>CM029553.1:5393003-5616393 GCA_017141385.1 Sogatella furcifera | reverse complement strand
TATATATATATATATATTTAATTATTTATTTATATTAATATATGTACAGATTCTTGTGAACACGATAACTCCCGAAGGGTTTGTTGGAGAGCGAACAAATTTTGCACAAAAATCATTAGTGTTAATATCTCGGTCAAGTTCGTTAACCAGCCAAATTGGTCGAAGGGTAGAGGGTGAAATAAGGGGATGAAAATTTTGAAAAATCACTTCAAATCGACCAATTACTTGATCGTTTTGAAAATTGGTGTGTATAATACCCTTATTATGCCCTACAATTTGAGCCATCAACGAAAAAAATCCAATCAAAAATGGCGAATAATATGCCTAAAATGGTGTTTTCGAAAACGGCACCTTTGAATTCATACCCTGAATAGCTTTATAAGTCATATGATTTGGCCCATCATAGAATTGCATTTAAAATGCACTCTTTCCGACCGCCAGCTGCCGGGGCGAATTTTTTTTCATATTAGCGTGGCAGAAAGAATGAAATTGTAGATATGGTTAAACTGTTCTAATAGTGAAAAATTATTGTGATAAATTATATATTTTGGCAGTTTTGTACCACCAAACTACCAAAATTGGAAGTTTGGCACTCATTGATTCAATAGAAAGTTATGTCAACTTTGAATGAATAAAAAAACTCAATGAACGTGAATAAGAATGGTAAGAAATTAATTCTGTAATGTAATTTGAAAGAATAGCAATCAAAGTCTTTTTTGAAAAATCTGGCTCTTATACTGATTCGAATAGTGTTATAAATAGCCTGTTCCCACGAAAATTTCCCATGAAAGAACTCTGGATCTCTTCTTGAATATTTTCTAGAACATAATGAGAAATTTCACCTTGAAAAGCATCAAGGTTTCAAGTGATGGTAATGACGTTTTAGGACATTCCAATCATTATTTCCGGCTTGGAAGACCATAAAATACTGTTTTTCATAATTAGATCTCGAAAAAGTTTCTGGCGGGGTACCCCCGGACCCCCCTTCCTATCTTACCTCTCACTCCCACCATTCGTTCAAAAACAAACTTTCAAAAGTTCCTTCTCAAATTGTCTTCTGGATTCACCTTTGTCTCACCTTTGAACCACTATAGGTTTCATTGTGAGTCGTGATTTCCTATTGTGAGCCATAATATTTCTATTAGAATAAAGTTTCATTAAATAAGAACATCCACCTAAACAAAACGTTTATACAACACAGTGTGTCAAAGAAGAAATGTTTCATTATTGTATGAAGATTTAATGGAGATGTATTTTCTGTTTCTAAATCGAACCAGTTGTTCTATCAGAATCGATTTTGCAAAGTAAATAAGATTTCTCAGTAAAGATTGTAACTTTGCAATAATTAATTTTATTTATCTGGGATGATGTCCACATAAGCATTAATTCGAGCTACACTTTTTATCGTTTGAGTTGAACATGAATACTTTATTCAGAGGTATTAGGGAAATAATTTCTATTTACCAATAGTGCGATCAATAAAGCTATTTTCTTCTTTTTAGTGCATTTGTTGTTGCTGTTGTTATGAGGTTGAAGCCCACATGAGCTCATAGGCTTGTGCGTGGGTAATGATATGGATGATAGATGACGACTACTTTGAGGTAGTCGGGACCGAAAACTTATCGTCTCCTCCGAAAGACGGGGTGGCCGTATTTATGTGATTTACAGCACAATCACATAAATACGGCCACCCCGTCTTTCGGAGGAGACGATAAGCCGTCGGTCCCGACTACCTCAAAGTAGTCGTAATCTATCCTCCATATCATTACCCACGCACAAGCCTATGAGCTCATGTGGGCTTCACCCTCACAACAACAATTTCAGAAAGTGTTGATATTTAGAAAAAAAAGTTATATAAACTGTTCATAAGAATTTTATGAACACATTTCATAAAACAAAAAGATCTCTAGACCTTGAAAGTAGAATACCCGCAATAGAAATCATATTATAGGAGGCTTATCATTTGATATTAGACGAGTAATACCGAATAGATACGACTTTTCCCTTACCCGTGGCTATACCATTGAGAAAGAATTTTGAGATTCCAAAAGTTAAGACATTTGGCGAAAGACTGTTATTAATGCTCAGCTCTGTCAGGATAGTCTGAAGCTATCTTCAAGAGCGAATAGGTATAGCAGGAGTCGCTCTCATTATGATGTACTCTCGCAGCCATCTCACCGTCTGTCCTGATAGAGCTGATAATTAATAACTGTCATTCACCAACCGTCTCAATCATTGGAACTATAATTCAATATCACGCCATTCTCTATAACTTTTCCATTGCTATATTCTTCCTATCATGGTTCAGACGGAATCCAATATTTCAGGAATCTGGTCATTCCACGATAGCCGGAAAGAATTTCTTGTGTTTATAGCACAACGAGTTACATTTCAGGAACTTTGAAAATATATGACGTGGAATTGTTAAATCAAAGAGAATCCTAGTATCAATACAGAGAGTTCTATTATTCTATGGTTGAATGGAAAGTTCACATTTATGTGAGCCCCACGCTGTAATGGCAGAAAAAAAGAAGAAAAATCATAAAAACGACATTACACGTACATTTATAATTCAGCTCAGGATCGTCAGGTTCTAATGAATGCTCAGATTATTATTATTAGCGTATGCCATATTTGGTGGGAAGTTCCAAAAGGATTTTCCACCGGCAAAATAATCTCAATAATTATCCACGATAGGAAATTGTGGTATTTCTTGAAATTATCTGATCACTGGACCATATAGAACATTTGTAAAATAATAATTATATTGTTGAACCCTATTCAGGCTTATGCAGTTAGGTATAGCTGGCATCGTCAAAAAATTGGATTTAACAACTCAGAGTACATAATTACTGGTCTAGTCGGTCCAAGCTAAGAAGACTCTCTGGAAAGATGAGAAAATGACTCCAGCGCGGTCAATATTGGTTCAAATATTATCAGATTGATCTCAAATTGTAGGAAACAATTCGATCTACTATGAGGACCACATATATATATGTATATATATATGATAATTTTTGAACAAATATTGACCAAGTTGGAGTCATTTTCCCATTTTGCCAGAGGGTCTTTTTGTTTGGTCCGACTATGACTGATGAATGAGTAATTCTATTAACTAACTCGAGTAATTTCCATTAATGCTGGCAATAATCATATTATTTTTTCATGTTAAAAGTACACCCCTACCCTAATGCTAAAATGAAACACAAATATAAATGTTTAATCCTGCATTATCGAAAGGTGTGTAAAACTGGAAAAATTCCATTAAAGGATTTATTAATTAGATGAATATCCCCTATCCCCCTTTCTGTCATGTTTATGAATTGACTAATCAACTACTTCACTCCCCCTCCTTCCCAATAACGTATCTGGGGCCTTTGGAGAATCTAGGTATAGTCTGTCCAAGCAAAGGATACCCTCTGGAAAGATGGAAAATTACTCCAGCTCGGTCAATATTGATTCAAAACTTATTGATTTGGTCTCAATCGTAGGAAACATCCTGATCTACAATTTGAGACAAAATTAATATTTTTTGAACCAATATTGACCTAGCTGGAGTCATTTTCACATCTTGCCAGAGGGTCTTCTTTGCTTGGACAGACTATATCTAGCCGACGGCCCTTATCTCTCTCACTGGATCACTCTCTCTCACTCTCTCTCTCTTTCTCCCTTGAACTGTTCTTTTTTATGTTTCATGTTTCCTGTTTGTACTGCTCAAAAAAGTGAAGTAATTTTATTAAAATGTCTACCTTTTGTTTTCTTATTATTTTTGTGCATTGTATCTATGTTATTTGCTTTTTGTCATGTCAGAGGAAAATCAATCAATCAATCCCCCTCTCTCATAATCCATTTTGCAGAACTGTAAATGTTACTCATCAATCTCAGAAATCGCGTTAAAAAAAGACAAAACATTGCACAAGTAAAAAATCGGTGTTTAGTCATTTTTTTAAATGAAAGTTTATGATTTCATTCATATCCATTTACAACGCTTGTTGTTGGAAAATTGTGTATTTCAGCATTTTTTCCCTATCATCTCAATAAATGTTCAACTCATTCTTTTACCTGTAAGAAACCTTGAAAAATGATAAATTATTGATTTTTAAAATCTATTTTTCATGTTCATCTTGTGTTATTTCGTCATTATTATCTCAGTAACTTTTAGTTTTTGGGGGTATGTCCTACGGTAATTTTCCACTACTTGGTGTGATTTATTGATTGATTATTTGTTATTGCTAGGTCTAGAATGACCACTTGCTTATTACAACATAGATTACATCACAAAAATAATTGACCGAACGTAAGTGAGGTCTAGATTCAAGACGACGATTTTGCATTTTTCTTTATGTTTGTTGGTTCCGCATTTACGACAAAACGCGGTAATACATTCTGATGAAGTTTGACAGGAATGTTCCTCTTGAAATTGCGCGTCGATGTATATGTAAGGTTTCTTGAAATATTGTATTTTAAGGATAATATTAAAGGAAAAGGAATTACCTCCATACTAAAATATTACAATATACTTTATACTTCTGTGCATAGGAGAAATCAGACTATAGAGTGATTCATGCTTAACCAGCAGTCGAGTTTATTATTAATTGCATGCAATAAATGAAACTTAACATAACTAAGTATTCCGTTTATAAGTCCATCCATGGGTGACTTCGTGAGGTCTACTGTTCACAGAACTACTAGTAAAATGCTTCTATAAGTATGAAACCAAATATCTACAAAAAATATTGGTAATAGTCATTTGAAATAAAAGCAATGAAACAAAGACAGAGAAAAGAAAGATTTGAGGAATCATTCTGAGAGTTAATTACATCATCCTTCTAGAACAGTGCAATAAAGATTCGCTTATTCAAGCGTATAAATCATATGAATGAAAATATTCCGAGGCGTCTTTTATGTGGGGGGGGGGGGGTTAGCATCACCACTCTCCACCAGTAAATCATTCCATACTCAATCTGATGTTTACTCACCATTTCCAATTGAAACTTAAATATGATAAATCTATATAAATATATATTCGTATGGAATCACGAGCGTAATAAATATAAAGCCTTTTTTAGAAGTTCTCCAGTTTTATCAAATGTAATATTGGTTAAGACTATATTAATTTAAGACAATATAAAGCATCCAGGCTCCGGTACGGACTGAGGCCGGTATAGTCTGTTCAAGCAGAGAAGACATTCTGGTAAGATGGGAAAATGGCTCCAGTCTGGTCAATATTGTTTCAAAATTTATAAATTTGATTTCAAATTGTAGAAAACAATCTACTCTACAATTTGAGACCAAATTCATAATTTTTTAACGTTAATTAACATTTAACGGGCAGAAATAATTTTTCATCTTGCCAGAATATCTTCTTTGCTTGGACAGACTATATTACACGATGATATCTTCTATCAAGGCTAGTAAATCTTACCAGGTGGGATATTTGCCTGGAAATTATGGTTCACAAATCTGACGTCACTATTTTTCTACAGTGTCGCACTCTAGCGCCCAAAATGAAAAGCACAGCTAATGAAAATGTAAACATAACCTATTTTCGTTAGTGTTGAAGAATAGTATTGTTGTAATTAATCCTGATGAGTTGAGAACATCACAATTAACAAGAAAACAATATTTTTAAGTTGTCCTAGTTGTTTTGTAGTGAAATATGGTTATTTTCATTTTTATAATCGTAATCGCATAGTTTGAACCCACCAAAGCTTATTTTTTTCTCAACGAGAGCGCCAGCTTCTCGAATCTTTGGCCCCAATTTATGACAACAATAGCATTATATTGTTCTAATATCACAATATTATTCGACTGTAATAATACTCAATAAATTAATTCATCATTTTAAAATATTTTCACAATAATTTTCATTGATATTGAGCTTTTTACGTCGTATTTTTTATTTTTTAATTCTCTGTGGAACAGCTGGGAAATTGGAATCCTAGATACTTGTGGAATCATAAATATAGGTATAGCATAATGTAAAAAATAAAACTAGTGACGTCATCCGGCAGGAAAAAAGTGGACTGCTGGGCTCTTATGGATGCTGGCCTTCCTGGTAGATTTACTTACCTTGATTTTCTATTACCTATGAGATGGTATGAAAAGAGATGAAAAAAATTATTTCGTATTATTGCATCTTTTGATCGAATATGTGATAAGTAAATATTATCGTGTAGAACCGGCCTAAAGATCTATGAAGACTGTGGACATATCAACCTTCCATATCTAACCATAAGAGATTTTCAAGGCTTCGAAGACTAATTTGTGAGCAAAAAATTACATATGATGATGGAAAAGTCAATATTCTCTAAGGAGTTATTTTTTCCAAATTCGACCGAATTCAACATCTATATCTATGAAAGCGAAATGGCACTGACTGACTGATTCATTCATCAGCAGAACTAAAAATCCACTGAACCGAAAGCGTTCAAATTTAGCAGGTATGTTCAGTTGGATGTTTAGACGCGCGCTAAGAACGGATTATTGAAACTTTTCAAGGATACACCCAATATTTGCATTTTTCTACTGTTTTTCTGTGTTTTCTCAGATTTTTCGAAAACCAATCGGCAGAAAATGTTAATATTTGGTGGAGAGGTTCTCATAAAGTCTAGAAATGTTGTGTTGAAAATTTTTGAAATTCGTTCAAGATTACGCCAGTAATCAGTTTTTCAAAATTGTAGATGTGTTGCGGGTTGCATATCTTCCGCCTTGATACGACTGATCCTTACTGTGAATTCAATGGTTCAGCGAGATTATAGATGAACTAATTTGAAAGATATTGTATCAAAGATAAGTTTCAAACTAAGTATGATATACTTCTCAAGGTCTCGCTCAATATTAGCGGTTTACTATTTTTCGGAGTTTTTCTTAGATTTTTCGAGAACAAATTGGCAGAAAATGCTGAAATTCAGTAAACAGGTCAAGATTAAGTCTAGAAATGCTGTGTTCAATGAATTTCGAATCCCTTCTGCGGTTACGCCTTTAATAAGGTTTTCGAATGTTTGAAATCTGAACTTTTGTTTATCAATCATATACCCGGGTTGAGTTAAGGTAAGTTAAGTAGAACAACTGATTCAGAACTTTTTGTCAAAAGAATCCTATCAAATGATATGATAATCGAAGGAAATCCCTTCGAACGGAAAATGCAGGCAAGTGAAGCGAGTTCCAGCTGACTCTGACAGAGGTTTTGTATGCGAGCGAAGCGAGCATGTTTGACTCACTGACACTGCTGATACTGTCGGGGGTCCAAGGGGCGGAGCCCCCTGGCTAGCCGAAGAAGGCGAGCGAAGCGAGTCTGTCGGCTAGTTTATGATTTATGCAATTAGACCGCCTTGGTGAGCTGAAAAGAATTAGCTATAGTTTGTTGAGATCCATTGACTTTTACAATAGTAAGAGGTATCCTCAGTTTGAGATGCTTGGAAGGTCCTTACTATTGAACATAACGAAAATTCAGATATATGGGTTATAACAGGATGAGGAAACATGAAATTGCATTTTTCATTAATAAAAGTTGAAGGGAGTCGGATTCTGAAGAAAAAGTTAAATGACGGCGATTGTGTAAATCCTACCCAAATCTCAGAAATAGCGATCAAGAATCGCAAAATTGACAATACATAGCACAAGTGATAAATTTGTGTTTAGAAGCGATTTTGCGATTTTTGATCGCTATTTCTGAGATTTGGGTAAGATTTACACAATCGCCACCATTCAACTTCTTCTTTGAAATCCAACTCTCTTCTCCATTAATAAAAAATACAATTTTATGATTCCTCTCCCAGTTAAAACCCTTATTGTTGAAAAATAGCGTTTCTCTAGCATATTTTTCCAACTATCCCAATACCCGTTAAAGCTACGAACTTGAAACTGGTTTCATTGAATTCCTCAGCACATTTTATATTGGAATTGCTTATTTCACTCATTAACCTCACTAAAGCCTCTAAAAAATTAGAAAAATTAATATTTCCTGAAAAATTTCAATTTTCCGCCATTGTTATCTCGGTAACAAAGCGTTTTTAGGGGTTGGTCCCATGGATCTTTTTTGTCTGTGAGTTGTAAACAGAGCTTCAAAGTCATCATATACAGAGTGTTTCAGGAGGAATGTGCTATATTTCTCAGGCTGATTTCTTACACTTAGTGCATATGACTTTGATGCTCTCTTCATAACTCACAGACACGTAACAAACAGACACTTTTCAAACAGACACCTTCATTATATTAGGCTATCGCCTTTGATGAACCATTGACTATTCTTTCTCACCATTCAGTCTTCTCTAATTAGTTTTTCTCTACAATTTTTTGGTCATGCGCTCTCTTGGCGGGAGGGTGATTATGCTTAAATAACATTTTATATCATCCTTCTGATTATTGTAATATTTTTATTACACATTACATTCACTGAGGCAATATTTCTCATTATTTTGTAGGGCTACTATCAATGTATGTAGCTAGAACCACGCAGCTCGAGCTACCACTTGGGAATCGTACCTTAAAAAGGCTTTCTCAAGTGCTTATAATATCAATACATTTTAACCTGGATTTTTCATGGAAAAATTAATAGAAAAAATATATAGCGATATATTAAAATCAATGATGGAGAAAATACAATAACAAAGAAGTTAAGAACACAAGAGTTTCCAAAATTTGAACAAAAAATAATAGTTCTTTAGCTCTTGAAAAAAGTATGCTTTTGAATGATTGATGTGAATTTTCTAAGAAACTACTCAATCCAGAATGTTTGTAAACATAAAATACCCCTATTAAACATTTTCACCGGGATGTTTTTAAGAAAAATCAATAACATTAATAAATTAAGAGAATGAAAATGATACATTTTTTCTGAGGATGAAGTCCACATGAGCTCATAGGCTTGTGCGTGGGTAATGAGATCATTCAACAGTGGATGATAATCATTCAACTCCTGTTCACGGACAAGGAAGGACTCTACGTGAGTCTTTTTGTGAACAGTATTCATTGGCTTCATCACTGTGTAGTAGATGATGATCATGCATCATTCATCATCTGTAGATTGAATTGAGAAAACAATTGATTTTGAAGTTGTTTGAAATAAGTGAGTTATTATTCAATATTCCTCAGCAGTTACTGATAAGTTGATAATTTGTTACTATGTTAAGTTCCATTGTGTATTTTATACAATATAAAGTCTGGATATTTTTTATGATTGTGGTGAAATTGATCGAAAATGTATACTGAAGAATCTGAAGATGTGACCAATGAAATTAGATTTTGATTTGATTGGAGATGACGACTAACTTTTAGGTAGGCGGGATCGACGGCTTATCGTCTCCTCCGAAAGACGGGGTGGCCGTATTTATGTGATTGTGCTGTGTCAAAGAATTTTGCCCTGGTCGAGTCTCGAATCCGGTTCCACCTGGTTATCAGACTGGCGCGTCCTATCACTTCCTCCAACAAGCTACCAAATTTACAAAAAAAAGAGAAAAAATTCTCGAAAACTGAGTAGTATTTTCAGATTTGCCCTGTTTGGAAGTTGGGAATCGGACAAACCAGAAATTTATTTTACTTTTGTGAATAGATGAAATTGATGATGATGATCAAATCATCATCATCATCAACAACATCATCATCTTTAATGAGTAATTAATTGAAGATTAAATTAAATTAATTGAAGATGAGTAATTAAAAATTGAATGCAAGATTATTACATAATCATTTATTATGTTGATTGAAGATGAATATTTATTCCGCCAGTTTACAGAATAGAATATTTGAACATTTCTACTACTACTTGAACTACTTGAACTATCTATTTATGATCAAGGAATTGAAGAAATTTTGAGGAATTGTATGTTTTCTCAGCATTGTTGTATTTGTACTATCGAGAATGATTAGGCTAATATTGCTAAGAAAAATGTGAAAGCATGTTTGTTGGTATTGATTTTCCACTGTAGAAGTGTTCCTTTTGACATGGACATTTTGTTCAATCACCTGATTCACTCGACTTCAATATTGGATATTGGTTATTGTCTATTACAAGACATATATATATATATATATATAACAATACTTGTATACGCTACACTAAAAATATATGAAGGAATAGACGATAGATTCCGTGTAGACTGTAAGTTCAATAACTTCCCATTAGTGAATTTTATTTATGAGAGTAGTTTATTGTTCTTCTACTCTCTTATAGAGAATCCAATAAAACTTTATTTGATTGTACTATTACTTTTCCTTTGAAGAATCCAATAAAATGGTTATTTGATTCCACTATTATCGAACTTCAATAGCTGCAATATCGGCAATACTACAACATCACCGTGTGTTTACATTGCACTCACATAATTATTCTGTACGGCATAGTCTGTCCAAGCAAAGAAGAGCCTCTGGCAAGATGAGAAAATGACTCCAGTTCGATCAATACTGGTTCAAAAAATATTGATTTGGTCTCAAATTGTAGATCAGAATGTTTCCTATGATTGAGACCAAATAATTAATTTTTGAACCAATATTGACTGAGCTGGAGTCATTTTCTCATCATGCCAGAGTATCTTCTTGGCTTGGACAGACTATACAGCATATTCAATTTATAGGTTGGCAAACGCTCATCTCTGACTAGTGACGTAGCCAAACAAACATTCCTGTTATGAGGGGAGGAGGGGAGGGGGGAGGTTAAAAACAATTTGTGCGGGAAAATACGTACGGAACATTGAGGAGAGTTTGGTCACTCTCAACCCGATTACTTTTCACTGTCGGCTTACCGACTATCCTGACATAATAGCTGAATTTATAATTAGATTGATTCGTCTCCTGCCAAATCTATTAAAATTCAACTTTGTCAGATAAATCTTGCTCTTCCCTATCACATATTTGGTTAGAAATTATAGGCATTTTTAAAGCATTTTTCATTTATTGTTCAACTACTGCTCAATATGAGAACTTTCTACATCCATTTCTCTTGACATAGTATTCTGAATCAAAATGAGAGTTGAGAGAAGGTAGTCTCTCAACTCTCATTTTGATTCAAAATACTATGTCAAGAGAAATGGATGTAGAAAGTTCTCATACATCGAAATACCGAAACGTCGACATCGACTCCCGAAACAGCTGACGTTAAACTCGCTTGATCAATCAAACCGGGATACTACCTATTAATCGACATCAAAACCGACCTTCAGTCAGCTGACATTAAGGGTTATTTTACCGCCCTAGGGCCGAAAATGTCACATTTCCGGAAAGTCGCCAGCGACCTCGCCAAAAATTGAGCATTTTCGGCTTCCGTATGGTGCATGTAAAACAGTTCATTGTGGCGAAAACTAAGTAAACATGCATGATTTGTATTGATAGTTTTGGTTTATTGGAGCTATATTAGCCGCCCATCTTAGATACTGCGGTTGATCGGTTTATTGTTTTGCAGATTGCTAGTGCTGTTGCTGATCTGCTGGCATGCTGATGCTCAGGCCTCTTCTAATGCAAAGGGAACATGGGTGGCTCACATAAAAGGCGGCCTGCGTCTAGCCACTCAGCTAGCGGCTTCCCACGATTTCACGCTCATCTCGCAGGTAAATCAGCTGATTTCTCAACTATCAATTTCAATTTGTGAAAGCATTTAATGTTAAAACATATCTACAAAAAATTATAGTGGGGGTGATTGAAAGCTGTCGAAACAGAATGTTGGATATACTGCGTCGTTATTGAGCTCCATCATAGCCCCCTTCAATAGGAGGCCCTGGGCCGTGTCTCATAACATTTACAACTTGTTTTTCAAATGAAAAACAAGTGATCGGGATTGTTGATTCACCAATAAAACGTTCAATTTACAATGTTACAAATTTTGGAAAGAATCAGCTGTTGCGAACGATTATCACGAATCGACCAATTGCAGACGCTGAAAATACATCAATGTTGAAGAAAAATAAAAATGACTGCAGTCGCGGTTTCATTTATTACGATCGCTTTGTAGATTAGGTCTATGTTTTTATTTCAACGACAAAAAATGACTCCTACTCAAATCTCACAATGAAAATTATGATCGATATTTATATTCATAATAATATATCAATTCATTTATCAAAATCATTAAGTTGGAAGGAAAGTTTTGGAATTTTATTGTCAACTTTGGAATATTTCGGGATTCCAATTAAATTGTCATTTTTCTAATCAGCTGATATTGTAGAATTTTTGAATTATGGGAAACGTTTATGAGACAGGAATGCCTATAAAATCCACGTATTATGAGTAATTGTAGATTGTAAATCTTTATGAGACACGGCCCTGGAATGATTAAATGTTAACATTGCACCGTAGGTAAAATCTACTCATATGATAGCATTGTGTACAGTATGGCCTTAAAGGTTGTGGAACTATGGTGAAGATGATCCACGAAAAAACATCAAGACCCGTATAATTATCAATAAGTAGTTGATTATACAGAGTGTCCCATCAGTAAAGTGCCAAACTCTTGGGTCTTTGTAAAATTTGGTAAGTATGTTCAAATACGAGAAGAGATCAACTGTAGAAAAGATGCTACCTGATCCCGGTTCATAGAAAATTCTCAAGATTTCTATTTTGGATTGGTTGAGAAAATTCTGAGAATGAAATCATTTAGTGAGAAATATAAAATGGCGCATCTCGTGAGCGAAGCGTTTTTGTAAAAAAAATATTTTTCTCTTTATTTTGCTTTTAACTCATGACATGGGACAGACTGTATGAAAGTAGATTAATAAAAAATTCTGTTCAAACCATCAGCTGACACAAATGGAACATTTTGCGATTTTGGTCATTCCTTTAATATAATATATTATATAAGGCTATATTATATATTCCTTATATTATAAGGCTATGTCCCTGTAATGTAGTACATACATATAGTAAAAGGGGCAACTATTCAGAGTAGGAAAATCGTTCAATTAAAAAGCATTGAGATTATTAGTAGGTGTGGAATTAAATTCTGTTGGTAATAACACTGACGGCTCGTACCCACGAAACTTTTTTTGAGTATCCATTTTCCATTATTGATTTCACAGACGATTTTCAGAATATTTTACTCTTGTTTTATCATACTCTGCTCATCAAATTAGAAAAGAGATGAAACGGCGCCGTTGGAGAACAATCTTGAGGGATCAAGAGGACTTAGTGCTGTTTAAATTCGAGATTGGGACCAACAATGAATTCCAGTCGAATCTCATCCCTGGAATTATTAAAATCTTTTGACCGGATTTTGTAGGATTTTTCAACGTTTAAAATATTTAATATTTATGAAATTGGTTGGAAGAAGTATCAATTCAATTTTACTTGGTATTGTGATTTCCAGGCTGTCCCCCATATATTATAAGAATAATTACAAAGATATGTTATTGTGAAAAATCAAGGAACCTCCTTGTAAAAAAAATCAAAATTGATATGATCACATCTCATATACTTGTGATTACTTGCCATTATACTTGTGATTATTCCTGAAGGAATATTCAATTCTTTTATTAATCCTGCCAGAGAGTTTTCCCAGACATGAGACCTGGTGCAATCTTATTTTTCCATCACGGTTATATTACATTTCAAATTTCATGAAAATCGTTAGAGCCGTTTTCTAGATCCGTGGTTCCACATACAAACATACAAACATACTTACATACATACATACACACATACAGAAATTACTCGCTTAATATAATAGGATATCTGGTACCGAGCTTCGCTCTGAAGCTGCGGCCGATCTGTTGAATTACATAAATATGTTATTGTAAAAAATCAAGGAACCTCCTTGTAAAAGATAAAATCAAAATTGATATGATCACATCTCACAATTTTTTGGCATGAACATGTGTTATAGACTTGAATGTAACTCCATTTACTTCAGCTGGATAGTTTTGGTCAGCTAACAATTAACATTACATTATAGCTAACATAAGCTAACATTAACAGCCATTATACGCTGTACTTGTGATTATTCCTGAAGAAATATTTAATTCTCTTATTGATCCTGCCAGAGAGTTTTCCGAGACTTAAGACGTGGTGCAATCTTACTTTTCAATCACAGTTATATTACATTTCAAATTTCGAGAAAATCGTTAGAGCCGTTTTCTAGATCCGTGGTTCCACAAACATACATACAGAAATTACTCGCTTAATATGAGAGGATGTTTTGATTTGAGCTATCATATGTCAATAATTGAGCAAATAAATGAAAAAAAATATTTTCATTCGTAAAATCAATAATGATTATGATTATAGTCGGCGCAATCTAAGTTGACGAAAACCCCTTCCACCCGAGAAATAGCTACGTTGCCAGATTGTGTAAAATTGAAAAATCTTCAAATTCGCGATTAGACCCCATATCTAGACGTAGAATTTTATCCTCGATATGCCAGTAGTATTGAAAAAGTTCCTGGGTAGAAGGATTCAAAGGAAATTAGATTTTTTTGAGAAAATTGAAAAATCGTAAAATATTACTTTCTTTTGTATATCACTTCTCTCACAATCATGGGTTGTAGTAAAAATAAAGTTTTTTATATCAAAATGACAAGGAGAATTCGAGCTTTCTAATGGGTTTTGAATTTTCTATATTCGACCAATAATTATGTTCCAATTAATGAATATGTTTGCCAATGTCGAGTCTACTCGAACAGAAAACATGAAATTTACGATGATCTAGAAACTTTTTTGTTTGAGGAGATAAGTGGGTGGTGAAAGCGAGAAAGTTGTTGAAAAAAAAATTGAAATTATTTTTCCAAATGTCGAAAATAGTCGGGAGATCGTAATTTGGCCTCTCAAGAGTTTCAAAGTAAGGAGAGCGGTATATGCATGAATCATTGCATGTTAAAGATTGGAGTTATTGAAGCTAATCTACTCGGATATTCGAGCTGCGAACAGCTGGTTTATCATAAAAATAGTGAGTTTCACAACACCGCGTGATTTTTCCGAAGCTGTGCTGTCACTTTCAACATTCAGTTGAATATGTTTGCTTTAGGAGAAGTTTCAATTTCACGCAAAATGACAACGTAGCTATTTCTCGCGTGGAGGGGGTTTTCGTCAACTTAGATTGCGCCGACTATAGTGTAAAAACGTTAGGTTGGCTGAAGTGATTTCACTCTGAAAATATCAATTCTGCGCATGCGTAGTTACACTCCCACTTCCTTCCGCCATCTTGCAAGAGGATCTTCTGTTCTTGGCCCAACTATATGTCTGCGATCACCCACGCACCCCTCAGCATCTGTCTGAACTGTCTAATTCATTCACATGTTTCAAGAAAACTCGCCTGATTACAGTGCCACTGTACTTAATTTGATTTTGTGACGCGGGCTCGCCTCGACTTAGCAGCACTCGGCTCTTATTGGCTCCCATACAGTTCCCGAAAAATAAACTGGCGAATGAATCACCTAAAAAACAAGCACTTTCTTGTTATGTTCTATATTCCTATTATTCTTGAAAGTCACAAGTTTCGTTGTTTGGAGCTATACTTAATTCATTAAATACCGTACTTACTTACTATATTATACAACGTTTAAAATTTCGTGAAAATCGTCAGTGCCGTTATCTCACCTTGGTTATACTTACACAAATTACATACTTGTCAATTATACAATTCTTCAATTCGTTCAAGACTTGAATTTGCTAGTGTTGTGTGGTCACCAGTACACGTTGTGTGGATTAGAATATCAGAGAGAGAACAGAAAAAAATCTTCCCTCCTTCATACCATAAAACTCTACTTACTTACAAGCCTTCTGGTCAATAAAATATTCTGAACTTCTCCATTTGTTCAATTTCGGAAAATTGGAGAAGTGTGAGAAGATTATTGAACTTGGGTGAGAGAATATATTAAAGATTGGAATAAATGTTGTAATGCCACAGAATTCGAAGGTCAAGCTTTTATTTAATTACAATAGGTCAGGATTATTTAGATAACATTGGATTCCAACTGATAAGAGCAATAGCTCATTAATAGTACTTTATGCAACGGTTGTATAATGAGAGCCTTTAACGCACGAGTGAGATGTAAGTTAGAGCACAAGCAGCGAGCAAAGCGAGCGTAGCAAGTGTTCTAAATATCTCATTGAGTGCGTTAAAGGCTGAATACAACCGTTGCATACACTATTTCATCTACAGGGTGTTCTGAAAATAAGACACTTTTAATGAAACAATCTACAAGATTTGTTTTTGTGAGTAGGTTACCTCAGGTCTTATCACAGAAGTAAATGTGGATATAAAGCTAGCATGGGAGTTAGTAGTTAGTGGAACACCTGCTTACTATTATTCAGCATGTTCCAAGAAGTAAAGTGTTCGAATTTTTGTCAAAATTTATTGTTACAAAAATTCTCTAATTTTATTATGTATAATCAATTATGTTTGTTGCAATTGAATACCAACAAGCTTTAAAAACACTTTCAAATTTTTCAATCATTTAATTGATTGCCACTCTGCTACATTTATATTTTTAAAGTTCTTTATGTTTTCTTTTTGATGTCAGGTGACCATACTCAACAATGCTTTGAGAATCAATTGTACTACACTAGAGGTTTAGCTAATAATATTTTAAGACTCCCTAGATTGTATTCAAGTTTTTCAAAGAATAAAGAATTATTTGATTTGATTATTTGAAACACCATGTTTCTATATACTACCCAATTATTTATTAATTTCACTTACAATTTATTCATTGGAAATTGATACATTAACATGAGGATCAATAGCAATATTATTTCTGATATTTAGACTCCAATTTTAATTATTGGAGAAATCAAAAATAGTAAGTTAGGCCAATATGAGTTCAACATCGAACTAAATTTAGAATAGCCTATTACACTTCATAGTAGTTGATGAATGAAAAATGATTTGCAAACAGTTGTAACAGTATTAAGCAAATCATTTTTTTTTTTTAATTTTCTTCAATAATCAACTCATTTAATAAATTTTTGTTTCAAAATTGAACTGCTAAATGAACAATACTACGGAATTTGAAGAGCAATAGCTCCAAAACGTGGAGAAGATTATTGATTGAGGTGTAAAACTTGTCAAAAAAATGGTCGATCTAGGAATCCTCGGTTCTATAGTCGGCATCTTTAACCTTGTCTCCAAGTGGGCCAGCACAAATGTTTGACTGTTGATGTGTGATCAAGATCCCATCTCAATCAAATCTTTGCCTGGGTCTGGTATCGTGCTGAGCCTGATCAAGTAACTAGATTGTATATTACTGCACAGTACCATCAAGTAAGTACTCTAAGCCCTGTCCAATTGATAGTGGAGGTGTGGTCTTGTCCAATAATTGACATTGAGCCTTGTATATTTGATATTATTTGGTGTTGCATGCCTGCACACCAATTTCTACTGTGGAAATGTGATACATACCCATGTATTCAGAATATACATTCGAGTACTACTTGGTGATCTTACCTGTAGTAACTGGAAGCTGTGATACCTCCAACTATATTGTCTTTAATATAGCTATAATCTTATTTTGGATTCGAGCAAGTCCATAGTTATCCAATTTTCGACAAAGCAGAGCAGAAACCAATTGAGTCCTAAAGTAGCAATAAATAATGAAATGCTAAAAACCGAAAATAGCACGAAATTCTTAGGCCTGTTATTGGATAGCAATCTGTCATGGGATAGTCATGTGTGTCATGTCATGAAAAAGATATCTCCTGGGCTATTCGCCTTAAGACAGTTATCCAGTGTATGTAGTATCCAAGTGTTGAAGTCAGTTTACCACTCACTAATACACTCTCATTTGGCCTATGGTCTATGCATTTACGGATGCACGACCAAGAGAAATCTTGATAGGATTCTAATTCTGCAGAAAAAAGCTCTTAGAATAATGATGAACCTGAAAAGAATAGATTCTGTAAAATTAATTTTTCCGCAGCTTGGCATTTTTACAATTTACGGACAATATGTTTTCGATGTGATTATGCATATTAAGAGTTACACTGTAGAGCTACGTAAGGAGACGCAAGGCTATAGTACTAGAAAAGGGAGGAAAGGGGAAAGACATAGATTAGAAATTTTCAAGAAAAGAACACATTACATGGGGGGGAAATACTTCGCATTGTTGCCACCACAATTACGGTCAATACAGGATGTAAAGAAATTCAAAATAAAACTTAAGGAATATTTGATATCACTCTCTCTGCATTCCCTACAAGAGTTTAAAGAGCATATACCTACTGAAGGATTATGAGTGTAAGATTGTTTGTATTTTATTACTTTTTCTGTTCTGGTAATATCTAACGTATATAATTTTTGACATCTTTTATTGGATATTCATGACTGTACTTCATTTTGCTGTAGTTTATTACTTATTTTATAGTATTATTTGTAACGTATATGACACTATTCTGGATGTACCTGTACATTTTGATGAATAAAGATGTTTTCAATTCAATACAATTCAATATGGCGCCCAATATACAGGATGTTTCAGGAGGAATGTGGAATACTTCTTAGGCTGATTCCTCACACCAAGTAGACAAAACGTTCCATGGGACCACCCCCCAAAAACGCTTTGTTACCGAGATACCAATGGCGGAAAATTGCGATTTTTCAAAATATATAATTTTTACTCATTTCTTAGAGGCTTTAGTGAGGTTCTGAAATAATCAATTCCGATGTAAAACAACTGAGGAATTCAATGAAACCAGTTCCAAGTTTGTAACTTTTAACGGTTATAGAGATGATTGGGAAAAATATGCTAGAAAACGCCATTTTTCAACAATAAGGGTTATAACTGGATAAGGTTATAACTTAAAATTGAATTTTTATTAATGGAAGTTGAAGAGAATAGCATTCTAAGGAAAAAGTTGAATAGCAGTGATTGTGTGTAAATCTTACTCAAATCTCAGAAATGGCGATCAAAACTCGCAAAATTGACAAAACGTAGCATAAAGTGATAAATTTGTGTTTAGAAACGATTTTGCTATTTTTGATCGCCATTTCTGAGATTTGGGTGAGATATAACAATCGCCGCAATTTAATTTTTTCTTTAGAATCCGACTCACTTCAACTTCGATAGTTAAAAAATACAATTTTATGATTCCTTAATCCTTATCCAGTTATAACCCTCATTGTTGGAAAAATTGCGTTTTCTAGCATTTTTTTCCCAATTATCTCAATAACCGTTAAAGTTACAAACTTGGAACTGGTTTCATTAATTCCTCAGTTAATTTTTCATAGGAATTGATTATTTTAGAAACTCACTAAAGCCTCTAAAAAATAAGAAAAATAAATATATTTTGAAAAATCTCAATTTTCCGCCTTTGTTATCTCGGTAACAAAGCCTTTTTGGGGGATGGACCCATGGAACTTTTCTGTCTACTTGGTGTGAGGAATCAGCCTAAGAAGTATTGCTCATTCCTCCTGAAACACCCTGTAATTTGCAATGAATTATTACTGGTTGGCAAGAAAAATAATTATAGTTTCTCATGCTTGTACCACATCAGCTGTAGTCTCATATAAAATGGCTTCACCAATGTGGAGCTGTCTGGAGTCTTACAATGTGATGGAGATTCAGGCTCTCTATAAAAGCTTTCAATCTATATCTATGAAAGCGAAATGGCACTGACTGGATGATTCATTCATTCATCACCAGAACTAAAAATCCCTTAAACCGAATGTGTTCAAATTGGCTGCATGTTCGGATGGACGTTTCCTTTCTTAGACCCGCGATAAGAAAGGATTTTCGAAACTTTTCAAGGATACGCCGAATATTTGAATTTTTCTATAGTTTTTTGCTTTTTCAATTTTTTTCGAGAAGTGATTGGTAGATAATGTTGACAATTCGTCTAGAAATGTTGTGTTAAAATATTTCTGAAATCCGTTTTTCAAAATTGTAAATGTATTGCGTGTTGCATACCTTCCGCCTTCATAAAACCAATCCTTACTGCAAATTCAATAGTTCAGCGGGATTATAGATTAACATGAACTAATTTGGGAGATATTGAATCAAGTTCCAAACTTTGTCTAATATACTTCCCAAGGTTACGCTCAATATTAGCGAGCGAAGCGAGTCTGCCGGCTAGTCTCTATATATAAAAGCGAAATGGCACTGATTCATTCATTCATTTATCACCAGAACTAAAAATCCACTGAACCGAATGAGTTCAAATTTGACAGGCATGTTCAGTTGGACGTTTAGACGCGCGCTAAAAACAGATTTTAAAAACTTTTCAAGGATACGCCAAATATTTGAGTTATTCTATAGTTTTTCGAAGTCTTCTTAATTTTTTCGAGAATCAATCGGTAGAAAATGTTGATATTTGGTGGGAAGGTTTAGATAAGGTCTAGAAATGTTGTGTAAAAATCCGTTCAAGATAACGTCAGTAATCAGGGTTTCAAAATTGTAGATGTGTTGCGGGTTGCATATCTTACGCCTTGATACGACCAATCCTAACTGTAAATTCAATTGTTCAGCAAGATTATAAATGAACTCATTTGAAAAATATCGACTCAAGTTTTGAACTATGTCCGATATACTTCCTAAGGTTACGCTCAATTATAGCTTTTTACCATTTTTGGAGTTTTTCTTAGATTTTTCGAGAACCAATTGGCAGAAAATGTTGAAATTTGGTGAACAGGTCCAGATTAGGTCCAGAAATGCAGTGTTCAAGGAAATTTAAATACCCTTCCGAGGTTACGCCTGTAATAAAGTTTTCCAATGTTTGGAATCTGCACTTTTGTTTATTTCACGGAAACTACAGAACTAAATACGTTCAAATCATATACCAGGTTGAGCTGAGGAAATAGAACAACTGATCCAGAACGATTACCCAAAAGTGAAGATTGATGATAGAAGCAAATCTATTCTAATGGTATTTGCAGGCGAGCGTAGCGAGCCTGTTTATCTCAGCTGACACTGACAGAGGTTTTGCTGGCAAGCGAAGCGAGCCTGTTTGACTCACTGACACTGCTGATACTGTCGGGGGTCCAGGGGGCGGGGCCCCCTGACTAGGCGGAGAAGGCGAGCGGAGCGAGCCTGCCGGCTAGTAACAAATAATCACAAGTTCAAGACCGAGGAGAACGTTGAGTTTCTGCATTTTAATAATGAGGTCAGAATTCTCAACATTCCTGAAGCTTGAGAAACAACTAGAGTATCAAAAGATAATTCACAGTTAAGTTTGATCGACCACATTCATTTCACTCAATACAACAACACATTACTAATTTCATCATAATTTTTTAGTAAGATTCAGATATTACGGTATTATTTACACCTTGATCAGAGATGTTGTGGAACTTATCCATAATTTAGGTAAGAGAAAACAAATGTTGTCAGATCCACAAAGTTTATTTAAACCATACTCAAGTTTCAATGCTCAGGGCATCATTCTCCACTGATGATGATGCCCTGAGCATTGAAACTTAAGCATGGTTTAAATAAACTTTGTGGATCTGACAACATTTGTTTTCTCTTACCTAAATTACGGTATTACTTTGTTCCGGCGTTTTTCTCATTCTTCCGTAATATTTTTCTATCGATTTTGTAGGTTATTGTAATTATTTATTGATCTTCAATAGTATTTCTTGTCTGAATCGTCATTTTGTACAGTTTGAATGAACCTCTAATCGGGGATGGGCTTGTCTAGGCCAATGGCACACGTTCACTGCCATTGACTCGAGCGTCTAACAATAGCGGTGCTTTACCGTTAGTATAAATACTGCTG
Source organism: Sogatella furcifera (assembly GCA_017141385.1). NCBI lineage: Eukaryota > Metazoa > Arthropoda > Insecta > Hemiptera > Delphacidae > Sogatella > Sogatella furcifera. Next base: position 5,594,760 of record CM029553.1, on the reverse strand, counting down.
CTCTGTACTTTTAGTTTTAGTTCATCAGAGATTGATCGTGGTGTAACAACCGAAACGGGTATCACAATTTTTCAATGAATGAGTGGTTTGACAAAATCTTGTCTTTTCATTTGAGTTTATTGAAGTTTGTTTTTTACATGGAGTTCAGACAGGATGCATTGATGATCCAAGAACACTCTCAAAAATATATTTTGGTGTGTGCCTGCGTATGGGGTACATTATTTATTCATTCAATTAGGCCGCCGCTCCTGTGAATCAAGCCTAAGTTAGAGAAAAAAGAATAAATAAATTCATGGTTCATTATTAACACATTAGAGTTTTCACCAATATTAAACAGTCATAGGATACCAACATCAATGAATTCCTAAATTATTACTATTATTTTACCAATAATAGATGATACAGTATTGAATGAATTTCTCCTGAACCAATCAGATGCTTTCATTTCACAAGCCCATTTCGACTTTCATCAATTCTAATTTCTTCCCTACATTGGACGTGTACTGCTTTGTATGGTAATTTCTATCTTCCAACGCACTCTCCCCCTCCACTTTATTTCTCAATCTCTCTCTCTCTCTCTCTCTCACACACACACACACACACACACACACACACACACACACACACACACACACACACACACACACACACACGCACACACACACACACACACACGCACACACACATATATATAGTTTCTATCTCTCACGCACCCTCACTCTACCTCTTCTGTTTCCATCGTTTAAAATCTCCTCTTACTATTTTGGTAGGTTGATTTCAAATCTCCTGATTTCTCATTATTAGGGTTGACTAACCAGTTTTTTCACTCATTCCTATCAATTTTATCCAACACTCTCTGTCTCCTACGGTTGAGTGTTAATGGGAGGGATATCCTTGCATATCCTTCTCCAAGAATGGACATCTTTGTCCAAACTCCGCCATTTGATGTAGATACACCACAAGCATATTATAACAGTAAGAATATTAGATCCTATATATCTGTAATTTAGTAAGTTCCTTGCATATGTATTTCTTATTTGAACCAATCGTGTAATTAGATTTATGTTCAATTTTTAGAATCTAGGATTTAAGATCGTAAATGCTGTACCATACTTGAATGAAGTGAATAATCCAATCTAATCTAATCTCTCGATTCTAATTAGTGTAATTTTCATTTATTTTTATTCTCACAGCATAGGATTTGAATTACTATATTATGTAATCTACATGAATAAAGTGATTGAATCTGAATCTGAATCTGAATCTCTGTCTTGTCAAGGCCAAGTGTTTATGGAAAGGATATCTTTATTATTTTTTCCCAAGAATGGACATATATATGTCTCAACTTCGTCTTTTCACTTAGATAACTTACGCTCCTTATTCATATTTCAGAGCCTCGAATCAAAACTTGTATAAATTTTGCATTCATTAAATCACCGTTTTTTTGTATTTTTACTTGAAGTTTCTATTTAGTGAAATTTATAGGATAGTTCTGTTTTACTCATTTATGTTACAATGAGTATTCGGATTCTACGAATTTGTAAGTAAGCCGAATTTTGTTATCTATTTGAATGAAGTAATCTAATCTAATCTAATTTCTGTCTCAAACACATCAGTCTTCAAGAATGGACATTAATATGTCCAAACCCCGCCATTTTATGCACATACAGCACAAATTTATATTACCATTAGCTTATTGAATCCCATATCTGAGCCATTTCACAAGTTTTCATAGTCCATAATAATTAGCCAACTCGAGCGAACTGTGTAATTAGTGTAATTTTTATTCTTATAGCATAGGATTAAAACCGATTTACTGTATTATGTAATCTACATGAATTAAGTGATTGAATATGAATCTGATTCCCTATCACTGGTGGCTCGTACCCATGAAACAAATGAAGTGCTCGTGTACCGCACTTCACCTGTTTTGTGGGCACGAGCCGCCAATGGTCCCTATTCATCTTCTTCTCTCTCTTTCTTTATCGGCCTCTTTCTTTCAGTCTCTCTCTCTCTCTCTTTCTCTCTCTCTCTCTCTCTCTCTCTCTCTCTCTATCTCTCTCTCTCTCTCTTGAATCCGAAGGGAATCACAATCACACCCTGAATTGGGTTCTTTTTTAAGAGACAAATCGTATCTGGGTATTTACTTCTCTGTACGTGATGCTGTTATCCAATTTGAAAAATGGAGTTACCCTCTTCCTTTTTTGAAAATAGGTACAGACATAGTGAAGAAAATAGTGTAACATAATAATTACTCTTTTTGTTTTCTATAGACATAAATACCGACATAGAGATTAACATATTATGCTCAATGTTCTTGCGTACTATAATACGATAATCTATATCTATAGAAGCGAAATGGCACTCATTCATTCATTCATTCATTTATTCACTCACTCACTCATCAGCAGAACTAAAAAACTACCGAACCGAATGCGTTCAAATTTGGCAGGCATATTCAGTTATGCCCCGGGGAGTTGCTAGTCTCCTACGGGGCCGCCTCCCCAGGTAGCGGATAGGGGGATGCTCACCAGATATGGTGGGTACCGAGGAAATAAAATACCCGGGTCGGACCAAAACTAGCACATGTAGCGTCTGCCTCAGATCGAGCGGCTACAACCGAATGATTGTCGGTATAAACAATTCATTTCTTGCAGTCCAACAGCTTCGGGTGGAGGAGACTGAAGAAATCTGGGCACTCTTTTGTCCATAGAGTAAGAAATTGCTCTTAAAGGCGAAGGAATCATTTATTTGATCAACGGCATAAGGATGCAGTAGGCATCATGGGTAACCACTGCATTAAAGGCTCTCAGAGCAGCCCTAGTATTCATTATGGCAATGTTCAAACTAAATTATAATTCCGGAGTATGCAGCCCGGATCTCCGGGGGGTGCAAGTATGAACGATGACATACAAAAAAAAAGAATTTTTGTAAACAGCGTACAAGAATAGGCACATGGAATGTAAGGACTATGGCTCAAGCAGGAAAACTACATAATACATTAAAATAAATGAAACATTTGGATCTTGAGGTTTTGGGAATAAGTGAAATGACATGGCTGAATGCAAATTACTGTGATATTGAAGCGTATAGAGTGTACTACTCTGGAACCCCTCAAAAATATGAGCGTGGAGTTGGAGTAATCATGCACAAATCAATTGCACAGAACGTCATAAACTTTATACCTGTCAATGAAAGAATAATGCTTGTTCAGATAAGAGCAAAGCCAGTCAATGTAAACATGGTACAGGTATATGCACCCACAAGTGATCATGATGAAGCACAAATAAACAATTTTTTCGCCATACTCGTATGTAATACAGAACTTTCCAAGCTGTTTCAAGTTGTTTGGAAAATTGCCATTTACAGGAGAATCAAAGATCAGCTGTTCTGAATGCGGGAATAATCATTTTGATGATTATTACAGCACTAGTCATCATCACGATGATAATTACAGCACTGAAAATCTAGCCCAGCTGTTTCGACGTATGAATAAACGAGTCGAACGAGCCGCCATGACAGTTCAGAGTGTGCGTTTGTGCTAGTGCTGTGCTGAGCTTATGTTGGCTTCAGTTAATGTTTTCAATTGTTTGAGGTTTTAATAAATCCTTATCAGTCTAGTATGACGAAAAAAATGTACATAATTCTATACTATTATGTTCAAGTTACAAATCTAATCAAGAATATTCCAAAGCAAGAAGTTCCAATAGTATAATGGGTGACTTCAATGCAAAGGTTGGGAAAGGTAGTTCTGGATACCATATCAGTCCTCATGGCCGGGGGGAGAGGAATATGTCAGGTGAGAAGCTTCGTACTTTTGCTGCAGAGAACGATTTAGTTGTGATGAATACATTTTTTGAACTACCTCCTCGTGGACTGTACACTTGGAAGTCTCCAAGAGATGGAAACTGTGGAAGAATTATACGCAATCAAAATTTTTTTTGTGAGGGTGATGCCCACATGGGCTCTTGGGCCTGTGCGTGGGTAATGGGAAGGATGATGATGAGAGATGAATGGTCCTACTGCTTTTGGTGGGTTCCGAACCACCGGAAAGCGATTTTTGAGGCTCATAAATTTAATTCAGAGGAACCGGTCACCATTACAACGGTGGTGGTAGAGGCACGTCGCTTATCTAATCATTGATTATAGAATGGTGAATAAGCGGTACAGGAATTGTTGCAAGATGGCCAGAACATTTCCAGGAGGAGATATAGATTCAGACCACAACTTACTGGTTGCTGAATTCAGAATTCAATGGAAGAAACTCAAAGCAAAAACGTAACATATAAATGACAGAAATAAGATTAAGGATCCAGATGACAGAGCACAAATCAAGAATGCACTTGATACGGCTCTGACTGATGTTAAAGCTAGCCCAGAAACTGACGAAAAGATAAAGAAAACAATGGATGTCACAACTAGAATTAAGAAGAATATTCTGATAGCAGATGTTGACAGCAGAAAATCGTGGATGAACAGTGAAACTATAAAGTTGATGGAGATAAGGAGACAGAAGAAGATTTAAAAAGACATGAATGAGTTTAAATCCATAAATAGACAATTCAGAAGGAAAATCAGAGAAGCAAAAGAGCAGGAGCTCAAAAAAAATTGTTAAGAAATTGAAGCAGCTTAGTCAAAGTATGATACATTTAGTGTACGCTAGAAAATTAGAGAAGTGACAGGGAAATATGAGAAGAGATCAGTATCAGTGGGTAAAATAGAAAATGATCAAGGTGAAATGGTTGATGATATAGAGAAAATAAAGGGAACATGGAAGAATTATGTTGGAACCCTGTTCTTGGACCAAAGAGTAAAGCACAATATAGCAACTGAGTTAACAGGTCCAAACATTCTTTTAGATGAAGTTGAAACAGCTATACTAACAACTAAAGATGGGAAAGCTTCTGGCCCAGATGGGGTTCAGTCAGAAATTTTAATGCATATCAATGAAGATTTCATGAAGGAACTTACAGTTGTGTTCAATAAGATCTATCACAGTGGAGAGATTCCAAAGGAATGGTTAAAATCAGAATTTATAGTTCTACCTAAGAAGCAGGGTGCTAAGAAATGCAGTGATAACAGGACGATCAGCCTTATGAGTCACTAGTTGAAAATATTTTTGAAAATAATCCACCGAAGGATGTATGAGATCTGTGAAGAGCAAGTACAACCGACTCAGTTTGGGTTTATGAAAGGACTGGGAACAAGAGATGCACTTTTTGGGCGAGCCTGTTTGTCTCAGGTGACACAGATGGAGGTTTTGCAGGCGAGCGAAGCGAGTCACTGATACTGCTGATACTGTCGGGGGACCAGTGGGCGGAGTCCCCTGTCTAGGCGGAGAAGGCGAGCGAAGCGAGCCTGTCGGTTAGTATTCCTAGATAGCTTTCTCTATGATACGGAATTTGTGGAATAATTCTACAAATATAGCTGACACCAGGAGTAAGGCCGTCTCGTCTACTCAACAGCTGATATTGCCAATTAGAGTTGTAATTTAATGAAGCCTAAAATGATGATGTTTTGAAACTGAAGGAGACAATAGATGCTCTTTGTCAGCTGTTGGTTGGTTACATCATGTATAAGAGACAGACGAAACTGCCCAAAGTTTTGGCGTTAGCTGTACATTATTACTCAAACTCGATTTTCACAATCACAATATTGAAGATGAGTAGAGAGTTGAAACATGTTGTGTAGGAATGAAGTCTAAACAAAAATTCGCTCCGGCAGCTGGCGGTCGGAAAGAGTGCATTTCAAATGCAATTCTATTATGGCTCAAATCATATGACTTATAATGAGCTATTCAGGGTATGAATTCAATAATGTAATCGTTCGGGCCGTTTTCTAAAAACATAATTTTTGGCATAGGCTTATATCCGCGATTGTCTAAGGATTCATTCGATTTACAAATCATCACGGCTGCCAGGCTTCCGTTTGCCAGAGTTGATGTCATTTTTCAGAATGCACACAAAACTTTCAATAGAATTCAGCAGTTCAAACATAAACAAACAAAATCGATTTTAATATGTTTCTGTAATTATTCCTTCATAGTGTATAGTTGACCACTTGACGTTAATATAGTTGGTTATTCAATTTTAAACATTATACAATGATGCTCATAAGCTCATTCAGTTGTTGTTATGCTGTGGGTTTGAGCGGTGATATTGATTGGTATTCGTGATACCATACTTGCTTTATGAATTTATAATCTTTTTTATTTTCACTTTCCAATTGGATGTATAGTTGTATACTTACTAAATTATTGCCAAGAAAGTTGAAAAATATTTTAAATACAAATGTGCGGAGTTCAGGTGCAATACAGTATTCTTCATTCTCATTACTTTTTATTCTTTTCTATCATTTCCATTCTTCTGCCACTCTTACTCCTATTTTTCCTCTCCCAGTCATCTTTCTACTCTTCTCTCTCTTCTACTCCGATTCTCATCAATCATTCATATCCATTGATTGTTCCTCCTCTTTATCCTATCTAACTCTTCGTAATTTTTCTGCTTTTCCTCTTCGTGTTCCTCATCTTTCCCTTACCTCTTTCTCCTTCTCTTCTCTCTCTTTCTCCATCTCTGCTCACTTACACTCCTTATCTTCTCGCTCTCACTCCTTCTTTTCCCACTCATATTCCTTCTTCTCTTTAAAATCCTTTTCATCCTTCACTAGAGTTTTGATCATCTATTTCTTGTTGCACCTATGAATTTTCTCTACATCTTCTTAACGACATCATTAAAATCAATCAACCAAGCTCCGTTGCACACTCCACGTCCAGTTTTTTGCCGTCCCTATAAATTTCATCAGATTAAATTATTCTTCGAATTATACTAAACTAAAATAATATTCAGAATAGTTATTTGTGTAACTAGTGCGTAAAGTGAAGGATTGCTGCACGAGTGAAACAGTTTTTTTCACGAGTGAAAAACGTTTCTCGAGTGCAGCAATAACACTTTATGCTCGAGCTACACATTAAATTTTTCCTACAGCCCACATAGCACATGAACATATCAGATACGTATTAGATAAGTTCCATGGATACTTACAGTATGTATTGGATACGTAAATCTACGTATCTAGTACTTATCTGATACATATCTGATATGTGAGAATGTCCGCTTTCGAGATACATATTATTTAGGTATTGATTATACGTATCCAATATGTATCACCCTCATGTCTTGGATATACATCTGATATGTAACTAACAAAAAAGAATTGCCAAAATACTTTGTTGATCAATGGTATGAATATTATCAAATGATGATATTGATATTTGTAATTGTTGAAATAAAATCATAATAATCCAGTTAATTCCATTTGGAAAGACATAAAAAGATGCATAAGAAACTCAAAATACTGAATGCAATCAATAGCCTACTTAGCATTGGATCAGATTCAAATTAATTCATAAATGAAACACAGATTTATATAATAAGTAATATATTATAATATTACATTCGAATAAACAATTTTCATCCTTTTAAAAGTACTATTCTGGTTTTGTCTCCACAATCACATCAGCTTACATTTCATCACTTCTCACAACAGAAAATTTCAGTTCAGAAAGAGCACACAAGCAGAGGCACAGTTACTAATGCATTGTGGGTAGGTTTAGCGGATACGTATCGGAAAATATCGGGAGATATGTATCAATTCTGCCTCAAATAATATGTATCAGATACGTTTGAGGTACATATTTTGTAATACATACTTTAAGGGTTACATTGATATGTACTTAATATGTATCGGATACTTTGTGTTCTATGTTGGAGTTACCGTTGGGCCTATGTGAAAAGTAGGAAAAAGTTTCAAATGTGTTTTATAGTGTAATTTGAAGTATTTTTTTTTATCGCAATCTCCTCAATTTATTTTGCCTTTGAAATCAATATAAGAATCATGTTTTATACCATCATCTCACAATTTTTACAAATCCAAGATGGCGGAAATCTTGAGTTGGAACTTTCAATTTTAGTAGCCTCCAATGTCATCTATTATCAAATAATTACTTTTATTTGAGTAATATGAAGTAATATAATGATTCAAACATTTCATTTATTCTATGTGTCACAGTGACTATAGAATAATAAATTATTGTACGCACTGTAATATTTACCAGTAAGTTATGAGCTACAATCAGTATAAACTACTCTTTGAGACCTTGAAATATTCCGGGTAACTGATAAGTGTAAAACGCCCTTTCATACTTTTATAGCTAGAAATAATCATATTTACTAGAATTCAGCGCAAATTAGACTTTTTAAACATTATTTAATGTGACTGGAAGGGATTTAGAATCTTAACCTCCACAATTAAAAGAACTCATAGTTTTATTTTCATTGAAATGATAGCCTATATAACTTAATAGTGCTATGAATAACGTACTTTCATGTAAAGTACTGTATATTATTCTTTCTGGAAAAATTTTGTTGCTTCATATCACTAGACAAAATATCTCATCAGTTCCAGCAGGTAGGCTTTTGATTGATGCATCCCGCAAGTGATTAGGCTATCTATAGCATAAAAGCTAAGTGCTTCTATGTTAAAATTATGCAAGGTTACAATCGTATTGCTTATGATTCTCAGGACTTTATCATGCTTTTATGCAAAATTATTTAGTCGTCGGCTGTCACCTGCATTGCATAACAGAATCCTACTTTATGAATTAAGTGTATTAAGGTTCAAAGCTGAACCAGCCAACAATGAGACTGAATTGAACTAAAGCTTTAATTTAATGATATTATTAAATTAGAATGTCGCATTTACTATGAATTCTATATCATGCCTTCAACCACTTTCATTATACTGTATATTAACTTACATATATGGTAGTTAAAGTAGTCAGATCAAGTAAATGTGATCTGAGTTCATTTCATTTTAGCCTATGGTATTTTCAAAATCTCAGTAATTATGGTGCCAGAGTCTTCTTCAAAGTTGTATGTATTAAAGTATTAAGTTATTTTCCCATGAAAAAAATCATAATAATGTATTTCGCCACTGAATTCTGATAGCCTAAATTGAGTCAACTACTGTATGAAATGAACCAAATCCAAGATCAACATATGACAATCATCTTACCGTATTCAAACAATTCAAGCCCAAGTTTTATAATCAACAATAATGAACGGTATTCATAACATAAATCCCTAATCTCATAATTAGGCTCTAATTGGACTTGGAGTCCCCATTTCACAGGGACAATTTATACATTTTTAGATTCAAAATTTCATTTTGAGTCGATTTCTGGTATCAAAACTTGCAGCCGGGTATCAAATAAGAAAGTTATAGCCCTTCAAAGTTACTACTTTTAGTATGTCAATATAGGTTAAGTATTTGAATGTGACAATAATTACGTGTAGAAATGATCAAATCTTATGTAAAATATCACGAAAAATCCATTGAGACCAAAACGAAATCAGTATCTTTAGTAGTTTTAAAGATATTACAAAATTTTAGTCAAAAACATAATTTACCTCAGTTGAGTGCTGGATTAGGTACTGGCATATTTCATGTTGAGAATGGAATTTTGGCCATTGAATTATTTGTCAGTTTGGAAAAACCTTGAAAATTTAAATATTCATGATGAAATACCCTATCAATAATAATACTCTCTATAAAATAATATTTAATAATAATAGCAAAATTTAACAAGAATTACTGTAGAATTTCATAGGCCATACCAGATGCCGACCATTGTTGTCTGCAGTCTGTTGTTTTGTTTTGATGCTGATCCCTGAAGCCAATGCAATTGTCATCATTTCTCCATTTCCTGAATTCAGTTGACCATCGACTAAATAATAATAACTACTTCAGTATTATTAACTACAGTCATATTATGATTTATCACTATCATAGTATAAACTTACTTATATGATAAATACTAATTGATAAGTATTGTATTACAGTATTATATAGTATTCTTCAGCAATACTAACATGGTTGACTATTTAGTCTCGACCTATTGTTTGTCTAGTCTGACACATCATCGACATAATATAATATAATCATCAACATAATAAAATGAAGGCTAACTCACTTTTTTTTATTTATTTATTTATCATCATTACATAGCATCAATTTCCGGGAATATTCCCGTTTGATAGGTAAATTGTCAGATATATATAATTAAATATAGTTACATAATAATATATAATAACGTATGATAGAATCATAAAATAAAATCAATAACATTTTAAGTCACAGTTATAGAATATTCATAACTCAATAATTGAACAAAATTCACCTCAAAATCTATCATCAATAAATTCTGCCACTGAGTAGTAGACTTTCTCATTTAACATTGACTTGATAGTTTTTTTGAACAAGGGCAATGAATCTATTTTACGGATGGACTTGGGTAACTTATTATATAATCTTATTCCTGAATAAGAAGGGTTTCTTTTGTAAGAGGCATGTCTGTGAATAGGAAATGATAGCAAGCTCTGATTACGCGTAGAATAGTTATGTTTGTCTGTGCAAAAATTGAATTTATGGATATTACTCTTTATAAAAATTAATAAATGAAATATGTAGATGGCAGGCAAAGTGAGGATCTGTGAATCCCAAAAAATAGATTTACATGCATCTCTAGCTCTCAAACCAAAAATTACTCTAATAATCTTTTTCTGAATTAAAAATATTTTATAACTGTCAGTCGAATTTCCCCAGAAAATATTTCCATAACATAGATGGGAGTAGACATAGGCATAGTATACGGTGATAAGTGTATTTCTATCAACTGAATGAGATAACTTAAGAATTACATAATAGGCACGGTTCAACTTCGTTGTGAGATTTTTTATATGTTCTTTCCAATTTAATCCCTCATCTATTGTAACGCCCAGAAATTTTATAGATTTAGCTGTTTTTAGTCCACTAGCTGTTTTTTGTCACTAACATCAAAACATCTTTTGATGCTCACAATGCTCACAATTATGGTCATAATGGCATATGACTTGGTAGGAATATTCCTTTTTGGCTAAAGTGTAGTTTACCGGCCACCCTTCCTATAGAGTCAAATTTTTGGTTGCAAGTATGCTCTTTTGATGACAAAATGTATAAAAATTTGCTGTTGCTAGCTCATCATTAATTATGCAGTAATTGTGAGTCTAAGATTTATTTATGACTGAAGGTTAGATTAGTTAGAAGTTAGGTTAGTTGAAGCTTAGGTTAGGTTGGTTAACACTCAGTTTGGGGTAGTTGGAGTTGAGTTGATAGAAGGTCAGGTTGGGTTAGTTGGAGGTTGGGTTAGTTTAACCTTAGGTTAGGTTAGTTGAAGCTCAGGTTGAAATAGTTCAAGCACAGGTTCAAATAGTTCAAGCTTAGGTAAGGCTAGTTGGAGTTAAGGTTGGTTGGAGCTTAGGTTAGATTAGTTAGAGCTTGGGTTAGGTTAGCTGAGGCTTATGTTAGCTGAAGCTTGGGTTAGGATAGCTGAAGCTTAGGTTGGGTTAGCTGAAGCTTAGGTTAAGTTAGCTGAAGCTTAGGTTAGGTTAGTTTAAGTAAAGGTTAGTTAGAGCCAAGGTTAGGTTAGTTAGAGCTTAGGTTAGGTTAGTTAGAGCTTAGGTTAGGTTAGTTTATGCTTTGATTTGGGTTAGCTGAAGCTTAGGTTAGGTTAGCAGAAGCTAAGGTTAGGTTAGCTGAAGCTTAGGTTAGGTTATGTCAAGCTTAGGTTAGGTTAGCTTAAGCTTGGGTTAGGTTAGCTGAAGCTTAGGTTAGGTTGGCTGGAGCTTAGGTTAGGTTAGCTGAAGCTTAGGTTAGGTTAGCTGAAGCTTATGTTAGCTGAAGCTTGGATTAGGTTAGCTGAAGCTTAGGTTGGGTTAGCTGAAGCTTAGGTTAGGTTAGCTGAAGCTTAGGTTAGATTGGCTTAAGCTTAGGTTAGGTTAGCTGAAGTTTAGGTTAGGTTAGCTGAAGCTTAGATTAGGTTAGCTGAAGCTTAGGTTAGGTTAGCTGAAGCTTAGGTTAGGTTAGCTGGAGCTTAGGTTAGGTTGGCTGAAGCTTAGGTTAGGTTAGCTGAAGCTTAGGCTAGGTTAGCTGAAGCTCAGGTTGAGTTAGCTGAAGCTTAGGTTAGGTTAGGTTAGCTGAAGCTTAGGTTAGCTTAGCTGGAGCTTAGGTTAGGTTAGCTGAAGCTTGGGTTTGGTTAGCTGAAGCTCAGGTTGGGTTAGCTGAAGCTTAGGTTAGGTTAGCTGAAGCTTAGGTTAGGTCAGCCGAAGCTTAGGTTAGGTTAGCTGAAACTTAGGTTAGGTTAGCTGAAGCTTAGGTTAGTTGAAGCTTAGGTTAGCTTAGCTGTAGCTTGGGTTAGGTTAGCTGAAGCTTAGGTTAGGTTAGTTTGAGGTTAGGTTAGTTAGAGCTCAGGTTAGGTTAGTTTGTGCTTTGATTGGGTTAGCTGAAATTTAGGTTAGGTTAGCTGAAGCTTAGGTTAGGTTAGCTGAAGCCTAGGTTAGATTAGCTGAAGCTTAGGTTAGGTTGGCTGAAGCTCAAGTTAGGTTAGCTAAAGCTTATGTTAGGTTAGTTGAATTCATGTGAGGTCAGCTGTAGTCTAGGTTAGGTTAGCTGAAACTCAGGTTTGGTTAGCTGAAACTTAGGTTTGGTTAGCTAAACATTGTGTTTGGTTAGTCTTACCTTAGGTTTAGTTAATTTGAGCTCAGATTATGTTAGTTGAAGCTCAGGTTAGGTTATTTGAATCCCAGTTAAGTTTAAATTGTAGCAACTGCAGACCAAACTTTAAACTTCATTTATTTAAAAACTACTGTTCAGAAATGGTAATTTTCAAAAAAAATTTCATCAGTAGGCCATATTTAATCAATTGCAAATTAAAATTTGGCTTTCAGAAGGGTGGCTGGTAACCTATTACCTATTTAAACTTCACTTATCATAAATCAATTTTTTATATTAAATATTCAGCATGAGTTGAGAATAGTATTGTAATTAAACATTTTTCAAATTTGATACGGTAATCCTCTTATCACAGAAAATGTAATTCAAATCCTGAGTGCTCTTGTACAGAAACTTATGGTATCAAAACATTTCGAACAATTGGCTCTGTTGATGACAACATATGTAGAAGTCAAGACTAAAATTTGACACCTTAGTTCTCATAATAAGTGCACTCTTTGTACAGTGGGCGCGCTAGTGGTGTTGCTTCATTTTTTTCTGAAGCTCAACATTATTATTTCAACAATAGGTCAGTTCACTGAGTTCAGTTAAGTATGTCACAAGGTCATTTCAGGGCAAGGTCACATTATTATGTCTTTAGAAGTGAAATTTTTTCAAAATAATATTGAATATTGCTTTCAAAAGTATGAAAATTGCAGTCATTGCAATCGGATATTGATATTCAACCAGTTAAATTGACTCAAATAGTATATGGCTGAAATTTGTTCCACAAAATGGATTCAGGTAAAAACTAACCTTCAACAATTGAATTATTTTTCTTTGCATATTTTTTATTATATATAAAAAAGTAATAATGCTACAAATTTAGTTCTGATCTCAATGGATTTTTCGTGCTATTTTACATAAGATTTGATCATTTTTACACGTAATTATTGTCACATTCAAATACTTAACCTATATTGACATACTAAAAGTAGTAACTTTGAAGGGCTATAACTTTCTTATTTGATACCCGGCTGCAAGTTTTGATACCAGAAATCGACTCAAAATGAAATTTTGAATCTAAAAATGTATAAATTGTCCCTGTAAAGTGGGGACTCTAAGTCCAATTTAAACCCATAATTATTATAAAAGCTCTGAGAATAAATAGAACTTTTATCCCGTAACTTACTAACGGTATTGATATAAACAATAAAATAACCTAAAAAATTTAGACGGACAGTCTCGCTCGGTCTGACCGGGGTACTACCTTTTGGTCGCAATTCCAACTTGCCGCTACCAGCTGATCAACTCCCGTTTGGTCGTCAGCCAGGGCTGCCACCTTAATTTTGAATTCTAAATACGGAACATCCATTTGGTACACTTACTATTTCGTGTTGTTAGGTTGCAAATCTGGAGTGCGTAATAGTATATTACATAATGAGTTATGAAAAGGCGTTTTTACAAACGAATAATTATGTTCTCCAAACGAGCGGTACGCGAGTAATTATGAGTTTGTAAACTTTTCCACACGAATTATATACATTTTTTTCGACATACTAGACTGAGAAGGATTTATTAAAACCTCAAACAACTGAAAACATTAACTGAAGCCAACATAGCCTCAACACAACACTAGTACAAACGCAAACACTGAACTGTCATGGCAGATCGTTCGACTCGTTTATTCATATGTTGGAGTTCGGAAAAAACAGCTGGGCTAGATTTTCAGTGCCATAATTATCATTGTGATGATGACTAGTGCTGTAATAATCATCAAAATGATTATTCCCGCATTCAGAACAGCTGATCTTTGATTCTCCTGTAAACGGCAATTTTCCAAACGCAAATCTAGCTTGGAAAGTTGTGTATTACATACGAGTATGGCGAAAAAATTTTTGGGCACGCTAATTATTACTAGTTCAAGAATGGACCGTTTTACACACGATTTTCAGTGCGAAAACTGCAATTTTATGGATATCTGTAGGAAAAAATATTTTGTGTTTTGTAAATAATTTTATACAAGTATTTATATTGTAAATAAGATTATCCAACTGTGATCAATGAATCATTGTAATGATCCTGATTGAATGAACTTTTAATAACTTATCGGTCAATAAGCTTAATCCTAGTTCTGAATACATACTATGCAGAATGGTATTAGAAACATGAGTACATTGATAATTAGAAGATAGAATTGAAATAAAATATTTCAACTGCTGCATACTGTATTTTTTCAACAACGTGAAATACTACCATATTATTAACCAATTTATAATATCCGATAATATAACCGTATAAGTGAATAATTAGAGAATATAGTCTTTTTTTAATGAATACTAGCTTACAAAGAAAAACTTCCCATTCGGATTCGAACTCTGAACCAGTAGGTTGTAAAACAAATGTTCTACCACTATACCACGGATCATTTCTATCATGTGAGCATATGAATTTAAATCTTCATCATACCGATCACTTGCATAATGGCTAGTTAATTTTAGTCGAATGAATAGCTTTGTAGAACATTTTAACTTTTCTAAACTATGTAGAAATATCAAGTCAAGTTCCTTCTTTCGATTCATAGGTTGAGCGAGGTTGAGCTAAAATGAATATCTCCAAATATATATGATGATAGAAATTTTGCTCCCATATATGTCATCGGCATGTCTTATGCCGATGGATGTGTAGCGGGTTGCATGTTGCGCCTTGACTAAGATACGGAGTACTGAAGATACGGAACATAATTTGTGCAACCAAGTCCGATAAAAAATATATAGCCTTGTCCACGTTGAGTAAGTTGCAGAACAGGGCCAAAGTAACAGGCGAATATATTCGCTGAAGAGGTTTATAACGTTTTCAATTTTTTCGTTGACGTTGACGTCAACGGTCTCTAACAGGTTTCTTCTAAAACTTCAAAACATTTACAAGTTTTTCTTTCAACCAACAATCACTGGTGGCTCGTGCCCACGAAACAGATGAAGTGCTGTACAGTAAAAGATTCGGGCACTTCACCTGTTTCGTGGGTTCGAGCCGCCAGTGCCAACAATGACTTTAGTGTTGAGTCCATAATAGCTAGTACTCTATAAATTGAAGTACATGAATGCAATTATTTAAACTTATTTCGCAGGCGGCGATTTGAAGCTTGGTAGTTTATATAAGTTCTAGCATAGAGGAAGAATAAAGGTTCTCTTTACTCTTCACATTTCTATATGGTTATAGAAAAAAGCTGGCCGACAGATGATAATTTTTGTTTTGTACGCTCACTGACGAAAACTGAGAAAAATATAAATTGTTTTAGTGCATAGATTGTTAACTTGGCGGGTTTGAAACTGAAACTAAGAATAAACCAATCTTCATTGAACATCTACCATTCATTTGTATGTGATTGAACATGGTCTATGAATTATAATGATAACAAAAAACTATCCAATTGAATTTTTTTTTATAGTTTCTATGACATCGTCACAGAAACAGGCTTATAATGTTGGGTGTGTACATGTTGGAGCTATGATAAGCGATACTATCTTTGACACTAGATAAACGATCTTAGAGAAGGGATCGAACGAACAAAGAGAAGGGATCCTAGAAGACAGTGACGCACCTCTTCTATCAGCTGTACATGCGTAACAACTCTGCTATTCATTGATAGATGATGCAAACTTCCAGATTAAGTGAAAACAGCGTGATTTACAATCTATATCTCTATATATAAAGTGATTCTCATACACTGATTCATCTATTCATTTATCACCAGAGCTAAAAATCCACTGAACCGAATGTGTTCAAATTGGCTGCATGTTCAGATGGACGTTTCCTTCTTTAACGCGCTAAGAAAGGATTTTTTAAACTACATAAGAATACGACAAATATTTGAATTTTTCTATAGTTTTCTAATTTCTCTCGAGAACCAATCGGTGAAAAATGTTTATATTTGGTGGGAATGTTGAGATAAGGTCTAGGAATGTTGTGTTGAAATATTTTTGAAATCCGTTCAAGTTTACGCCTGTAATCTCTGTTTCAAAATTGTAAATGTATTGCGGGTTGCATATCTTCTGCCTGGATACGACCAATCCCTACTGTGAAGTCAATGGTTCAGCGAGATTATAGATGAACTAATTTAGAAGATACCAAATCAAGTTTCAAACTATGTCCGATATACAGATAGTCTAGATAGTATAGATATATAGATAGTCTTGTACTTCCCAAGGCTACGCTCGATATTTGCGTTTTACCTTTTCCGTAATTTTCGGAGTTTTTCTTAGATTTTTCGAGAATAAATTGGCAGAAAATGTTGAAATTTGGTAAACAGGTCCAGATTAGGTCTAGAAATGCTGTGCTTGATAAATTTCGTATCCCTTGTGAACGGAATTTGCAGGGGAAAATGTGTTTCTCATTCATCAATTGAATTATAGGCTATTGTATACTTTTTCCTGTGTAAAAATAAAGAATAAATAGCCTGATTATTATTACACTCTATTTCTGGTTGATTAAGTTTTTCTATTTATTTTACTGGTTTGTGATATTTTTTTTGTAAATTTTGTAGCCAGATGTGTAATAGATTCACGGCAATAAATTGTATATTAGATTGAATTCAATTGAATATTGCAATCGCGGTTAGACATTAGGCTAGTATAGTCTGTTCAAGCAAAGAAGACATTCTGGCAAAATGGTAAAATAATTCCAACTTGGTCGATATTGTTTTAAAAATTATGAATTTATCAGAATGTTTGTCAATTACTCAACACTCAACAGCCCTATGAAGGACTTAGACCTACCAGCTGGTTGCCACTTTCATATTCACTCCACTATACAGTCCGTCCAAGACGGGACAACAACTCCAGCCCGGCCAATTCAAGCCCAAAAGCTGTAGATCAGAATGTTTTCTATAATTAAAGATCAAATTCATAAATTCTGAACCAATATTGACTGAGCTGAAGTAATTTTCCCATCTTGTCAGAATGTATTCTTTGCTTGAACAGCAGTTGCGGCTCGTGCCTTGAAAAAGAGGTGAAGTGTTGATGTTTAAAATTAAGTTTCTATCTCATATTTTTTAATGTAATATAGTGATTTTAGTGAAAAATCACAAACTTGTAAATATTTGCAAGGTACATTGATATAAATTAATGAATTTCCAGATGAAACAGTTTACAAAACATTACTCGCGATAAGTTGAATAATTCATGATTTGATCGCTATAAATATCCCACTACCAGACAAAGAAATTTGTTTACCAGTCTAAATTAATAACTTTACAGATAAAACAGTTTGCAAAACTTTACTCACGATAAATTATAAATAAATAACTCACGATTTACTCACAAATAATTTATCACTTTCGAGATGAAACTAACCTAAAATTGGCAAGATGTTAGCGGGAAGAACTGATTGCTCAACGCCAACAGCACACAACACAAGCACAATACCGTATCGAATCTATTCAAATTTTGCAGTTGAAGTGTTTTATAGGAGCTACGGGCTCTATAAAAAGAGGGTAGACGTACGATCCGCCATTCTGTGGTCAACTTTTAGCGCCAACTTTTAGGTTTGAATTCATATAAATATTTTTGATGATAGAGACGATCAACAGATGTTTATCAAGTTGAGCAAATGAATTAAGTTATTGTTTTGAAAACTAGGAGGTTAATTTGTCATATAAAATGGTTCATATTGCTTAGCATCAAATTGCAAAATATATAACCATTTTTATCACAAAACTGAAATTAAAAAATACAAATTTACCAAATTCAGGAAGATGAATCAAGGTTAAAATTTCGACTTAAAAATTGCCAGACTGGAAATTCAATGCTCTGTGAAGTAAGTATTATTTTTTCTAACATGATTTTTATCATCAATCATATGTTTGACTGTCGAATTGAATGAATTCAAGCCTGGCGCTAAAAGTTGACCACAGAATGGCGGACCGTGCGTCTACCCCCTTTTTATAGAGCCCTAGTAGGAGCTGCCCCAAAATCTTCAGTAGCCAAGTTTCGGTAGCCTAGTAGCAGACGGACGCCGGCCGTTACCATGGCAACGGATGTGTTGGCTTGAAGATTTTTAGCTAGAAACCGGTCAGCACTTCACATAGCAACGCACCGATGCAATTTATTGCACCGTTGCATTTATTGAGTATCGAAATGGCTAGGGCGGGCAATTTGAAACTGTTCAATGTGTTCCCTCTCAATTATACTCTATTCCAATCTTTTTTATTTATACGCTACTCTATTCTATCAAATAATAATCCAATGCACTTGATTATTTTTCTTTTTTTTAATTTTTTAAATGAAAAATATCTTTGAATAAATAATGAGATTAAATTAAGTGAAGTGGCACTTCGAATACTTCAGTTGAATAACTGCCACTGTTGGACAGACTATACGAACATGTAATGCTATAACTCTGAGCGTTGAATAAATGAATTTTCAGTCAAAAATTCAATCGGGAAGTTTTTAGTTTGTCTTTTATTGTAATACATCCAATTGAAATTGAATCGCGAATGAACATTGCAAAATCTTTGTAGAAAGCAACATTTCTTCAACTACCTCAGTTGATAGAATCGTTGACGACGGAAAACTAGTTCGTTGAATCAACGGTTTCTCTCCTCCTCAAACAAGTTATTGATCGGCACAGAGCTGATTCACCCTCCTCGCAATTACCATCCTCCCCTCGACGGACGGTTATTCAATTGTTGAAAGGCTTACGAAGCAGGGTTGGAACTGTAACCAGTACTGATAACTGCTATTAGTAACCGTTTGCATGAGTTTAAACTGTTATTGGATCTATAACCAGTACTGCAACTTATCAATAAATAATATGTTTCTTGAATTAGTTTAAAATTGTTATAATAGGCAATGTCCTAAGTGGACCTTCATAGTACAGATACTGTATTGAACCCTTTTTACAATTTGATACGCAGTAGTGACTCAGAATCCAAAATTGATACGCAATCGCATTGGGAAAAAGTTTATTCACACAATATATTTGAAACGTGGTGTTCAAAGTAAGTTAGCTCATTTGACGGGGAAACACTATATCAATGTATAGAATAATAACTATTGACTCTATAAAACATTGTGTTTTATTCTATTAATTCAATTTGAAAAATACCTAAACAAAGTACAAATACTCGAAAATGTTCAATGACTTCAAAATAGAATCAGCTTATTTCCAACATAGTGGCAATCAATAAGCTTTTATTTGTAAACAAGCCTTTTTCCTGTACGATTTTTTACTCTATATCACTACTTCGTATCAATATTTAACTTTGTATCACTCATGCGTATCAAAAATCTACCGTACAAAGAAGACTTGATAAATACAGTAGGCCTATGCCTATATAGTTCAGTACGAAGGGAATTTTGTAAGGCTAATTTCTGCAAAAGGTGGTGTATGCGATTTTATTGTTTTAATTGCTCCATTAGGGTCCCAATAATGTATATTCGAAAAGTGCGACTTTTTCCTATCAATGGCTTCCAAGGTAGACGCATTTGAACACAAAAAGTCGCCTTTTTCTCGGTATATAGGAATGAGCTCAAAGTACTCTATGTGATGGAATGCTTCAATTTTTAACAAATTCAACATATATAATATAATAATAATTCGTTTATTTCACGGCATTTTTACATACATTAAATATAATAATTGGACATAAAATAATAATAGAATCTCACATGTAACAGAAAAAAGAAAACCACAGTGCATCCCTCTTTAGGTTGAACCTGTGATGAGGGATGGCTCGCTCTCTAAAAGAGTCACTTAATATAATATTACAATAAAAATTTTGGGGTAGCAAACAAAACAGTAAATTTTATACAATAATAAGTGCGCTTTTACAAGATAAGATCTGAATATTTAATATTAACAATAGATTTTCAATGAAAAGAAAAAAAAATTCAAAATTGAATAGAGACAAAAAATCCGAAATCAATATCACACTACTATTGAACTTTCTCTTCATAAAAGCGATTTAGTTTATTTTTAAACAAACTATAACTGGTTGCATCAGATCTGATTGCAGTTTATTGAAAAGTCGTGATCCCTTAGCAAATGCATGTAAGGAGGCCACTCTACTTCTTGTGAAAGGTTCTTTTAATTTATTAGTGAGATTATGACGAGTGGAATATACATGTTCATCCATAACTGGAAACTCTGAACGTCTTAAATAAACAAACTTCAAAAGATTTATTTATTATATGATAGGCCTATACGAAATAAAACCGTCTTTTCCAGCTGAAAACAATGAGCTCTATTTCATCAGGATCCGTTTACTCTTACGAAAGTTAGAGTAGTGGCGGCTCGTGCCCATGAATCATGAAACAGGTGAAGTGCTGTGCAGTAAAAGATACGGGAACTTCGCCTGTTTCGTGGGTACGAGCCGCCAGTGAGTTAGAGGTGTCCTTATTCATTCATACGAATTACTGTGGATGGTGTGTATGTTCTATAGATTTACCAACTACCCTCCACCCTCCAGGCTCTACCCACCGGCAGTGCGGCCTCAGCCTAACGGCTCGTGCCCACGAAACTGGTGAAGTTCTCTACAGTAAAATATACGGGCACTTCACCTGTTTCGTTTCAGTGTTATGAAGCACTCCACACCAATGGTAACACTGTGATTTTTACATTCTCTGTAGTGCAAGATTTCATCAGCATTTTATCTCGAAATACCCATTTCATATCTTTGGTTGTACAACGTGCAAAAATAACTGCTCTTTGTTTCTTCAGTCATTTTTTTCATGATAACTGTTTTCCAAACTGAAAAGATAACCGCTCTATTCCAACGTCACCGTTTCATGGCGTTTATTACCCATCTGCAAAGTAACTGTTCCGTCCTGAAGTAGCAGTAACCGAAAGTAGATACTGTGCAAGTGAAAAGGAAGTCTATATTCCATCTTTCTCCTCACGCTCGAATATTTT
The DNA here is from genome assembly GCA_017141385.1 of Sogatella furcifera. NCBI lineage: Eukaryota > Metazoa > Arthropoda > Insecta > Hemiptera > Delphacidae > Sogatella > Sogatella furcifera. The sequence goes on along the minus strand of CM029553.1, from coordinate 5,573,265 downwards.
AATAAGCTTATCAAATTTTCAAATGATGGTGTTCACCTTAACTGTAAATAATTTGATGATGAATAATAATGAGTTGATTACTCGTTGATTATTAGTTGATTACGTTCTAAGCTAGATTTTAATGAGATATTTCAATCAGGAATCATATTCTATATATTCACTCCGTAGCCTACCGTTCCGAAGTTCAAAGTCACAGTTTATTGCCAATCTGCGTAATAACTGCTCCATCCAGCAGTAACAGTTAGGGCGTCGGATAGGAATCGGTTTTGGCATCATATTTAAGCCGCCCCCAAGCAAGGGGCGGCACATCCCCACCCCCACTGACATTCTGGCAGCCTGGTACACTCTGCCCTCAGAGAGGGACCGCCTCTGGCATTCTGAGGCCCTACGAGGCCCTTCTCCCACCTCAATGTGAATAGGAAGGTAGTCCCTCCAAGCAAAGGCATTCTGGCAAGATGGGAAAATGACTCTAGCTCAGTCAATATTGGTTCAAAAGTTATAAATTTGTCCGAAACTCTAGATCAGAATGTATTCTTTAATTTTATACCAAATTTATCATTTTTGAATCAATATTGACCGAACTGGAGTCATTTTAGCATCTTGCCAGAATGTCTTCTTTGCTTGGACAGATTATAACTCAATGTGTTGATGGTTTTGCAATTTGATAGGGTGGGAGAGTGAGACAGTAGGGTGGGAGGGAGGTGATTACATCACATTGGATTTCATTTTTACCAAACAGATTAAATGAAAAATCATTTTTTACAGATTTGAAGAGGAAAATTACTGATTCAGTAAAATTGAGGAAAACTCTTTGAATGATTTTCCGCTTTCCTTCTCTCTTTCTCTCTCTCTCTCTTTTCCTCTCTGTCTCTGTCGCTTATTGTATATAATATCATAGGAGCCGAAGTTATCAGAACGACGCAGATGACCTGTTTTAGAGACTCTAAAATTTCAATTAGGCTTAGTTTCATAATCATCATCATCATCACCATCATCATCACTCTCACTGTCATGTGTTGCTCTACGGTTGGTCTCATGCTTCTTGGCTATTCTATTGATGCCCCGTACTGACAATTTAGCTCGCTCGCCCTCAATAATTAATAATAATGACTATAATGACACTGGATTTCTATTGTATAATGAGCTTAAGCCCTTTAACAAGATTCTTAAAGCAGCTCATCTTAATGTTCAGTCCCTTAGCTGTCATATAGATGAACTCAGAGCAATTTTTCGTTTTCAAAATTTTCATATTATTGGTATTTCAGAATCATTTTTAAAGCCCAGTATACCTTCTTCGCAAGTCGCATTACCTGGTTATAATCTTTTCCGTAACGATCGTTTGAATAAAGCTTGTGGGGGAGTTGCATTATTTGTTAAAGATAGGATAAAAACAAAAATATTAACTACATCAAAACAAGAATACTCAGCCAAACCTGAATTCATGATACTTGAATTATATTTTAGTAGCTCAGACAAATTACTCATTGGTATATGCTATAGACCTCCAAAAATAGGCCATTTCCTAGATTTTGAGAATGCCCTACTAGCCTTCATGCCTTTCTACAGTCGTATACTAGTTATGGGCGACATGAACACGGACTTGAACATGACTAACCACAACTTCGACTATTATCAGTTGACAACAACTTTTCGCTGCCTATGACTATCTTACCACTTGACCCAACTCATCATACAAACGTATCTGATACTCTCATCGACCTCTTAGTAGTCAGTGACCCAAATGAGGTTGTTCACTTTGGTCAGGTTGCTGTCCCAGCTATTTCTGGGCATGACTTGATCTATTGTGTACTGTCTCATAAGACACCTAAACCTGATCAGAAATTCATTACTTATAGGAACTTTAAACATTTTGACGAAACTACATTTCTGACTGATTTAGCTCAGACTCCATGACACCATGGCTCCAGAGCTTGCCTCTCATTCATATCTTTTACCAGCTTATTACTAAAGTTACTAGTGATAGACTAATAATTAATTTCATTTATGAGTTTTGATACAGTGTAATAATTGTCTTCTGCATGTAGATAAATTAGTGTTAGGGACCTGAAAAGTAATGTAATAGAGTAAATGTTGTAACGTTGTTGTTGTGGTGGGAAGAAACTTTAAATTGAATTATTTGATCCTTGTATAGATTTATACCTGACCTTATATTATTTCAGATGGGCAATAAGAAGATATCAAAACTTAAAATATTTATAGGTTAATATAATAAATTCCGAAATCATCAAAATTACGCACCCGACATAATACAAGGGGATCGTGAATGTAAGAGAATTCAAAATCAAACCACCACGAAAGAAAAGGATCTCATCTTTAGAATTGTGACAGAGGTGATTATAAATTAATAACGAAAAGTTATAGTAGCAACATCCCTTGGTTTATTTCTAAAAACCAGAATAAATAAAATCAAAAGATAATAGTAATTGGATACCGGAAATACAAATTACATTATTTTCAGAAATATGGGTTACAATCGGTTACTTAAATTCTTAAATATGTTAGTATACATAAATACCTGGTGTGGTGAGGGCCTCCCATAAACTTTCACACTATGCATCACTATTGCCTTTCAATTGCACTTCACTTGGTTGATAAAATATTGGTTTCGATGGAAATTTGAATCTGATCCTTCTGAGGTTTTTCTTTGTAATCCTGATGTGCAGAAGTCCGGGTTTCCTTGGGGTTTTTAACGAGATACCCTCGGTCCATCTGCGAAGTCCATGCTACAGTATTGGTTTACTGGTTAATTTCAGCGAGGTGGATACATCCAGGTTGATACATCGAGGTTGATACATCGAGGTTGATACATCGAGGTTGATACATCGAGGTTGATACATCGAGGTTGATACATCGACCGCTGAATAGAAATAAATACAAAATACTTATTGTAAAGATACAGTATTGATTTGTAAAACAGCATTCAAGTGAATAAATGTTACAAACAAGTTGAGGTATCGAAAATTCAATTTTTAATGAAGAGAAGCTTCTTATAATTTTTTAAATGAAAAGGATAATAAAGCATCTTCAGAAAATTTAACAAATTTAAGAGAAAAAGGTACCAAGAGTTTATAATGAAAAGAAAAGATTATTTCAAAACTTTAGAATATCCAAAAGAAGAACATATTAATTTAATTTTACAATGAAATTTAGTAAACCAAGTTAATAACAAGGAATATGTCTTTACCTGATACAGCGGATTTGGAGATTGGTAAAATTTGAGAGAAGAATCCAATAACTTGGTAAATTTACATATCAAAGAAAAATTAAAAAAAAAAATCAGGATGAAGCTACTATGTAAAAGAATGAGAATTTAATTAATGTGACTACATCCTGTACTTCAAAGAACTTTCAACAAATCTTATAGAAGAAAGAAAATGTCAATCTGAACTGGTTGGGAGCTGGATTCGAAGTGAATTGAAATTAATAGAGGAGCAAACCGTACAAGGCCATCCCCACTCCTAAGCAACTGTCGATCAAGCAGAATTTTGTTCAAGAAAGAGAGCGACCGAGCAACATACAAAGTAATGAAAAAGGAGGAAAAATATAGAGAGAAATCTACTAAAAGAATAAGCTTGTAATTGCAAGAACAATGATAAAGTTGTTTTTCGAGTAATTCGAAAACAATTTTATCAAGTAATGGAAAATTTATTAAACGTTTTTGGTTGAAAAACAAGATAAAATAATCATGATATTTCATACCGTTACAATGTAATGTAAATGTAAAAGAGGTTTTCCCCGTAACATAATTTAGGAGAAAGCCGAACTTCTCACAATCTATAGAATTTCCCAAAAGTAACAGAAAATCCCACTGGAAATCAGCCCCCACCAGAAGTTGAAATGTAGGTGAGTTAAAGAAAATCAGTTATCTTGGTTACCCATAATAGGGTAGGATTCATTCAAATGACATTCGATTCTAGATATCATTGACTACAGTAACAATAATTATTTCATTATCATTTTTATTGTTACTCATCGCATAATATAATTCAAATACGATTAAGTATTGATCCATTTAGTCTAAATTGTATAATAATTTTTCTTACTATCTTTAGTAATCTTAATAGCTCGTTATAGATTTTCAACCCAAGGCCAAGTGTTAATGGAAAGTATATCCTTATTATCCTTTCCCAAGAATGGACATATATATGTCTAAACTTCGCCTTTTCAATTAGATAACTTACACTCCTTATTCATTTTGCAGAACCTCCAATTTAAAATTTGTATAAATTTTGCATTCATTACATCACCGTTTCCGTATTTTTACTAGAAGTCTCTATTTTGTGAAATTTATAGGATAATTTTGATTTACTCATTCATATTACAATGTATAATCTAAGCCGAATTTTGTTATCTATTTGAATAAAGTAATCTAATCTAATCTAATCTCTCTCTCTTCCCTTCTCACCTCACAGCTTTCCTTCCCTTTCATTGCTTCATTCGTATTTTTACAGTCAAACTAATTATTTTGAATTCAAGTTACCGTATTTATTGTTAATAAGAATTAGTTACATTCTCAATGCTTGAATGGTATGAAATATGAACAAGAATTTTTGCTTACTAATTTAACTTTTTTACTTCTTAATAGTTCCTTCTTTATAGTTCCATCTATTAAAATTAGGCCCACGCTTGAAGTTATTTTATTATTAAGTAATACTAGTAATACTTAATTCAACTCATACAATTTACATTTTCTGTTTATCTTAATTCATCTTCAATTTTCGAACAACTCCATTATCATTCCATATTCATATTCACCCCATCATTTTCATTTATTTTTAATTTTATCAAGTCTACAAAACCCCATAGCATTTAATTCTCAATTATCAAGAAAACATTAGCCCATGGTTGAGTGTTAATGAGAGGTATGATCTTGAGCATTGCTCTTCAAGAATGGATATTTATATATCCAATCTCCACCTTTTTATGTCAATACAACATCAGTAATTTTCATAATTGTAATTTTTAATAATTTTTCATAATTTGTAATTTTTATAAGTAAAGTGAATGAATCTGAATCTGAGTCTCTTTCTGTTTCTCTTTGAAATATATCATCCCATTATTGTTTCCTTGAGCTACTTTTGTTGCTGTTTTTTATTTTAAATAATTGTCAATGTACCCATTTCGAATTATTCTTTTCAATGCATTACATGTTTTGACTATTTTTTTATTGCATTTGAAAATGACTATAATTGGTTGAAACATGTAATGAATTGGAAAAATAATTGAAGAGTAAGGGTACTTTGATAATTAATTAAAATTAAAAATTAATTCTATTATATTTGTTTTGTGATTCTATTATGATTCCATAAAAATAGCAGTAAATCTTAACTGCTTTGAGCCTTTAAATTGAATTGGATAATTGAGATTAAAGCATACTAATCTACAAGTAATATTGATAATACGAAGCAAATGTTATGTTAATATTATTTATTATCATTGCATGTACCTCGAGAGTTATGATATTTGGACGATTAAGAAGTGAAAATTTTTATTTAGCGAATGTTTAATCATAAGATACACAAAAAAAAGAATAATTATTCAATAGAAAAACGTACGCGTTGGCTGTTCCCCGTCTCACTCGCGTTAACTTGGATCTTAATTTTTTTTTAGGGTGATGCCCACTTGGGCTCTTGGGCCCGTGCGTGGGTAATGGGAAGGATAATAATAATAATATTCATGTAACCTGGCTGGCTCAGGTCTGGTGTCAGAGTTTTCAGGTCGCTCCTGAACAATTTCAGGGCCTCTGACATGACTCAACGACTGTTTTTAGGCAGCCGGGACCGACGGCTTAACGTGTCCATCCGAAACACGGGGAAGTGGCTAATGGGAAGGATAATGATGAGAGATGAATGGACCTACTGCTTTAGGTGGGTTCTGAACCACCGGGAAGCGATTTTTGAAGCTCATAAATTGAATTCAGAGGAACCGGTCACCAGTACAACAGTGGTGGCAGAGACAAGTCGCTTATATAATCTCACCGATTAGACGCTCTCTACCACTGAAACAAACCGCTTCCCAATACAAATACACAATGGATACATCAAAGGATTTGACATAAATGTGACTGAATTACTTTAAAATGCTTTAAATTTAAATTACTTTAAATTTATGTGTCCATAAATTACTTTCAAATTGTTTTTAAATAGTTTAAACGGAGAATTTTGACGTGAAAATTTTTTTTCTCGAGACGTTTTATGACCAATATCGTAGTCAATGATATCTAGAAGCGAATGTCATTTGAATGAATCCTACCCTATTATGGGTAACCAAGATAACTGATTTTCCTTAAACTCACCTACATTTCAACTTCTGGTGGGGGCTGATTTCCAGTGGGATTTTCTGTTACTTTTGGGAAATTCTATCGATTGTGAGAAGTTCGGCTTTCTCCTAAATTATGTTACGGGGAAAACCTCTATTACATTTACATTACATTTACTCTATCACATTACTTTTCAGGTCCCTAACACTAATTTATCTACATGCAGAAGACAATTATTACACTGTATCAAAACTCATAAATGAAATTAATTATTAGTCTATCACTAGTAACTTTAGTAATAAGCTGGTAAAAGATATGAATGAGTGGCTAGCTTTGAATGTCATTCTATTTTAAACGATGGTAGGCTACCAAATTCTCAAATCTATTGAAAAATTTAAAAAAAACTTAATTCTTTTGGGGTTTCCTTTGCCTTCTCTCCAGTCCCTTCTATATTTTGTTTCACTACTTCCTCTCTTTCCTGACCATTTCTTGTATTTTCTTTTGTATCTTTTGTAGGTAGAAGGCTTTGATGACCACTACAGTCTTGTGCCAAGAAGATATGGCAAGCGAGATGAGAACAATAAAATCAATAAATCAATTAAACAGAAGATTGGAGACCATCCTCTGGTAAGTTTCGCCATTACATGAGAACTGGGACGTTCTATCAATCAGAAATTCAATTATTTATAATTTTCCAATGCATGAGCAGTGTATGTGTAAATAATGTTCTGAGAAATATTTCAGTATTATTATATTTATAATAAACTCTATAGAACTCATCTATTTTGTTTTCCATTGTCTATTTTGTTCAGATTGAAACTATAGTTTACAGCGTAGAGGATTTGTACAGAGAGAAAATCTCACTGACTTCAGAGTCACTCACTTTTACATATTTTTTTATTTTGTATACACTTGGCTGATTCGTAACCGTCATTAAATTATCTGATATACTTATTGAAATCAAATGGATAGAAATCCGCAACATTTATTATACAATTGCAACAATCATTATATTTTGCTTTCTAGATAGCTTTTCCAGCTCATTTTCTCAAACAACTTTTCCAATAACATTTTCACTTAATCATTTAATCTAATTCCTATTTCATTCATCTTCAATTCACTTTTCACTCTTATCTATTCTACATTCATATATACAGTATACAGAGTGTTTCAGGAGGAATGTGCAATACTTCTCAGGCTGATTCCTCACACCAAGTAGACAGAAAAGCTTTGTTACCAAGATAACAATGGCGGAAAATTGAGATTTTTCAAAGAAGATTAATTCTTCTAATTTTCTAGAGGCTTTAGTAAGGTTCTAAAATAAGCAATTCCCATGCAAAATGAGAACTTCTTGGCTTGGACGGGCAGTATAGTAGAGTGAATTTGAAACTAGCAGCTGGTAGGCCTAGGCCCTTCATGGGCTGTTGAGCCAGACATACTAATTTTATGAAACTTTAAAAAATGATTCAAAGTACCATTTTAAAAATATTTTTTACTTCACACAACATGTTTCGGCTAATTTGCCATTTTCAAGTGTAAATAATAACAGTGAACAACATTAAACCTATTGTATTTATACCTAATCTAATTAAATATATGTTTGATTTTAGCATAGATTACGTATGATTTTATTTTCAATATGTGCATAAATCTGTCAAATTTCTAGAGATCTAATACAAGTACTGCATTTTTATTAACCTTCAAATAAGTGAAATTTTATCAAAAATTGGGTTGTTCAATTCAAACTGAATTAAATTTTTTATTTTCTCTTTGTTTGCCTTTGCTGCTGTATAAATGTGAAATTCTTCTTCAACATCCAACTTTCTACTTTAATTTCTATAATTCAAAATTTTCATGTTTGAGTTCATGTCTGTAATGTTATGGCCTGAATCTATTAGATGTTCAGCAAATGCTAATTTTTGTGTCATGTTTTTTGATTTAAATGCTTGAAAATGTTCCCGAAATCTTGTGTGAAAATTTCTCCCCGTTTGACCAATATAAAACCTCTCACAGTTGTTGCACTCAAGTTTAGAAATTCCAGAATTCTTAAATTTATCCTGCTGTAATTTCGGATTTCGTTTCTTTTTTATTAATTCAAAAGCATTATTATTAGTCCTATATCCTATAATAAACTTTTTTTGCAAAATTTTTCCTAATAGCTTTATAAAATGTTGTTTTGTATGGCATACGGATATATTCTTCACATTTTGCATTCTTGTTATATATTTGCAATATATTATCTCAGTTCTACTTTTTGTCTACAAACCATTTTATCAATAATTTTATTATTGTACCCATTTGTTACTGCCAAATTATTGATAAAATGGTTTATAGACATTATATGGCGTGCATAATACATCATGTACATGATATCTTATAAGCTACACATATTAATGGAAGTTTTATAGCCGTGTTGTTATAAATGCGCCTAAGTTGTCCCAGTCCAAGACATATAATAATGATAACCAGTAGTTCTGTGAGCATTAGACCTTACGAAGTCACCCATGTTCCCTCCATCCTGATAGCACTGTCTGTCTTCACGGTACGTTCAGATTGTGCGTCGATTCCGAAAGTCGGTGCGAGAAATAACTATTTTTCATCTAGGGACTAAATTTCAACCTTTGCTCCCTGAGGGAAACTGTTATCGCCTGAGACATAGCCGAGGGCGAAAATTCCCTGAGGGAGAAAGAAAGTGAGTTAGTCCTGAGCCTGAGATGTACACATAATTTTTCCTCGACCCACAACCAATAAATATTATGAGAATGTAATAAATAAGTGTAATCTATCATACCTTCGTAGAGATGTTATAACCTCACAATTGGAAAGCGGCAGCTATTTCCTTTACCTAAACATGTCGAAAAGAAGCAATTTCTCTTCACTGTAGGCTACAGTACCAGATGATCAGCTGTTTTGAACTATTGTACTGTATTTTCCATAATTTTATGCTCCATTGATGGATGATGTCACCCATGTTAGTCTTATGAGTTTACTTTACTCCCTAGCAACTTAAAGTGATCAGCTGTTCGCTTTTAGTCCCTAGGGAGGAAAAGTGAAACTTTCAATAAATGCAACTTTCGATAATAGGTGGAGGAAAAACTAATCATAATCATATCCTTTATTGAGTAATCACGCATTGAAGAGTACAACAGGCAAAGCCCAAAACTATCCCTTTTGTAATTTATACAAACACACTGAAAATAGTTAATATATGATTCAACTGGTTGTGATCGATATTGTAGAAACGTTCAACGATGAAATAAAAACACACAGATTTTGTCAATTTTCTACTCCATTTATTGGTACACGATCATAGTTTCATGACCACACAGGTCACATTTTCAAGCTGACTTGAATGTGACCTGTGTAGTCATGAAACCATGGTCGTGTACCAATAAATAGAGTAGAAATTGACAAAAACTGTGTGTTTTCATTTCATCAAAGCTTATATGTTATTTTTGACTCATATTTCCACACTGAAATAAATAAATTCCTTGTGTTACAGGTTGTATGGGCCGAAGAGCAAATTGCCAAAGACCGCACCAAACGTTATCCGCTCAGCAGAATTACCGAAAGTACCAGAGGAACCGGAGATAAGATTATGTACCGGAACCGGAAGACTGGCAGTATTGGACCTGATGCCAATTTGGATGGCGGATTGGACATTTGGCGGAGTGAGCTGGAGAATTGGCGAGCCTCTCATCAGAGCTATGGCGATCGCCAGTCACGTGGTATCTTCTCTTTTTTCATCAGTCGCTATTGGCACGTCTTCAACGACAGTTTATGGAAGAATCAGTGGTATTTGGTGAGCATTCTAAACTCGAAATTGATGTATCATAGTTTTTCTCATCTTCAACGATCAAAATTGTAAATTATTCAAGTTTGTGATCTTCATTTTCAATATTTTTTAACATCATTTCTGTATTCTGTCCGAGCAAAGAAGACATTCTGGCAAGATGAGATGATGACTCCAGCTCGTTCAATATCGTTTCATAAATTATAAATTTTGTCTCAAATTGTAGGAAACATTTTGATATCTACCAAATTATGATACCAAATTTATGATTTTTGATTCAATATTGTTCGAACTGGAGTCATTCTTCCATCTTGCCAGAATGTCTTATTTGTTTGGACAGACTATACTAGAAAGCACGGTAGGGATGAGTCTCGTTTCAGACACCACGACTTTTGGACAACCGGTTTTTGTTCACTTCATGAATTCAACTAGATTTAATGAAGCTTGGCGAATATATGATTTGCGCAGATGCACATCATATGTTTACTGACAAGTTCTGTTCAATTAAGTATGTCAATTGTCCAACAGCCCAAGGAGGGCTTAGGCCTGCCAGCTGGTTGTCAGTTTCATATTCACTTCACTATAAAGCAGAGGTAGTTGCTTCACTATCACTTCACTATAATTGGTAGTTAAATCTATCAATCAATCATTTATTCATTAATAAACTATTACAATTATCTATAATGATAGATATCATAATCTGAAAGAGAAAAATTAGGCTTAGCCTGTACCATTTCTCTTTCAATTTCAATTGGTAATGATGTCCACAAGGTTATGTATAAGTCACGCACTTCAAATTTCTGGTCCGGGAATACTCACAAGAATAATTCAAAAGTAAAAACAATTTTGAATTTAGTAATGTTGTTAGAAAGCCGAAAATCACTTGAAAATTTTATAATTCCAATAACATGTAATAAAATTGAAAATTTGAACGGAAAATTCACAACCATGGAATAATCATCAACCAGGATAGAGGTAACATATGGTCATGTGGTCAGCTCGTTGATCCTCTCAACTATGAGCTAGCTTGCGTAATTATTTTTAATATCAATTTACTAAATTTGAGAAGAAGAGACATTGTGGACTAAAGGTGTGCTTTCCGAAACGACGCCGCGCACCTGCGTGAATTAAGCTCCTACACTTTCAAGTTCTAACTGGCGTATTTTTCAGGCGTGCCACTAGATAGCAGCACTGCCACGCTGTCAGCTGATGCCTATATAATAGCAAAGTATTCGACTATTAGTACGCTGACACCTGTGCGCGGTGTAGTTTTGGAAAGCACACCTTCAGGGTCGACATCGACTGTCAGTTTGGACTGTGGCAGTCTAAAACTGTATGTGGATGGGAAAACCGGCAGTCCAAAATTGCTGTAAACCGGCAGACCGATCGTTTGACGATCAGCTGTCAACGATCGAACTGTCAGTTCCAACTGACAGTGGACGTGGACCCTGAATTGATGTTCCATAGTTACTCTTCAGCGGACAAGTTTGAATTATCCAAGTTTAGGAGTGAAGATGACCTTTATCTATATCTATATAAGCGAAATGGCACTGACTGACTGACTGATTCATTCATCACCAGAACTAAAAATCCACTGAAGCGAATGCGTTCAAATTTGGCAGGCATGTTCAGTTGGACGTTTAGACGCGCGCTAAGAAAGGATTTTAAAAACTTTTCAAGGATACGCCAAATATTTGAGCTTTTCTAGTTTTTCGGCGTTTTCCTCATTTTTTCGAAAACCAACCAGTAGAAAATGTTGATATTTGGTGGGCAGGTTCTAATGTGGTCTAGAAATTTTGTGTTAATATATTTTTGCAATCCGTTCAAGATCACGCCAGTAATCAGGTTTTCAAAATTGTAGATGTGTTGCGGGTTGCATATCTTCAGCCTTGATACGACCAATCCTAACTGTAAATTGAATGGTTCAGCGAGATTATAGATTAATTAATTTGGAAGATATTGAATCAAGTTTCAAACTATGTCCGATATACTTCCCAAGGTTACGCTTGATATTAGCGTTTTACTATTTTTTGAATTTTCTGAGATTTTTCTAGAACAAATTGGCAGAAAATGTTGCAATTAGGTGAACAGGTCCAGATTAGGTGTAGAAATGCTGTGCTCAATAAATTTCAAACCCCTACTGAACGGAATTTGCAGGCGAGCGAAGCGAGCCTGTTTGTCTCAACTGACACTGACAGAGGTCTTGCAGGCGAGCGAAGCGAGCCTGTTTACTCACTCACACTGCCTATACTGTCGGGGGTCCAGGGGGCGGAGCCCCCTGGCTAGGAGGAGAAGGCGAGCGAAGCGAGCCTGCTGGCCAGTTTTTAATATAATAATAATAATGAATTCTGTTATTGCCAAAAACAATGTTACAAAAAAGAAAAAATATATAAACAATGCAACTTTTCAAACAAATCAATAAGACTTATTTAAAATACCAATGTAATAATTTAATACACTAATAACATGTTAGCAATTGACAATAGATACACTCATGCAAGTGAAAAAACCCTGTACGCATGGAGGAGTTGCTGAAGACACCATATTTGAACTAAGAGGGATGAACATCACAATTAGTGATTTAAAAACAAAATTTAAATTTCATTATAATAATATAAAATACAAATATTTAAATAAAATTATGCTAAAACAATAAAAGCCTATAGAGGCAACAAAAAATTGAACTCAAAATAAAATTTGAGTTGGGAAATAAAATAGATACTAAACAATCCTGAGAATTTAGAATTTAGAAAAACAAATTGTAAGAGCAATTCATAGAGGAATCATATTGATAAGCGATTTCTTCAAAACGTTAAACTGAATCAGCTGACGGTGAAAGAGGTAACGTGTGTTCAGCAAAGCAAAGAAGACATTCCGACAAGATGGGAAAATTACTCCAGCTCAGTCAATATTGGTTGAAAATTTTCAATTAGATCTCAAATTGTATTGTATAACACATTCTGCTCTACAATTTGAGACCACATGTATGATGATTGTTGAATAAATATTCACCGAGCTAGAGTGATTTTCTAATCATGCCAGAATTTCTTCTTTGCTCGAACAGGCTACACAAGATACTGAATGTGACCATACTCTGACAGCTGATTGTTTAAAATGAAATCTCAGGTCAACTTTTTTGAAGAAACCGACCCAGAATCATTAAATTCCAGAAGAGTCGATGTTCTCGAATGTTTGTGTTTCTGCCTCGAAAATGTTTCATGTTCAGACAGGAGATTGATGATTCAGTGATGATAAAAACTCCAAAATTGTCACAGAAAGCTCCTTGATGCAACATGATTTACAACATGATATGTTAATGGTGGCAAGAATAAAAAAGTTGGAAGTTAACTGAGATATCTGAGCCGTGTCTCATAAACATTTACAGACTTATTTTAAGAGTAACTAATTCTACAGACTTTGGTGTAAGGAATCAGCCCGAGATGGAATACCATTCCAGAAGGAATACTCTGTATAATATTTAGTAAAACAGTAGTTGATTATTTGAATACAGGGAAGATGATACACTGGTAAACAGAGCCCTGGTGTTAAGCTCTCTTCGTGATAGGAAATAATAACTTTTTCCCAGAAAAAATCCTGGGATTTATGATAATTATTCTTGAATTTTACTGAGAATTTACATGTTTTAATATAAAATCGGAAACCCAATAACAAGCAAATAGGAGTTTGCATCCATTTCTACTGCCCTTCACAACTTTCTTTAAGAAAAACATTCAAAGTAGTTCCGAATTCAGCCAGCAGATGGCAGTAGCAATAGGGTGATTTCCTTCCACTACTATTGGACACGCCTCCAAGCTCCGCCTCTACACTCTGATTGGCCGATGACATCGGTTTGGAAGTTTCCAAACTCATCTAGTAGATGGCAGCAGTTGTCAGGTAATTTGACTTGGACACGCCTTCATGACCCTCCTGCTCTTTTCTGATTGGTTGACAGTGCTTTGTGAGGTCTGCCTTAGGAAATGGCTGATAGCCACAAAATTATGGATGTTTTATAATACACGAAATATAACGTTGATTTACAAATTGCTATCTTACGCTGATATTATATTTAATTTATTTATGAATTGATGCTGGTACAATTTTATGAAATTAGTACTTGATAGATTTATTCATAGAATTTATATCCAGTGTTACTTTTATAGAGTCACTCAGGCCAGAAATAGACTTCAATAGTATTATGCTGTATGGGATAAGTTGGAAATATGATCTTGCATCCTCATTTTATACTCATTCATCCTCTCTTATCTCATTTTATATGATAAATACTATGAAATAGAAGTCAAACTTTACATGATCTTACACCGTCCTAATGACAGAAAATAGTTTGAAAAACTACAACAGTTCAGCATTGCCGGCTCGTGCCCATGAAATAGGTGAAGTGCTGTACAGTAAAAGATACGGGCACTTCACCTTTTTCGTGGGTAGGAGCCGCCTGTGCAGTTCAGCAGAAAATAAGGAAAAGTTTCAATCTAATTTTAATAGCAATAAATAAAAAATTGATCACATTTGATTAAAAAAGATTAAAATACGATTTTTCATTTAAATTTCTTTTTATATGAACCATTATAATATTTCTATTAATAGAAATAACAAACTATAAAACTATAAATATAATACTATAATAATACTTAATATTATCATGGTCTATCATATGAAAAGATATGTAAATATGGTTTCTTATTTACATGTCTTTCCATATGATTAACTATTATCGTGTAATACCGGCCTAAGGAGAGCAAAACATGTTATGTTCAAATGAAAAATACTTGGAGGGTATTGTGATTCAGATTTTCTGTATACTAAAATAAATTATAATAGAGTATGTCACACAATGATTGTCTTTTTTTTACTTTGCAGCAAGACTATAGAACCAATGGTGATGTGCCGGTACTTGATTTAAATGTAGTGCCCTGTTATGAGGAAGGCATTACAGGACGAGGAGTGAGAATCGCCATCTTGGATGATGGACTCGAGTGGACACATCCTGATCTTCAAGTAATCACATTTTTTCTCTTCTCTTCATAATCTAAATTGAGAAAATCTATTTGGATTTGATCGATGAACCATAGCAAGACTATAATATAATAAGCATCTTAGTAGATCTCTCTAGTAAGAGAGAAATCAATAACACAGAGTGGTCGTAAAGTCGTGCATTCCAATTTTTGAAGACCTGTAGGAAAGACAGGTAAGTATGATTTGGATGTGGACATTTTTCGTCCAGTAGTAGAGCAGATAACAGCACTGCTAGATCACGCCATCGGGCGACAGTTAGCCAGAAATAAGTTTGTTTGTTCAGTTTGAACCGCAATGTCTTTTGAGCAAGGAAAAGCGTTTCTATAGTTTTGAGTTACTGTGGATCGAAATTCCATGCAAAGCGTCAAGAACCTTTCTTCAATGCCTTTCCAGATGCTAAAGTACCAAACAAATCGACCATATATCGTTGTTTCATCGTTTTCGGGATACAGGTAGCGTGAATGACCGTACCGTCCGACCGAGTGTTTCACTGATGACAGTCTGCAGACGATAAGTGCAAAACGTTCATTCGTTCTTCAAAAAAGCCTCTTCGAAAACTTTTGACTCAGACTGGACTGTCTTATAGGAGTTTTCATAAAGCCACTAAGTTATTAGAATAACATCCCTACCGGATTAATGTAACGCATCAGCTCAAAGAGCCAGTTTAGGAGAAACGGTTGCGTTATTGTCATTTACAAATTTCTTTTTAAATGAAATATCTGTTACCGGTATGGACAAAGTTTTTTTCAGCGATGAAACTTGATTTCTGTTGATTGGATGTGTCAAAAGTCGAAATTGCAGGATATGGTTTGCAGAGAATCCACATGAATTTCATGAACAGTCATTACATTCTCAGAAAAATTGGGGTGTGGTGTTGTGTATCTCGTCGGAAAACTGTCGGGCCTCTTTCTAACGGAGACAATCACAGCAGAACGTTATCAAGAAATAATCACGTGTATCATGAACTCTGGAAGAAAAAACAATAATACATAACAGCTTTCTAAGACTGTTACCATTTCGGGTTGCGTGACATTACAATCACTCTGTATTATTGATGAGGTGAATAAAACATTTGAGCAGCTTCTGCACTTTCAGAAAAATGCTGGACTATCATGAATGCCGCAGAACTGGCCGAATAGCTGACTATTCTTTCAATTTTAAATTTTTCGGTTGTCACAACAACCTTATCAGGCCTCGTATATTGTAATTTATCTCTATGATAATATACCATTATCCAAGATCATAAGCAACATACTGTAATTATTATGTTATCATAGGTAAACATTTCAATACATGAGGCTCAGTACTAAATACAGTACAATACACCTATACACCAATGTAAGAGCCGGCTTAGAATGATTATAATATAATTTATTATGATAATTATTATGAAATATTCATGATCAAGTTGAAAAATCAGAACGGTTATCTAAGGCCGCCCATTCACGTTATGATCGGTCGTTGAGATTTGGTCTTTGAAGACCGATCAAAAGTGGTTCAAAGACTGATCGCAGCGTGAATGGGGTAGTCTCAAGATAAAAATCAGATCTCTCGATCTCACTTGAAACAAGTGAGGTCCGATCTCAAGATCTTGATCTGCGCAGACCGATCGCTACGTGAATGGTATGATCTTCAGACATACAAACAGATTTCTTCCCCTCCACCATATTTTCAGTCACCACATGACTCAGCCTGTGCTTTCAATTTTTGCCGTAAGAGAGAGCCACTTGATCTCTCTTGATTTTGAGACCGATCGCTACGTGAATGGGGAGAACACAGATGCAAACAAATCTGAGAGCCACTTCCGATCGATCTTCGAAGACCAAATCTCAACGACCGATTGTAGCGTAAGTCACGTAGCGATCGGTCTGCGCAGACCAAGATCTTGAGAACGGACCTCACTAGTTTCAAGTGAGATCGATTGAGAGATCGAGAGACCTGATTTTTATCTTGAGACTACCCCATTCACGCTGCGATCAGTCTTTGAACCACTTTTGATTGGTCTTCAAAGACCAAATCTCAACGACCGATTGTAATGTGAATGAGCGGCCTTAGATTACTGTTCTGATTTTTCAACTTGGCCGTATTGTTATTTTTAATTGTTATCAACTTGTTTCTGGCTCCCCATCACAAATTACACAACTCATCTTTCTAAACTCTCATATTTTTTTCAACTGTTCTATTTCAACTCTATTTACAAACTTGATTACCTATTTAGTTTTATATTCAAGACCAAAGACTCAACTTATCGGTACCAATTCTAATTTTTAACTGTTTCTATACCGTATTCTTCTTGAATTTGAATTTTTTTTCTAGGACAACTACGACCCGGACATCAGTGTCGACTTCATCGAGGGCGATCGAGACCCGATGCCGCGCTACGGGGGTGATACGGACAACTCGCACGGCACTAGGTGCGCGGGAGAGATCGCCATGGTCGCCAACAACAGTGTGTGCGGCGTGGGAGTTGCCTACAATGCGCGCGTCGGAGGTCAGTACAAACTACGGTATAGTCTGTCCAAGCAAAGAAGACATTCTGGAAATTTGAGAGAATGACTCAAGCCCGATCAATGTTGGTTCGAAAATTATAAATTTGGTCTCAAAACGTGGAAAACATTCTGATATAAAAATTATTGATAATTTTTGAGTCGATATTGACCGAGCTGGAGATATTTTCCCATCTTGCCAGAATGTCTTCTTTGCTCAAACAGAATATAATTTGAAACAAAAAATTAACAATAAAAAATCACACAACTACTCAACAAGTACGGTATAGTATGTCCAAGCAAAAAAGACATTCTGGAGAAGTGAAAAATGACTCCAGCTCGGTCAATATCGATTAAAAAATTATAAATTTGGTCTCAAATCATTGGAAACATTCTGGTCTACAACTTGAGACCAAATTTATAATCTTTGATCAAATAATGGCCGAACTAGAGTCATTTCCCCATCTTTCCAGAATGTCTTCTCTGCTTGGACAGACTTGACTATATACCTGGCTGATTGTCTCGATATATTGTCTGTCCAAGCAAAGAAGGCCCTCTGGCAAGATGGGAAAATGGACCAAGCTCGGTCATCTTGGTTCAAAAATTATCAATTTGATCTCAAATTGTAGGGAACAATTTGATCTCCTATTAAGACCAAATTTAGAGTTCTTGAACAAATATTGACCAAGCTGAAGTCATTTTCCAATCTTGCTAGAGGGTCTTCTTCGCTTGGACAGACTATACCTGTGGGCTGATTGTCTTGGAATTATGGTTCACGTATTTTATAGTACGGTACCACACTTTAGCGCCCAAATAAAAAAGCACAGCTGATGAGAACATTGAACTAGAAAGAGATGGAGAGGGTTTTTTGAACCTTTTTTTTTGCAACGAAATATCTCCGAAAAGCTAATAACTGGCAAAATATATGTGTTTCAATTTCATTTAACGGTCCTACGTACAATTTATATACACGATGAAACTGTGGAGTACTAGATCCTCTCTATAGCATAGTTCATGTGGCGCTATCTCTTGAATTACTCCCGAACTGCTTGGACTAAGAAAGCCCGTTCATACACCACGAGTTTTGCCAGTGCGGTTTATAATTGACGTCCTTATAAATTTCACTAGATTGAACAGAACAGTTTACTTAATGAACATAATAATGTGTCCAACTGTCCATTTGCCAATCTTTAGTAGAATTTATAGAGACAGCAAAAACCGGACGTCCAAAAATCGTGGTGTGTGAAATCTGTGAAACGAGAGTAAGAGATGAAGCAAGCTGCAACAAAACTTTGAGCTTCATATGAATCAAGGTTCTTATATATGAACCTTGAGCTTTTCCCACATTTGAAATGAAAAATAGTCATAAATAACATGTTCATTGTACAAACTAGGTACTTGATCAGGAAACTTTATTTAAATCATCTTAGCTCCCTTCAAGAGATCCCTGGGCATCAAAAATGGGCAACATCGCTTAGGTGGAGTCCACCTTTTACATTTAAAAGTTCAATTGAAAATCATGCATGTTAACAGTTAGCATAAATGAAGTCACTTCATTTGGCCATATTTTCAGAGGAATATAATCATTGCATCTCAATGATATTACAGTACTTATTTCAACAGTTGCAATAATGTTACTTTATTTGGACATAGTTTTAGAGAAATAACTTTTTTGAACACTCTTTAATGGGTTGGAATTGTAATTAGCAGAAAATCGATATCAATGAAAGCGAAATGGCACTGACTAACTGATCCATCACCAGAACTAAAAATCCACAGAACCAAATGCGTTCAAATTTGGCAGGCATGTTCAGTTGTGTATATCTTTAGACGCGTGCTAAGAAGTGGTTTTGAAACTTCTCAAGGATTCGCCCGATAAAAAAACGAGGGAGATGTGTTTCTCATATTGACAATACTAATATCTTTTCCATTAAAACAATACTTTTCATTTGAGGTGGGTCTCAGAGTGTATTGATTATTAACAGCTTTATTAATCTGGAATTATTGTGCAAAATGGAATTATTTTCATGTTTGAATAGTATGGTTTGACAGTTGGACAACTTTCAAAAAATTTAACATAGTCTTGAATTCGTCTAAAGCCAGGTCTAGGTTAATTTAAAATGGCTTTGATCATAAATTTTTCAATAGCTGTCATATTATTTAAGGCCAGAGCTTTCTTGGTAATTATTGTATTACTGCAGGTATAAAACTGTTGGATGGTCCTACAACCGATTTGGTGGAAGGCAGAGCCTTGATCTATGCGCTGGATAGAATCGATATATACAGCAGCTCGTGGGGTCCACCCGACAATGGTAAAGTAGTTGAAGCTCCTGGACGCATGGCAACCAGAGCTTTCGAAATCGGCACAACTAAGGTAAGGATAAAATCATATAATTTACTGATAAATTTCATAATTTATGAATATCATATTCCCTTCACCCCAGGGCATCTTATCAATGTACTCTAGTATTTATTATTAAAATCTCAGCACCCTTTTCGAATAATTTTCATCTCATCATGACATGTATCAACGTTTTATATTCATTTTCAAATGTAGCTAAACAAATAGAATTATGAATACATTTCAGAATTTAGTCCTAGGAGAATGTGAATCAGAATCTCAAGTAGACATAACAGACAAAATAATATTTTCAAAATAATCTTTGTTGAAAAATATTACTTCGATGAATTAATGATAAAGATCATTTTATTCATTTATTCATCATAATTGATAGATAGACGATGAATATCATTTTCTGTACTATATTTTTTTATCAAGATAATAATAAAAATACTAGTTCTAACCCAGTTCTTAAAAATACAATCCAAATGGATTGTATTTTAAGCCTAGGATTAGTCTAGGATTAAGCCTAGGATTAATGGATTTTACCTCTAGGAGTTGAAAAATGTATTGATTAATTAATTTCACAAACCAAATGAAATTGAGTTTCAAAAGGAATTTGATAAGTATTAGGCCTGATTTGTAATTTGATATATTAATCATTTTAAGGAGCAAGTCAATCAAGAAGGATCTCTGGGCTATATTTTTATCGAGGTTTAGATAAGATAACTCATAAAATGGACCTACAATTCTGAACAAAAAATCCTTGAACTTCTGGTGCTTTTATTATCCATCCAAGCAAAGTAGACCCTCTTTCAATATGTCTACCGTTCAATGCTACCAGTAGTCGAAATGAAAATTGTTCTCCTCTCACCATCTGTCAAAAACAAAAACTTATGGAAAATATCTAATAAAATATGAAATAGATTCTTACATAAATAATATATTTTTATCCGTAAAATCAATATGATTATTATTTTTTGGAACATTTGCAATGTGTGATTTTTCATTCGAAGTCTCCGAAGTATTCGTGGGTTTTCGTGATCTATTCTGTAACTATTTCGTGATCTGATAATTTTAGTGTAAAATCACTTCGGCCAACTACGGTACTGTAGTGAGACTTAAACATAGTGAGAATTAATAAATGTTATAAAACATTTCAGGCCATTTTTGTTCTAAAAGGTTGGTTCATATATAAGTTTCTATTGATTAATTATTATAAATTTATTATAATTTATAAATAACACTAATAGAAGTTTATATATAACTGTACTAGGCGGCAGGCTCGCTTCGCTCGCCTTCTCTGCTTAGCCAGGGGGCTATGTTCGCCCCCTGGACCCCCGACAGTATGGGCAATGTAAGTGAGTCAAACAGGTTTACACTAAAATTATCAGATTTGCGCATGCGTGGATACACTTTCACTTGCCTCCGCCATGTTGAAAGAGGGTCTTCTTTGCTTGAATGAATTATACTACTTCATTAAACGTCTGGAGATGCCCTAGTAAATGGAAAATGATAATAATAATGATAATAATAATAGTAATAATAATAATAATAATAATAATAATAATAATAATAATAATAATAATAATAATAATAATAATAATAATAATAATAATAATAATAGATAATAATAATAATAATAATAATAATAGAGAAATAAGAACGGATCACACCATCATTGCAAATCGTCCAGATATAATGGTCATGGATAAGCAGGAGAGAATTGCCTTCCTGGTTGATTTGGCGATCTCACTCAACCATAATATGAGGACAACGCTTGCCCAGAAGTTTAATAACAAGTACGCAGCCCTGGCTGAAGAAATGAGGGAGCTCTATCATCTGCAGAGTGTGAGAGTGGTACCGGTAGTGATTTCGAATACAGGAGTGGTTCCAAAATTTCTGAAAATATGTTTAAAAGAGCTTGGTCTTGAGTATCTCATTGCAACAATTCAAAAAGCTGTGATTTTAGGCACTTGCCATATTGTTAGAAAATTTCTCTCACAGCTATAGCATGTAATATAACTTGAGTAGTTTGAATAACTTATACCTGGCATTTGCCTGTATTATCATTGTAACCATGTTGAATGTGAATAAATGAATAATAATATAATAATTTATTGTTTGTTGATTAGGGTCGCGGCGGTCGTGGCGCCATCTACGTGTTTGCGGCTGGCAACGGCAAATCGCTGGGCGACAGCTGCGCGGCCGACGGCTACATCAACAGCGTGTACACGGTGGCAGTGGCCAGTGCCACCCAGAGCGGCCAGCCGCCCTACTACGGCGAACGGTGTGCGGCCATCATCACCACAGCCTACTCCAGCGGCAACCGCAACGAGGAACGCATTGTCAGTATATCCTTTGAAGTTGATATTGTGATAGTTATCCATAATCAATGAAAAGACAAGAAAATAAGAAACACTAGTTTACCAGATATTGATAATGGTGTAACAACCAAAACCGGTATCTCAATTTTCTAATAAATCAGTGGTTTGACAACATCTTGTCTTTTCAATTATTGTCAGTATATTGTATAGTCTGTCCAAGCAAAGAAGACCTTCTGGCAAGATGGGAAAATGACTCCAGAATATTTTTTTCAAGAATTTTAAATGTGGTCCCAATAGTAGATCGTGGATCAAATTGTTTCCTACAGTTGAAGACACAGTTTTAGGTGAGATGTTGTGATATTTATTGTACACTCTACACTGATCATGTAAAATAACATGGAAACAATTGTATGTAGTCTATAAATTTACTCTGTTAGCTTGAGTCATTAGACCGAGATTGAGACTGTCTTCTCTGCTTGGACTTAGAATAGGTTATTTTTATTATTTCTTATACACAAACATAACATTATCTACATCTATAAAAGCGAAATGGCACTGACTGCCTGACTGACTGACTGACTGATTCATTCATTCATTCATCACCAGAACTAAAAAACCACTGAACCGAATGCGTTCAAATTTGGCAGGCATGTACAGTTGGACGCATTATTAAAAACGGATTTTAGAAACTTTTCAGGAATACGCAAAATATTAAAGTTTTTCTATAGTTTTTCAGCGTTTTCTCAATTTTTTCGAGAACCAATCGGTGAAAAATGTTGGTATTTGGTAGGCAGGTTCAGATAAGGTCTAGAAATGTTGTGTTGGAATATTTTTGAATTCCATACAAGATTACGCCACTTATCAGTATTTTTTAAATAGTGGAAGTATTTCGGGTTGCATATCTTCCGCCTTCATACGACCAATTCTTACTGTAAATTCAATGGTTCAGCGAGATTATAGATGAACTAATTTCGAAGATATTGAATCAAGTTTTGAACTATGTCCGATGTACTTCCTAAGATTACGCTCAATATTGGCGTTTTACTATTTTTCGGGATTTTCGGAACTTTTCTTGGATCTTTCGAGAATAAATAGGTAGAAAATGTTGAAATTTGATAAACAGGTTTTTTTTTTTGAGGGTGATGCCCACATGGGCTCTTGGGCCTGTGCGTGGGTAATGGGAAGGATGATGATGAGAGATGAATGGACCTACTGCTTTAGGTGGGTTCCGAACCACCGGGATGCGATTTTTGAGGCTCATGAATTTAATTCAGAGGAACCGGTCACCATTACAACAGTGGTGATAGAGGCACGTCGCTTATCTAATCTCACCGATTACACGCTCTCTCCCACTGGGACAAACCGCTTCCCAAGATTATATCCAGATTAGTTTATCCAGAGTTTATCCAGATTAGGCCTAGAAATGCTGTGTACAATGAATTTTGAATCCCTTCTGAGCCGAATTTGCAGGCGAGCGAAGCGAGCCTGTTTGTCTTAGCTTACACTGACAGAGGTTATGCAGGCGAGCGAAGTGAGCCTGTTTGACTCACTGACACTGCTTACACTCTCGGGGGTCCAGGGGGCGGAGCGAGCGAAGTGAGCCTGCCGGCTTGTCTTAAAATACAACCAAAATATTAGGCCTATCTGCACAAAATTCATTATCATTTTTTGTAGCTTAAAAATTGAAAATTAGGTACGATACAAATTAATATTTCACATTTTTACATTCTCATGTATGGTCTGTTCTAGCAAAAAGGACCCTCTGGTGAGATGTGAAAATGACTCAAGCTCGGTCAATATTGGTTCAAAAATTATAAATTTGATTTCAAATTGTAGGAGACAATTTGATCTATTATTAAGACCACATTTATAAATCGTAAACGAATATTGACCAAGCTGGATACATTTTCCCATCTTGGCAGAGGGTCTTCTTTGCTTGGACAGAATATACCATCCAAATATGAACAAAAGGGTTATTGCTCATTTAGCAATATTGCTATTGCTAAAAAACTTATATCGAGAATCATAGAAAGTGAAGAATAAAATTCTTTCTAAGTAAACAATACAATATTCTAAGTTATACTACGTGTGACAAGAAACAATATATGCTACCCCTGTAATAAAAATTGTGTTGGGGTTATCAGTATAAATAGTTAGTGTACATAGTCAGTATACAGCCAGTGCACTACTGTAGTAGGGAAATTCAACCAGATTCAATTATCTAAAATTCCAAAATGGCAGCTATATTTTTATACACTCTCAATTTTTGTAGTATATTTTCATTATTTTTTGGATGATATTAATATTTCACTATTGTTTATGTTTTGAAAATGGAAAAGGGGCCTGATTGAAAAAAATCGTGTGTATTTTACAGGCAACAACAGATATAAGAGGGAAATGTACAACAAGGCACTCTGGTACATCGGCAGCCGCACCACTAGCAGCGGGAATAATTGGTCTCACTCTTGAAGCCAAGTAAGTTAATTCAAGTAATCTGAGCTCTAGAAAATATCCATATTATCTATGTATGATATGCACACTCTGTATTATAAGCGCACTGTAGGTAGGTATAGTCCGTCCACGCAAAGAAGACTATCTGGCAAGATAAGAAAATGACTCCAGCTCGTTCAATATTTGCTCAAGAATTTTAAATGTGGTCTTAATAGTAGATCAAATTGTTTCCTATAATTTAAGATCAAATTGATAATTTTTAAACAGAGCTGGAGTAACTTTCCCATCTCGCCAGAGGGTCTTCTTTGCTTGGACAGTCTATATATACAATATATTCTATATATACAATCCACCCATTTTGAGTACGCAGTTACAAATCATGCATTTTGACTTGGGTTTTCACACTTTTAAGCACGATTTCCATGAAATATTTCTTGAAACGTTTCCATGAAACGTTTCTTATAGAATTCCTCTTGTGTTTTATATACTGGATTTTGATAACAATTGACAAAAAATATTAAAAGTAGACAATCATATCTTGAGATCTAGCTATGATTTGTAGCACTAGCACGGATACTAGAGCACACGGTAGGTATCACGCTCAGTTGAAATTCAGAAATGCACAAAAGGATGCTATTGAGACTATAATATATGTTTTCTTTCACCCATTCCTCAATTTCTTTATTTGTTTTTTTTTTTTTGAGAGTGAACTGGTGATGAAATAATGAGGGATTTCATCAGCAAAGTATAATATTGAAGCTTGTGTTAGCCGTTTACAGTGAGTCTGCAAAGAGTCATATTATTTGTAAATTGGTTACCGGTACTGTCTGGGCGTAAGTTATGTGGGTTAGTAAGTTAATTATTTAAAGTAAAGCTTCCTCTATTTTCATTAATGTGTAGAATTGAATTTTTTACAAAAACCTGCCTGCTGATATAGTTGATATTCCAAACTTAATGAATAGATATAATCTAGGTTTTCTGAGAGCAGCCTTGATAATATATTTCTGTACAATGTATATTCTATCAAAGTGAGTGTCAAAAGTACCACCCCAGACTTCTATCCTATATTGGAATTAATTAACTCTTAAAGTATTAAACTCTAATTATCAAAATAAACTTAAAATTGAAATGGTAAAAAGTCAACCCCCTGGAGAATTGAACTTTCCAATGATAATTATATAGAATGTGAAAATCTGTCCATAAATGAAGGCGTTATCTGCTCCAAGAGATTGATGAAAATTACATTGTTCTTATGGGACATAGTTCTGTCGTTCGGAAGTTTTCCGTACACTACCATTATCCACCCTCAAAGGAAGCTTTGCCCAGACCTAACTTCCTGTACCTTCCAAAACCTTTCTCCCCAACCAATATCATGGACAACTTTGAAGAGTTCACCCCTAAAAGTGATTTCTCCAAGAAATCACTTCAGGATCCACCCCTGCTTTGTCTTCAATTAGGTTTTTTTTGCAGCCCAGAACTGAGCTGGCGTTGTGTGCAGCACCTGATCGTGTGGACGTCGGAAGTGGCCGTGCTGGGTGACGACAAAGACTGGCATCGCAATGGGGCCGGATTCTGGGTCAACACCAACTTTGGCTTTGGCCTGCTCAACGCACACAACATGGTCAGGCTAGCAAGGCGCTTCAAGCCCGTGCCGTCCAAGTCCATCTGCTATCTACAGAAGCATAACGCGTGAGTTGGCCTTGTCCTACACATTCCAACAAACCATATAGCATATTCATGGTTTGGGCAGTGAATATAAAGAGAGTTAAATTACTTTAATTAGTTGAAACATGTCATGCATTAAAAAATAATCCAAAAAGTATACTTTGATAATTATTTAAAATGAAAAAAACAGAGAATATAGAGTTTGAATAAGAATATAAATATCTCTCCTTTGAGAAATTGGCTGTTGCTAGTGAAGACAGTCAGTCGTTTCCCGTTTCTGGAGGAATAATAATTATTGCATTACACTGTTGATTAACTGCATGTTATTCAGAAGTGTTCTGGGCCGCCACTTGGTTGTGATAACTGGCTTATGGTTGAGAGGATTAACATGCTAACCACACGTATGTAAGTTATAAGAGCTATTAAGTTCTATAATTAGGGTTCATATTTTCAATGCGCCAGTGTAGTTGTGAGCTTCAGTGCAGGTCAGTGTAGTCGGGATCTCTGATCTGATCTACGTCATTTTTTGGGTTCCCCCACCATTTTTCAAATTCTCTAAAATCGGAACAACGTCTTTAATAACCTTGGAGTACCTTCACTATAGCCTACAAAGTTGCCATTTTCGAGGCAATTGGCTTTTCAAATATTTAGCTACTAGGCTAAGATGCAGCCGGAGATAACTTACATAATTGCAGATCGGGTTGGCCGAGTGGTCTGGGGCGTTACAACCTTCAGTCCGCTAGCGCTACCCGGTCGTGGGTTCGAATACCACCAGAGGCATGGTCGTTTATGCACCTCATAAATCACCCTCGCACATTCCATTACCCACGCACAAGTAAATTTGAATACTCATGTGAGCATCATCGGCAGCAAAAGAAAAAAAATATGGAGCTATACATATACAATATAGAATTAATAGAGCAAATGAATTGAAGAAATCGACTAGACTATCCCATATACTTCGAGGATTTTATCCACTCCTTGTACACCCATTCCTATTCTATCAGTTGATAATTTGCTAACTATTGTTTTTTTAAATATATATTTGTTCATTATTAACATAGTCTGTCCAAACAAAGAAGGCATTCTACCAAGATGGGTGAAATGACTCCAGCTCGGTCAATATTGATTGAAAAGTTAAAAATTTGTTCTAAAATTGTAGATAATAATGTTTTCTACACTTTTAGACCAAATTCATAATTTTAAAACCAATATAGGCCTATTGATCGAGCTGTAGGCATTTTCTCAACTTGACAGAATGTCTGTTTCATTGATGACTGTCAAATTTCGGAATAAGAAATTTATGGCTTATTCAATATTTTACAATTAATAATAGGCTAAATTGTCAACAAATTTGAGGTAGATACAAATTTTTCTTTGCAGTGATTCCAGCTACGATTTCAGCACATCCAAAAAAGCCAAAATTAATTTCAACTCTGATGGATGCTTCGGGACTGACAATGAAATAAATTACCTTGAACATGTACAGGTATGTAGCCTCTATGTATTAGGTAGGATATCAATATTATAGCTTATTCAATCTTGAATATCATAGTAGAAAGTACAGATCGATACCAGGCTATACGATGTGATACACAGCGTCGGAACTATAGTCCATTCACGATGGCTTGAGACGAGATAAACAAAAGCTCTGCATGTGTTTGTGTGCGACTGGAGTGGCTTCGTTTTAGCCACGGCATAAACAAGTCACAGCAATGCCGAAATCCCGGATTGTGTTGTCGGGACCGTAACCAAAGCATTGACACAAAAACTTTTACTATAATTGGGAAGCAGTTTGTCCCAGTGGTAGAGAGCGTGAGTATTATTTTAATCACTACTATGTATTTTTCAACCTTTTCAAAAAAAAGCCTGTCTAATTATTGTCATACCGGTAATTTTGCAGGTGATAATCAGCTTAACTTATCCATTTCGTGGTGCTGTGAGTATTCTGCTGGAGTCACCATCTGGTACCAAAACGGTTCTAATGGAGACACGACCGCATGACAACAGCACAGCCGGCTTGAAGTTCTGGACACTGACCTCAGTTCATCAGTGGGGTGAAGCCGCCAATGGAGTTTGGGTGGTCAAGGTTGGTGCCAAGGCACTGCCCGACTCTTTTAACATAGTCAAGGATGAAGTGAGCCATACCGGTAGCAGAGGCTATCATTTCTCTGGCCTTGGGTATGGACAACGCCATGAGGTAAACAATAAAGGCCAGTGCCGTGAGATTGAAACAAATGACCAATCCCATGCTGTTGAATCTGAATATGGAAGAGCACGCTTTACCAGCCAAGAAGATAATCTGCAACTGAGAACTGATTACCTTAATGAGAAGAACTTTGACCTCAATAAAAGGATGATTGACCTTGATCAAAGAAACATTAACCTTGATCAAAGGACCAATCTTGAAAAAGGCCATTTTGACCTTAATGAAAGGAATATCAACCTTGAAAAAGGGGCTATTGGCCTTGATCAAAGGAACATTAACCTTGACAATGATAAAATGAACATTAACCTTGAGAAAGAGACTATTGGCCTAGATAAAAGGAACATTTATCTTAATAAAAGAAACATTAACCTTGAAAAGAGGCCTATTGACTTTGAAAAAGGGATCATTGAGAAAGAGCTCTTCAAGTTTGAGAAAGGGACAATTGACCTTGAAAACAAACAAGAAAAGCATATTGTTGACCTTGGATTGAACCAGCGTGGTAAGGAGGATGGCTCAAAGCCCAAAGGACACCAATTTAAGTTTGGTCACGTTAACCTACTTGATCGTGGTGAAAAACTTGCCAGTCATACAGATTTTGGAAAAGTTCAGTTGTTTGAACGTCAAGGTTATGTGGAGAGTGTGGAGATTCGATTGCATGGCACTCAAGACATGCCTGATCATTACAAGAATGGAAGAAGAAGCTATTCCACTTATAGGCACCAGAGGAATGAAGATCAGAGAGGTGATGAGTAGCAACGTGCATGAAGGAAGATCAACATAATGGACAAGGATTATTAAGTATGAAGGAAGAATATCATATTTGAAAAACCATACTCAACCTAATTCATATCTGAATTACAAGTTTGAAGTGACAAAATGGTTCAAAAAAGTGTCCTGTATTTTTTCTGCAAAATCGAGCTTACAGTCACTTACCTAGTGAACTTGTTCAAAAGAAGATACAATATGTAATTTTTTAAATAATTTTAGATGAGTAGGCTACCACAACTTTTGTAAGATATTTTCGATGTACCTACATGCAGTAGGCCTACCCTATTAGATAACGATTATATTATTTCTGTTCATGATAGAGCTGGTGCTAAAATTTAAGACATCAATGTTGTCTGTTCCTGGTATATTACATCATAATATTATATATTATAATGTCTGCGAAATGTCTGGAAACTGTACTGGATTAGCTGACTAGAGTATAGTTATTTGTAGCTTTACTTATCTATTCATCTAATACTGGTCCGGTACAGTTTCTTAGATTATAATTATGCAGACACCGCAGACACCATCAGCTGTTGGAATGTAGCCTACAAGTAAAAAATTTCCTTGATTTTTGGAACCAGATCTCAAAATAATAATTTATTATATAATGATACAAAGTATTACAGCTCAATAGTCTTGGGTCATACCGGTAAGTTACATCAAATTTAATATGCTACGTTATCTGTGGTGGGAAATAATACAATAAAATTGATCAGTTTATTATTAACTTATATGCGATTCTGAATACTACCTATTCTGTTAATTGGGTCAAGCTGACAAGACACAAATACATAAAATGGAAATCTCTTCTCAGCAGCTCGATTAAAATATACTGTATTATCATACATTGGAAAGTATAATGCCAGCTTATTCATATATGGTAGTCTAATTTACTTTTATTTGTCAGTACTGTAGGCTACTGTATTCTTCATTTGTCTCATCTAGCTTGCTGTTACGTGAACAGGTGAAGTCTTTATACTTTTTTAGACATACCCACTATAACTTACTGTATTTCCAAAAAAGCTCAAATCATGAAATTATTTACAAGTGTCTTTAGAGAATACTGTATTTAACTTATAGGAAAGTGTGATTGGCTCAATACTTAAAATCAACAATTGAAGATATGGGCATGGGCTATCCTTTAGAAACTGAGATATATTATATATTTTTTATATTATGAACTGAGATACCGGTAGCCTAATCAAGAATATTTTCATTTCATATCATAATATTAGTTCTGTACTGTGAGAATGACCGGTCTTGCTTTAAAACATTCTAATATAAGTTACGTGTTGTTCATTTATTTTTGATAGAAATCTATCTCACATGTTATCAATTTCAACTACTGAAAAACAAATTCTAATAGGCCTACTGCTAAAATCTCCATAGTTGTAATTCACATTATAATTTGGAAGGGTAGCCTAAAAATAAATATAGTACGATACCGTACCTATTAATGAATTGGAACTAGAAGTTACTAAACTTAACTTGCGTACATTATTTTTGTTAAGATAAGTGAACCAATATCTCATATGAATAAATTTATGGTAAATCATTTTTTATTGTTATTAATTTCTTCTTGTAGCTTCTTGTTGCTTCAATTAACTATTCACTCCAAAAGATGGCAAGATGATAAATCCTTCAAAGAATGTCTCATTTTCAGACAGCAGGTATGAAGACAGCTAGATGAAGGGCACCAGATTTTTCTGGCTCTTGGCTGCTTTGAAACTATAGCTCTCTCTATTCAAACTGACCCTGGACCTCCATTCTATGTTATTCACTTGAAAGTGTTACGATACTTGAAATTGTAATAGGTAGTTTTAAAAGATTCTAATGTTTGTTCATGTTTGAACGAATTAGCAAATAAAAATAAATCAGAATAAAACAATTAATATGAAAAAGAATGTTTGGATACTTTTTGTACACCAGGCACGCTGCCCATATTGCTTCTGCTGCCCAATAGTCTTGTCGAGCAAAGATACACTCCTTCAAAATGACAGCTTTTCAGTGCTGCCAGCAGCTGAATTGAAAATAGTCCCACTCTTACTATATGTCACCGACGGTATATTGGCAGAAGTGATTTTACACTATAATTTTCAAATGTATACATGCGTAGTTACACTCTTGCTTCAATTAGCCATTTTGAAAATTGTCTTATTTGCTCGACAAGATTATTATTATATAATATATCAATGCTTCACCCCGGACACCGAAAATACCGTTCAGTAGCCTACAGTTGATTTTTTTCAATGTAAGTCAACTTGATACAATATTCCTATATCCTTTATTAGTGCTTCGTCTTGATACTGTATCAAAGTATTTCATAGACTTGTTTTGAAACATTACAGGAATACTTTGGATAAATAATTTGAGAAAAGGCAGTTAAGGATTTGATTAAATAGTTAGGCTTAAAAACAACCAACAATCATTAGGTAGCCTACCCACATTTCTCAAAAGTGATGAACAATTGATCTTATTGCTCATTCTCAAGTGATCTGCCAGAACTGCTACATGACCTAATCAAGTTAATACGATCCTATCAAGTTAAGTTATACGATCCTGACAAGCAATCTCGAATATTTTATTTATTAAATTTTACTTATCAACAGTCAATTGTTTCCAGGCTTAAGCTCACTGCAACAATAGAATTCATTGAATATTAAGAGCAGATGAGTAAGTACAAAATAATCTTATATCTAAAGTAAAAATGAGAATAAGAATAATATAGGAATCGCGAAGACATGACAACCAATACGAGAGAAGTAGTAATAGAAATAATGATAATAATTTATTTCAATTTAAACACACATAAAGACACAATGAATAATATAATACAAAAATTAGTAAAACACAATAACAAAATAATACATTATTAACAAATTCAACAATATTACTGTGGTGGGGTGTGCTTAAAAAGATGGAGGGAAATGCCTAGCCTACTATGGTTTTCCATGTAATAGGCAGGTAGAAGAAGGTAAAATAAAGTGAAACTGAAAAAATAAAGAAAAGGGAAAGGTAAGCGAGTCCACTTGATGAAAAAAATAGTTTCTACTAATAACAAAATCAAAAGTTCACTTATTACTAAAGCAGACACAGAGAAAAAAGGCAAGGCTCAAGGAATTTAGTTGCAAAAAATCAAATAGCGAAACTCTAGTTCCTACATGTCAAAAAAATATTACTCTTAATCCATTATTATATCTAGTTTAGTCAGTTTGCTGCATCTCGAGTTTGTGAGAAAATAATTTGGAATTTGATTTATTACTTTGGAACTTATGTAAATTAATTGTCTCCTTATACCTTCTGTATTTGTGTTATAAGTAACGTATCTGTTTGCAGAGGCTCTTAAACGGTGGTTATTTGCAATAGAGTTTGGGCTAGTGGGGAAATTTGCCTTGTATTTGATTAGATAATCGATTAAATTTTTCACATAAAATTGCCTCACAGTCATCACCTCAAAATCATTAAAAACCATTTCCGTAGGGTAAAGTCTGGGTTTATTGAGGATGGTTTTAATTATCAACTTTTGGGTAACAAATAATTCATTTAAATGGCTATTAAAACAACCTCCCCAAACAATTATCCCATATTGAAGGATTGATTTAACCCATGCATGATATAGCATGCTCAAATGGTGCTTATTGAGAATTTTATTCACTTGATGGAATTTGAAAGATAAGTATCTCATTCTTTTGGAAATTGATTTGATATGCACATCCATTTGAGATGGTCATCGATTATGATCCCCAGGTATTTTATACTAGAAACTTTTTTTATAGTGGGGCAATTACAGGCATTTAAGTTTATATTGCAGTTTGAGTGTAGTTTCAGGGAGTGATTGTCTATAGGTTGTCCTACTCTGTTTAATGAAAACGCAATATAATTAGTTTTATCGATATTTAAGCTCAAAGTGTTCTTATCCAACCATTTCTTTATATAAGACATATTCCGTTCGGCTATGGTATGCACTTCCTCCCATGAATTACCGTGGAAAATAGCTGCAGTGTCATCCGCAAAGGATATCATTGTTGAATTTATCAGTCTCAAACTCAAAATGTCGTTTACATAAACTATAAAAAGCAATGGAGATAGCACAGTACCTTGAGGGAGACCAAAAGAAGTCAGATTGGGGACACTACATTCACCATTTATGGTTAAAGATTGTGTTCGACCAGTTAGATAGCTCTTGAAGAAATTAAGCAAAATTTCTCTAAAACCATAAGACTCAAGCTTTCGAAACAGTGTATTATGGCGAATTGTATCAAATGCTTTACGGATATCAAGAAAGACAGCTATTGTTTTCATGCTAGAATTTATGTGATGGGAAAGAGTATTAGTAAATTTTATCAGAGCATCTGATGTACTTTTACCATTCTGAAAACCAAATTGATTGCAGTTGATTATTTTGTGTTTATTCAAAAAATATACCAATCTTACCTTTATTAGTTTCTCCATAATCTTTGCCAAGTTACTAATAAGACTGATAGGTCTGTAATTACACAGATTTGAGGGTTCACCTTGTTTAAATAGGGGCTTTATTCTGGCTACTTTGAAATGCTCAGGAAAAATACCCTCTTCAAAACACCTATTGAAAATGTAAGAAAGCGGTTTCGATATGACCTGAGATATTTTCTTTAATACAATGCTGCTTAGATTATCAATCCCTGGGCTGCAATTGTTTTTAATACTACTGATTGTGGCTTCAATCTCATTAGTGCTAGTCGGCCCTATAAAAAATGTGGAGTTTACTTGAGTTAGTTGATTTTCTGGAAGTGTTGAATCATCGTGGATGTTCATGCTTTGAGCCTGCAATTTACCAACCTTTGTGAAAAATTTATTAAGGGTGTCCGCATCTAAGTCAGCATTTCTGGTTCCCTTGGGACTTTCCCCTATCAATTCATTTATGCATTTCCATAGCTTCAAACTGTTATTATTACAATGACTGATTTTCGTTTTATAGTAAGTTTCTTTGGTCAGATTTATGATCTTATTTAAACCATTACAATAAGCCTTGTAATAATTTTTGAGATCGTTGTTATCTGGGTCTCTCCTCAATCTGGAATGCAATTTGTCTCGCATTTTTATGGATTGTATAATACCTTCAGTGATCCAAGGCTTTAGGGGACGAAGTCTGCGAGGTATTTTTATTTCTTTTGCATTTATTTATAAGGAGGGTCAAATGATCAACAAATCTTTTCATTTTTTCATCAATACTTTCATTCATTGAATAAATGTAGTTCCATTCTCTACTGATACTAAAAGTGCATTATAGTCTATTTTAGTTACTGTTTCGGTAAGAACTTTTCTCTTTGACTTTGAAATTTGATTTGAATCCTTACCTAAGTGCAAAATAACAGAGTAATGATCAGTTATAGTTGTTAGTGCATTTCATTTGAAAAATGCACTATTGGTCTTGACCGGATAATCGCAAATATATGATGCGATATACTTTTTACACGTTCCCGAGCCCCCAGAACACGAATCTGATGTCCGTTCAAATTCATATATTTATATATATATATATATATATATAAATGTACAGATTCTTGTTAACACGATAACTCCGGAAGGGCTTGTCGGAGAGCGACCAAATTTTGCACAAAAATCATTAGTGTTAATATCTCGGTCAAGTTCGTTAACCAGCCAAATTGGTCCAAGGGAAGGGGGTGAAATTAGGGGATGAAAATTTTGTGTATAATAGCCTTATTATGCCCTACAATTTGAGCCATCAACGGAAAAAATCCAATCAAAAATGGCGGAGAAAATTGCGAATAATATGCCGAAAATTGTGTTTTTTATGGGTTTTTCGAAAACGGCACCTTTGAATTCATACCCTGAATAGCTCATTATGAGTCATATGATTCGAGCCATCATAGAACTTGAAATGCACTCTTTCCGACCGCCAGCTGCCGGATCGAATTTTTTTTATATTCCACTCATTTGATAATTGTAATAACTGCTTGAGTTTTTGAAAAAGATATGGTCGAAACAGGACTGGGTTATGTTAGTGACTCTAGTATCACCATTTATATAGGATTTGAAACCATTACTGTAAAAATATGCAAGTATTCTTGAACAGAAATACTTGTGGAGTGAGTATTAATATTCATGTCTCCAGTTACACAAACACTTTTATCATTAGGAATATTTTTAATTGTATCACTTAAACTATCAAGAAAATTATTTATACAGGGTGTTTCAGGAGGAATGTGCAATACTTCTCAGGCTGATTCCTTACACCAAGTAGACAAAAAAGTTCCATGGGACCATCCCCCAAAAACGCTTTGTTACCGAGATAACAATGGCGGAAAATTGATATTTTTCAAAATATTTTATTTTTTATAATTTTTTAGAGGCTCTAGTGAGGTTCTGGAATAATCAATTCCTATGTAAAATTAGCTGAGGAATTCAATGAAACCTGTTCCAAGTTTGTAACTTTAACGGTTATTGAGATAATTGGGAAAAATATGCTAGAAAACGCTAAATCGAAAAATTGACTAAATGTAGCACAAGTGTTAAATTTGTGTTTAGTAGCGATTTTGCTATTTTTGATCGCCATTTCTGAGATTTGGGTAAGATTTACACAATCGCCGCCATTTAACTTTTTCTTTAGAATCCGACTCTCTTCAACTTCCATTAATAAAAAGTACAAATTTATGATTCCTTATCCAGTTATAACCCTTATTGTTGAAAAATAGCGTTTTGTAGCATATTTTTCCCAATTATCTCAAGAACCGTTAAAGTTACAAACTTGGTACAGGTTTCATTGAATTCCTCAGCTAATTTTACATAGGAATTGATTGTTTTAGAACCTGAGTGAAGCCTCTAAAAAATTAGAAAAAATAAAATATTTTGAAAAAACTCAATTTTCCGCCATTGTTATCTCTGTAACAAAGCGTTTTGGGGATGGTCCCATGGAACTTATTTGTCTACTTGGTGTAAGGAATCAGCCTGAGAAGTATTGCACATTCCTCCTGAGACACCCTGTATTTTTATTACTAGGAGACCTATATATTTCAATTATTCTCAAAACATTATTGCGTACTTTAATGTCAGCACCAACAACATTAGATTCAGAAATATCAATAGAAACCTCATTGAAATTCAAGCTATCTCTAATGTAGATACACAATCCATCACATTTGTTTAGTTTTGAAAACTTATTTATAGCCGTATAACCAGGAATGTTGAATATAAAAGGCATATCTGCAGTTAACCAACTTTCAGTTAGAATAATTACATGAATATCACATTTGAAACCATTGAGACAACAAACAAATTGATTAAAATTGGCATTTAAGCTACGTATATTCATGGATAAGATGTTTATAAATTCAATATTATTATCTACGCTAAATTGGGGGTAATAATTCGAGTAGTCAGTGATTACTGGGGTTCCATTTTCAGTCTCTAAAGCATTTAAGATTTCTTCGGGATTATTCATATCTTTGAGTGTGAGCACTCACCAACATGTATAATATATACAATTTATTTATTAAATCAAATAATGATATTAATGAGTTGAGAAGAAAACTAAAAATAGAATATCGATAAGAAAGATGTAGAAATAAATTGGAGGAGAAAGAAATAGAACAATTCCTCTTGCACTTCGACATCTTTTCTTCGAAAGTAATAAGTAGATTTTCTACCTGCAGATATTCAAAAACAAGCGTATGTAGCTACATGCATTTGAATTTAACCGCGCTGAGGATCTAGACAACAAGTACATTTTTTGTACACCGGTCGTTGCCGCAGCTCGTCAGTCGTCAATACTCTAGGTGGCATTGGAAACGCATAACAGCAATTCTATTTTGAGGTTAATAAGTTGAATACTCTTTTCTCTTCATATCTTCGGTTATCCATCTCAGTTCATCTTCAACTTGTACTTCAGTGTGTGAATTATAACATGTTCACTTAGATTCTATCAATTATTCTAATTAAAATGTTATCAAAGTGCCGTATAAGATCGATTCCTTTTCTACTAACACCCATCAACCGTCTGCCATGTAGAAATCTCTGCTCTGCTGTTCATGAAACCTCCGGCAAAGTGAATTATCCACCGATTGAACCTATCACCGACGAATACAAGAAACTAGCTGCTAGAAAACTACTTCATGAAAAGTATCAAAAACTCAAAACTGTTGAAGAGAAGCTATTTGCTTTGAATCTTCCCAGGTATTGGGGATGGGAGACGACAGTCATCAACGAAGGAAACATCCCGTATAATTTCATAGATTTTGTCAAGTATGCAACAAGGACACACTTAGTGAAGTCTGACAGGGTGCCTTTAACAAACACTGTGTCTGAAGATGTTCTGGATAATTTGTTGGACATTGTAAGACCACAAATTCAAAAAGCTATTCTATTTGAGGAGAGCTTGAGGCAAGTATAAATGTTGAAATTCTATTCAAATTTATTAGGTAAAATTTAAATGATTTTGCAAAGTACATCTGAATATGTAAAAGATTTAATATAATTTTGCTATATTAATCTAGTCTAGGCCTATTCAAGTTCAGAATAAGTTAAGTTAGTTCAAGAAAACTGCCCAAAAAATTTCATGAACTTGTAGAGAGTCACAAGAAAGAAAATGGATTATTAAGAACAATACTATTCCATCCTATCCATCAGTGATACAAAAGTATTATGTAGTTTTCAAAAGAAGAAGAAATTATTCGTGTTCAATGATGAAATTGAACTTTTACAAATTAGTTTGTAACCGTAGGCCTACGGCCTACCCATTTCCAAATACCGGTAGCTTACCTTACTTTATGTCTACTTCACTTCACTTCTTGAGTTCTTATGTAGCTTAATTCAGCCTAATCATGCATTCATTTTCTTTTAATCATATGTGTCTGTATTCAAACAGGCTTAATGGAGATTTATCCGACAAAGAGCTGGAAGAAAGCAAAACAAAATCCTTGATTGAACAAGTGAATCGAATATTGATGAACAATTTAGGTCAACATGCTCCACATATTTTCAATGCTGAGGTAAGTAATATTCTCATAAGTTATATTTCTCAGTAAATTTTACTGGCAATAAACGCTTTGGATGTCAATTGTTTAGGAAATACTAAAATTCACAATGCACGAAAAACGACAACTTTTTCAATTCTAATGCGATGCGAGTGTTGACGACTGTAAGTTATTCAACTAATGTATCGACTTTTTAGCACTGAGGCTGCTTTGTAAGTGTTTCGTCTCCTCTTCAGCCGTCACGGTTTCAGAGCTTAGAACCAAGCAGTACGAGTTTCAAAACCAGAGATTTGTGTCCATGTTCCAAATTCCATTCCAATTTAATCAACGACAATCACGCACAACACAATCATCAAACAATGGAAGAAAGACCGAATAGCAGATATAGTGTATCAAAGCAAAGAAGACATTCTGGCAAGATGGGAAAATGACTCCAGCTCGGTCAATATTGATTCAAGAATTATAAATTTGGTCTTAAACTGTACAAAACCTTCTTATCTACAATTTTTTTAATTAACTAATATTGACCAAGCTGGAGTCATTCTTCCATTTTGCCAGAGTGTCTTCTTTGCTTGGTCAGACTATACCATCCTAAACTCAAATATTTTTTCCCTATTTATCTATAGTAAAAATGGTTTCAATGTACCTTGATAAAATAGCCTACTCATAGTTATTTTGAACTTTAGAATGCAGCATACAATCTTAAGGGAATGCATTTTTTATGTGAATAGGAGCGCATTGCTCATTATCTATCCAGGCCTATAGCCTAATAATCGCAAGTAATTACATCTAAACAACGTTCGCTCTCTCTCGCATTCATATAGGTATCATTCTATATTCTGCCCAAGCAAAGAAGAGCCTCTGGCAGGATGAGAAAACGACTGCAGCTCGG
This sequence comes from Sogatella furcifera, assembly GCA_017141385.1. Taxonomy (NCBI): domain Eukaryota; kingdom Metazoa; phylum Arthropoda; class Insecta; order Hemiptera; family Delphacidae; genus Sogatella; species Sogatella furcifera. The sequence continues at coordinate 5,534,047 of CM029553.1, read as the reverse complement.
TCAATATTGGTTCAAAAGATATTGATTTGGTCTCAAATTGTAGATCGGAAGGTTTCCTACGATTGAGACCAAATCAATAATTTTTTAACCAATATTGACCAAGCTGGAGTCATTTTCTCATCTTGCCAGAGGCTCTTCTTTGCTTGGCCAGACTATACTTCTTAATCGTCATGGTGCATCACAGGGTTAAGAATAACTGTAATAAGTACAAAAAGGTTATGCTTCGATGTACCTAGAGAAAAAGTAGCCCACCTACTAAATAATGTACCTAGTCCAAAAATAAATGTTTCTTTGCAACGAATTGCTAATTATTCCAGGTTTTTATGCGGCTTTTTCTGCTCCTTGTGCGCTTCAATAGCTGATGTTGTCAATTACAGTTGTCATTTGGCTATGCCTAGATGTTGCTTTTGAAATCAAAAGAGATCATTTTACCTGATTTAATGCAGCTGTTGAAAGGTTATGTATAAGAAAAAGGTGAAACTTCCTAATTTTTTGGCATCAGCTGCACTTTTTCAATCACAGCTATCTTACTAATTTCGTGATTTGAGTTCTATGAAGACATGGATCCCACAAGTGTGGGTATTTCATGAATTCAAATGTACAGTCTGTCCAAGCAAAGAAGACATTCTGGCAAGATGGAAAAATGACTCCAGCCCGGTCAATATTAAATTAATTATAAATGTAGTTGAAAATTGTAGATCAGAATGATTCCTGCAACTTTAGATCAAAATTATAATTTTTAAACCAATATTGACCGAGCTTGAGTAATTTTCTCATCTTGCCAGAATGTCATTTTTGCTTGGACAGCATAAGTTATTATGTAGACTCTACTTTTGATTATAATTTTACTAAGCAACTTGTTGTTCAGCTTCTTGACTCTTTGTATATGAAACAAATAAAGAATAATTGAACTTGTTTTGTAGGTTGACTATGATCCTCGTTTCGAAGCTTTCTGGAAAGTTGGTGGATTCTCGCAATCAATTGATGAGCACGCTCGGCGTACTGAGGTGAGATAGTAATTATAAACTTGTAATAGATTAATAATTTCGTTATTAAATTAAAATGCAATTATTAATAGTTTCGTTATTGCATGAAAAAGAAATGGAAGGTGTTGGATTCATCTCTTATTAAAAAAAAACATAATAAATGGATACTTATTCGGTATCAGTGGATAACTTTCCAATTTCAATTCAATTTATTTAAGTATCAAACAAATTACAACACTATACAATTTTAAATGAATATAGAACCCACATAGAGGACATCGTCTGTGTATGGGAGCAGTTCTTAAGGTTAGTTGTGTTACGTAATGTATGGGCTATAATAGGATACATATTGTATTGATGAATAAAGCATAATACAGGTTCAATAAGAAAAAAATTTTCTATTACAAATTTATAATAATAGTCTTAGTAGGAGGAACTTTTCTTCCTCCCACTTTGATTAATAATTATTCCTCCTACTTTGATTGATGATAATCTAAGTAGGAGGAAGAAAAGATAGATATCTGTCAGAAAAGTAGGTGATTAGCCTAATAATAATAATTTTTAATACAGTAAAAAGTAAGAAGAATTTCTGGCAAGATAAGAAATTGATCCAGATCGGTCAATATATATACATATATTGGTTAAAAAATCATGGATTTGTTTTCAAATTGAAGATCAGAATGTTTCCGACAATTGAGAACAGATAAATGATTTTTTAACCAACATTGACCAAGCTGGATTTATTTTCTCATCTTGCCAGAGGGTCTTCTTTGCTTGGACAGACTTTATGTATATATTAGATGAAAATACACTATGTTTTCAAATAAATCAGTGGTTTGTCAACATTGTGTCTTCTCATTTAATATACAGTAACTTATTCTATTTATCGGCTATAACCTATCAATGATTATTTTTCTACTTTGATGTATTTTTGAATTGTCAAACATAATGTAAAGCTCTATGTTCTGTAAACATAGAAAATAACATTTGATTTGAAATAGACGAAAAATAGCAAGTAATAGTTTAATAAATAATAATTTGAACAGGTCTTGGAACGTGATGATGTGCCGTTCGAAGGTCACGATGACAAAGACTACGCCGATCGGCCGGTAGAGCACTGGTTCCAGTACTTTGGCCGAGTGCTAATACAGTTGCGCGCGCAACTCCCTCTACAGCCAATCAGCGATCAGCTGTCGGTGGCGACGTCTGGCGGCGAAACCGAGCAACTCAGTGGCGCTAAATTCAAATACAGTCCGGCGTTCTACGGTTTGGAAGAGAGGAGACGGTTTGGAACCACTTTACCTGGTTAGTTTCAAATAATATATCACGCTACAAGAACAGGAAATTTGGGTTTACTGTATAAGGATAGTTTCAAAAGCGAGAGCCTGGAAATAATCCAAATGCCGTACGGTAAACACCTTCATTGAGAGACGCGTACAATAATTTTCGCCACATTAAAAAAAAAATGTTTGCGGCGATTTGAACTGAATTGTGTACTGACGGCTCAAAAAAATTGTATTGTCACCCAATCCAGCAGACGTCTAGGTATAGTCTGTCCAAGCGAAGAACACATTTAGGCAAGATGGGAAAATTACTCCAGCCCAAAATTATAAATTTGGTATCAAATTGTAGATCAGAATGTTTCCTACAATCTGTTACCAAATATATAATTTTTGACCGAGCTCGAGTGTGAGTGTTGAGGTTGGTTTTCCTTTATATGCAAAACGGTTTCACAGTCGGTTGGCCGTAGTCGAACAGCTGTAGCCAATCACAGCTCTTGTTGTTGAAGCTTAACGACAAGACAAGAGCTGTGATTAGCAAACAGCTGTTCGACTGCGGCCGACCGACCGTCGGACCGTTTCGTTTAAAGGACAACCAACCTTAATGCCTAGTTTATGCCATGCCGATTGGCGAGAAGATTGTCTTCTGCCAATTGTCTTCTGAAATCTACAGGTGATGTTAAGTACTACTGAATCTTTTGATTGTAAACCCATCATCTAGGCATTGCCAAATAAAAACTCTTATTGACAATATCAGCTGTTTGCGCCCGGCATCAGTTGTCTTATGACAATTGCCTCGCCAATTGGCATCGTATTAACTAGGCATAACACTCACACTTACGCGAAAGTTGTTTTATTTTGTCTCAAGTGATCGTGAATAGGTTATAGTGACTAACTGAGTTATTACTTGTAGAATGACTGACCAACTGTCTAGTTGATCAATTTTTACGTGACTAATGCCGGTTTTATACGATGCCAATTGGCAAGATAATTGTCCTTTGAAACCGACAGCTGATGTTGTCAATTGGAGTTTCAAAAGATACGTTTTTAAATATACTTAAGACTTTACATCAGCTGTACATTTTCAGAAAAAAACGGTCGGAGGACAATTGTCTTGCCAATTGGCATCGTATAAACTCGGCATAACTGACTTGTTGACTGACCAACTGACTGAATCTCACTCCTCGGCCGCTCTCCGGCTTGCGGTTGATGTGTAGTAATCCACACTACAGACTATTCAGCATTCTTTACCAGGTGTTTTTGAAGAATTTTTTTCCTCTCAAGGGGTATTATAATACATTCTCAATGTGGGCATACAGTATAGAACTCCAGAAAACGCAAAGATAAATACAGGGTGAAAACCTTAAAGTGGCACACCTGGATATAATGCTAACGGCATGAGATATCAATGTGGGACCTCGACCATTCCTCATATAACACTTTAAGTATTAGAAAGTTATTAAACTTTTTTAATCAGAGATCTTCACTATAAATCAGTTGATAGCTCCAAAACGGTTTGGCCTATCAATGTGCGGTTTTCGCCATCAATTTTGTCTTGAAATTCTGTATCGAAATCATGTATCAAATGACCAATGGTTACTTTACAAATTTAGTCTGCCATCTTGGATCTGTTTTAATTTAAAAGAATGTAAGATTGCCATGTGATACATGATTTTGATACAGAATTTCAAGTCAAATTTATGGCGAAAACCGCACATTGACAGGTCAAACCGTTTTGAGCTATCAACTGATTTATAGTGAAGATCTCTGATTAAATAAGTTTAATAACTTTTAAACGGTTAGACATACCGATGTCCGGTTTCGGGCATTCGATTTCTCTTGAAAAATTGCATCGAAATCATATGTCCACCCTCCTATTTATAAAAGTGAAGTTGGATTCAATATGGCGGATCCAAGATGGCGGACAAAAGTTTTTACTACCTGAAAAATTGAAGAAAAGTGTTATATGAGGAATGGTCGAGGTCCCACATTGATATCTCATGCCGTTAGCATTATATCCATGTGTGCACTTTGAGGTTTTCGCCCTGTATGTGTCTACTCATATGTTTGCTGTATTCCATTATTTGTAAATACAGTAATACTTGATAAAACGATATGAATAATTTCATATTATTGTTTTTTTCTTGTAAATTTGCTATTTTGTACTTGTATTCTATAGAATAAACGTGATTTTAATTTTTAATTTAGAATTTGATAGTGGCGTGATATAATATTTGATGTGACAATTTTGAAAATTTGTTTGACAGGATTCTGGCCGGGCAGTGAGAGCGAGTATCAGCTGTTGTCGTATCACTCGAGCCGACACCTGGAGGGGCGGCCTCCGCACTTCGGCACGGACGAGCATGAGGATGCTCTGCACGCTCAGGCGATGCTTGCGGGACATGCCTCCTGTCACGGTCACGCTTCTTATCAAGGTCAATTCAATAGAAAATAGTTTTAGATACAGTGACTGTGCACAGAGTATTTCGAAAGAAAAGTCGGACTGTAGCCAATCATAGCCCACGACAGCTATGATTGTAAGCGGTGATTGGCTACAGCTGTTTGACTGCAGCCAACCGTTTCAACATAGAAGACCTACCATTACATGTACACACAAGCGAAAAGTTTGTTAATCCCGTCTCAAGTGATCGTAAATAGATTGGTTATAGTATTACTTTGAATTATCCTACTCGATGAAAAATAGCACTGGCAAAGCGGCATAGGTGAAGTTTTGGTTGGAAATCTTCTACTTCAACATAACAGATGGTCAATGTGTAATTTCAAAGTACATTTTACAAGACTCGGCAAAAGTATGATGGTCGTGACCGATCTGACGAATTAAAAGTGATACAGTCAATGTCCACACTATGATCATACAGACTCTATATTGTTTGATCATAGATTAATAATATATGATCAATCCATCATCATCATCATCATCATTATAATATATCATTAATCTATGGTTAGATCTACTGACAATTATTCTTTTAGACAGGAAATAAGTTATACAGAGTCCATCAATGATACAGTAAGGAAACTTCTTGATACATTTTTATTGGTGGTTTTGTTTAGAATTTTTTGGGAATCAATTTTAGAATTGAACTTTCTTCCCATTTGGATTTTGGTGTGAAAAATAGAGGAAATGTGTGTTGAATATGACATAACTTCTTTTTCATGATTGTACTAGCCGGCAGGCTCGCTTCGCTCTCCTTTCTAGCCAGGGGCTTCGCCCCTGGACCCCTAGTATCAGCAGTGTAAGCTGAGACAAACAGGCTCGCCTGCAAATTCCGTTCAGAAGGGATTCAAAACTTATTGAACACAGCACTTCTAGACCTAATCTGGACCTGTTCACCAAATTTCAACATTTTCTACCTATTAATTCTTGAAAAATCCAAGAAAAACTCTGAAAATTCCGAAAAATGGTAAAACGCGAATATTGAGCGTAACCTTGGGAACTTTATCGGACATAGTTTGAAACTTGATTCAATATCTTCCAAATTAGTTTATCTATAATCTCGCTGAACCATTGAATTTACAGTAAGGATTTGTTGTATCAAGGCGGAATATATGGAACCCGCAAAACATCTACAATTTTGAAAAACCTGATTACTGGCGTAATCTTGAACGGAATTCAAAAATATCTTCACACAACATTTCTAGACCTTATCTGAACCTACCTACCAAATATCAACATTTTCTACCTATTGGTTCTCGAAAAAATTGAGAAAACGCCGAAAAACTGTAGAAGAACCTAAATATTTGGCGTATCCTTGAAAAGTTCCTGAAATCCGTTCTTAGCGCGCGTCTAAACGTTCAACTGAACATGCCTGCCAAATTTGAACGCATTCGGTTCGGTGGATTTTTAGTTCTGGTGATGAATCAGTCAGTCAGTGCCATTTCGCTTTTATAGATATAGATTAATTTCACATGGGTACAATAAATTTTGGGCTTTGTCTGATGTTCTCTTCCATGTTGTACATGGTGTACGTGACCTGGTGTACTTGTACCTTGTGTAATTACTTTGTGTACTTTCAACTGGTACACAATTAGAAAGTATACCAAGTACAAATACACCGGGTATCAAATCAAATCGAATTTTATTCACAATAATTAATACATAACAGAAAATATTAATACACATCTTTGGAATTTCCCCCACATAGACGAATCTGTGTGTGGAAAAATAGTTCCAAACAAACTTAACATGGCAAGTCAGAAAAAATGTACATGAATGGAAAATATATACACAGTAAATATTATTAACAAAATAATCAAGTGTTTCACTAAGAAAAATGATTAAAACTAAAACAAGTTTAATGGGAATGTATTATGAAAAAATTATTATAAACTTCGAGAGAATAAAAGAAAAAACATTGCAATAATATAGCTTCTACAGGTAAATTGCTAATCAGATAAAACATATATGATAAAAAAAGCATCTAAAATGGTAGTTGCTACAGCACGCAAATCCTCCTCGCACTTCACAGTGTAGATATTTCCCTTCTCAGTAATCCTAATCTTCACAGTTTCATTATTGTCTACCCAAACATACTTGAATCCAAATTCTTTCTGTAATTTTCTGGATTTAGCGAGTAGGATTTTTCGATGGGCCGTTAACGAAAAGTTTATATAGATTGGGCGGGTCTCACCTTGGATGCCTATGTTGCTGGTCGACAGGTTCTTCACACTCCGTTTTTGTTCCATTATTCTGTGGGTGATCGTGCGTCAAACAAATACAGATACAGACAAATATTGACGAACTGGAGTAATTTTCTCATCTTGCCAGAGAGTCTTCTTCGCTTGTTACAGTCTATACCAGCTACTCCTGAGTTGAAAGTGGCAATACTGCTAGGAGGTGGTGCAGTATTGCAATACAGCTATGGGTGGTGGTGTTGAAAGAATTGGTTCACCTTGTTTAACCCAGTGCTTTGCGGACGACTATAACTACAATGTTCGCTTGAACAACTATATCGAATATGGAAACTCATGAAAATTATCTACATATATATAGAATGTAATATGTTAAGGGTAATATAACTGGTGCTGTAATTACATAAAAAGGCGGAGTTTGGACATATGAATGACCATTCTTGGAGAGGGATGTTCAGAGGCATCTCTCCCATTAACACTCAACCATGTTGATGAGTCAATGATACCCATAAAGGCCCGTATCAACAGTGCGAGGCACGTGCCTCGAATGCTTTAAGGTATAGTCTGTTCAAGCAAAGAAGAGTCTTACTCCAGTCTCCAGCTCGGTCAATATTGGTTCAAACATTATTGAACTGGTCTTAAATTGAAGTTCGAAATGTGTCCTATAATTGAGACCAATATATATTGGAATTGAACCAATATTGGTCGAGCTGGAGAATGGAGTAAGACTCTTCTTCGCTTGAACAGACTAGACCTTGAGGCATTCGCGGCACATGCCTCGCACTGTCGATACGGGCCTTAAAGGTACGTTGTTACTGGTGCGACTGAAACGATGATCAGCTGTGGCCAATCACAACTCTAGTTATTTGACTGCGAACAATCATCGTTCCAGTCGCACCAGTAACAAAGTACCTTTATATTACATTCTTTTTAACGTAAAAATTTAAGAGGAACAGTTTTGGGCTATGAAGCCTTTTGTACTCTTTGATGTGAAATAACTCAATAAATATGAATAAAGCTGAATAAAAATGTTTTGTGGTGATACTGCTATCTAGTGGCACGCTCCAGAACCAGCCAATTTCCGTATGAAAGTATAGTAGCGCAATTCATTTTAGGTACGCTAAGCGCGTAGTTTCGGAAAGCACACCTTCTATCTTGGAATTCTACTATTTCTCAGGTTTTTCAACATTCAACGAAGTTGGCTATCCGCTAGTGAGTCAGCATGTGATCACCGATGGCAGACACTTCTCGTTCTACGTCTATCAGCTGAATACCACGCTCATGAATGCCGATCATGTCGACTCTAATCCAAGACATAATCTGTGCCACTGCATGCCCTCAATGCAACTGTATCAGGCAATCAGTGGTGGTGAAATTGTTGGTAAGAGAATTATTCAAATATTTATTCATTTTCGCCACACTTCACAGAAAGAAGCTGCTTACCGGTCCCTATGTAGACTTGAAAGTCGTCATTTACATACGGAAACAGTCAGCTGTTGTCCTCGAGCGGTAAGACTTCCTTTCCATGCGAGGACTTTCTTTCCGCGCGTGGACAACAGCAGCTGACAGGATTAACGTAGTAGTTATCAAGCCGTCCGCTAGATCGGGTGACAGTGCACCTTTTTAAACTATTCAGTTATCAGTTTGAATCAGCAATCGCTATAACCTCATTCAGATTGAATTGTTAATCGTGAAGTATTGATTAAATGAAATTTGATTGATAATGCTTATCTGAAGTGAGGCGAAAAGAAATATACGCAAACTCGCCTAGGAAGTTTGTTTACGGTATTCGGAATTATTCCCAGGCTCGGCAAGCCTCGCCCGGGAAACTATCCTCATACCGTAAACGTTCACTTCCAAGGCTTGTGGCGTAATGTACTATTCCGCCACACTTCATAGAAAGAAGCTGTTCTCCAGTCCGTAAGTAGATTGCTTGGTAAAATTATCATCAACAGTAGAGTTCACTTAATAAAGTCTGCCTAAGCAAAATATACATTCTGGCAAGATTACTACTTAAAAATTGAAAATTCAGTCTCATATTATAGATAACACTCATCTACAATTTGAAACCAAACTTATAATTTTTGAACCAATATTGACCGAGCTGGAGTCATTTTTCCATCTCGCCAGAATGTCTTCTTCGCTTGGACAGACTATAGTTTCATGAACTGCAATCTCCGATACGCAACATTGTAGAACAGCTTATAAGTCTCTTACTAGATGCTATATCAATAAATTTAAAAAAATAAAATAAAATTTTCAGGTTGGAACGATAGCGCTCTGAAAATGTTGATCGCATTCTACATGAATAAACCCGAATCACGTGACCACGACATGAAGCCGAACGTGGACAAAGATGAGTCATACTTGAAGGACATAACCGACATCGACGAGAGACGGAATTGGCTGCATGACACCTTCCGTTTCATGTACTCTAATCGACCCAGACACCAGCTTCCTTACGAGATATTCGACTGGGAATGGATTTACAAGGTACCTACAGTTTACAAGTAATTTCTTTCCTTCTAATTTATAGATTAGTTAGTGTCCATTGTTCTTATAAGTCTTGTTCTTCAGAGATAAACTGGATTGGCAACCAAGCAACCTATACATTTGTCCATATTCAATATCAAGCTGTTTCCTTTTTATTCTAATATGCTCCTTTCACTTCAGTTTGGCATCTAATAGGCCTATTATTATTGTCAAATTAAATTCTTGTCAATCTTGATTTAGAAGTAGTAAAGTCCATCTTTAGTGAAGAAGACCCTCCTTCAAGATGGCGGAGGGAAGTGAGAGTGTAACTACGCATGCGTAGATAAATAAATTACTATTAAGGGAAAAATCAATACAACGAACAAAATGATACAATAGGTAGCTTGTCAAAAACAAAATTCCAAATATAGAAATTATATTGAAATAATGAAACTACCTGTATTCATATTATTAATACTGTAAGTTTTATAATCTAAAAAGTAATTGAAATATTCAGATTTGTAAAGTTTAGTGTAAAATCACTTAAGTCAATCTACCTTGTTCGCACTATCTATGGTTCCGGGAGGCTGAATCAACAAAGCACACATTGCGAGTGATGAAAAAAATCATAATCATATTGATTTTACAAATGGAAATATATTCTATGTAAGAATATATTTCATATTTTATCAAATATATTTCATAATGTTCTGTTTGTGACAGATGGTGAAAGTAGAACAATTTCCATTTCGACTGCTGGCAGTATTGAACGTTAGACATCTTGGAAGAGGGTCTTCTTCGCTTGGCCTGACTTGGGTTTGTCAAACGCACTGATTTATTAAAAAATCGAAATACCGGTTTCGGTTGCTACACCATCATCAACCTCTGGTAATCTGGTAAAATTATTATTGTGATCTTGTTATTTGCAGATCAAATTCATGACCCGTCCGATGGAGAGACGCAACCGACCCTTCGAGAGATGGGAGCATCCGCTCACACAGCGTACCTTCAGAGACTACCTGCCCAAGTATATTCCCAAACACATGCGCTATCCTGACAAGCCGCGCCAGGAGAATTACAACACTTATTTTCCGGACGCTTTTCCAGAGAAAGATGAAGATGATAAGAAACTCTGAGTGATGTACAGTAGAAGCCAAACAAACTAGCGGTAGACTAATTTTTTTATTAAAATTTTTTTTTTCTTGAAAAAAATTAGTATGACTTTTAATGGTGGTAGGATCAATTCATTTAGGATAGATCACTTAAGCACTTCGCTACCGCCGCGGTAGCGAGCTTGGTGTGGCCTGCCCTTTAGCGACAGTCTAAACGCGTTGTAAGAGAAGGAACCTGTTACGCTACAGTCGCTCTCAACTTGATTTTCTCTTGTAAACCACTCGCTGACTGTCCTGACAGAGCTGGCATCGATATAGTCTGGATAAGACATTCTGGCAAAATTCGAGCCACATTAACACTTCTCTATAACAGAAGTCAAATAACTGGAGAAAGAAAGATTGTTTCGGTCTAGTCGAGTGAATAAAACATTCTGACAAGATGAGGAAAATAACTCCAGCTTGGTCAATATCGGTTTAAAAATTATCAACTTTGTCTCAAATTGTAGAAAACATTCTGATCTTCCAAGAAGTTCATAATTTTTGAACCAATATTGAACGAGCTAGAGTCATTTTCCTATCGTGACAGAATTTTTCTTTTACTCCTGCAGACTGAAACAATCATTCTCCAGTCACCAGTTATCTGACTTCTGTTATAATAAAGTGTTGATGTGGCTCGAATTTAAACAACTTTTAATGGTCTAGTTGAAGTTTCTCCTGCAAAGAGACCTTAATAATAGCTCACGATGAAAACTGCTTAGTAAATGAGAATACAAGATGTTGTCAAACCACTGATTTATTAGAAAATCGAGAACTGCTTAGGTTCTACATCTACATCCACTGTCAGTTCGGACTGACAGCTCAAACTGTGACAGTCAAAATTGTGAGTGGATGAGGAAGCTGGTCGTCTAAAACAGCTGTAATCCGGCTGTCTGACGATCAGCTGTACACGATCGAACTGTCAGTGGATGTGGTTTCTTAAGGTGTGCTCTCCAAAGCGCTCCACGCACAGGCGTACACCGTACAGAGAATATGAAAGAATATTTTAGAGTTTTCTCTAAAATGCTATAAAGTGGGAACTGGTTTCTTTTGAAGCTTTGCCACTAAATAGCAGCACTACCACGCTGTCAGCTGTAGCCTGTAATTAGTATTTGTGCGCTGTACGCCTGTGCGCGGCGCGTTTCGGAAAGCACACCTATAGAGTCGTTTTCTCCAAAAACGTTCTACTGTAATTCTAATTTAAACCACCAGATTAATAAATTGGAACACATCATAATAGATGTGCCCTTATATTGCTTAAACTGGTTTAATAGCTGAATCAATTTCAAAGAAATCTCAAGATTTTGCAAGAGAATTGTTCCATTTATCAGAATAACAGTAATTATTAATAAAACCATTTCTTAAGCTATAAAAACCCTGATGTTTAGTTTAATTCAATCAATTTTCCTATAATTTTTTGTAGCATGAAATTATTCGTAATAAATTGCTTCCAAGCCAGATGGAACTCAACACAACAAAAAGTTAACATTCTGTTTGACGGAAACAATATATGAACAAAATATTCCAAGTGGTTCCAATCTGGTCTCACTGAAAGTTAATTCATTCCATGAAGGCACCCAAAGGGTAAGAATGTTTCAAATAAGGTGAGGCTTCGGTTCAGGCTGCGGGTGTTACATAGTATATACATAGTTTTACATCTACTCATATCATATGATTTGTATATCATAGTATAGTTTTAACCTCAAACCTAAGCCTAACCTGCAGCCTCACCTTTTCGACCGTTCTTAACCTAGGGTGCCTTTACATGAAATGCATTAACATTGTACTGGGTAAGATCAAATTTTAAAGGTTGTTTTTACATGCCAATTGGCAACTATGAGTAACTATTCCATAAAGATATCAAAAATTTTCATTCTTCACTCCACACTAGTGGAAAACTGAGATTGTTTCTTAGTTAAGTCGACTTAACCAAAAAGATTTCTCGAAGGAAAACTATAGATTAATCATTAAATAAATATTCTTATGACTTTTATTGGTGGTGAGACCCTTACGGGTAGTTCCAATGTGTACTTGGCCAAATACCGGTCACCCATCCAAGAGCAATCCATAGTGTTCATGACTTAACATCACGTTCACCGATAGATCACCCTTACCCTGTACAGATTAATCATATCTATATAATATATCCCAAGTATAGAATTTCCAGTTTCTAAAAATTAATTTATATCAATATTTAGTGCAGTAGTAGTTCTTAATCCACTTACTATAATAATCTGTCCAAGCAAAGAAGACATTTAGGTAAAATGGGGAAAAGATTTAAGCTCGGTCAATATTTGTTCAAAAATTGTAAATTTGGTATTGAATTGTAGAAAACATTCTGCCAGCTCTACAATTTGAGACTAAATTTATAATTTTTTGAAACAATATTAACCGAGCTGGAGCCATTTTCTCATCTTATTACGACTTACCAGAATGTCTTCTTTGCTCGACCTGACTATAGGCCTACTTGATTGGACGTAAAGCTGACGCTAAAAATTTAGTCGGTTGAGGAATAACTGTTATTGATTGTCAGCTCTATTAGGACAGTCGGCGAGCTGTCTGTGAGAGAACAACGGAAAGATAGCGACCCCGGCTAAACTGATTACTCTCGAAGACAGCTTCAGACCGTCCTGACAGAGCTATGCATTGATAACAGTCTTTCACTAACCGCCTAATTTTTTTGCGTCAGCTCTATCAAATTGATTTAAAACAACCTAGACAATATTACTAATAAATGCTTAAGCCATAAGAACTCATAGTCAGTCTAAGCAAAGAAGACATTCTGGTAAGATGGAAAATGACTCCAGCTCGATCAATATTGTTTCAAAAAATTATAAGTTTGTTCTCAAATTGTGGCAAACATTCTGCTATTCAATTTGAGACCGAATCTATCATTTTTAAACCAATATAGACCAAGCTGGAGTCATTTTCCTATCTTGCCAGAATGTCTTCTTTGCTTGGACAGACTATATCAGCGTGGAAATTTTCGCTAAAGAAAACAACGTGATTACATGAATACTAGTTTAATTATCTTACAAACTTTATTCACATTCATAATACGGTAAGTTTTAGCCTAATTTTGTATCGTTTCCACATAATTTTTCTTTGATCAATTGAATTAAAACCAACAATAAATTCTGCAAATTCCTTCATCCATGGAGAGCTGCTGAATATTGAAAAATAATATAGTTTCTGTGCTGTTAAATGAAACGAAAACATTTTGTAAAACCACTTATTTATTTAAAAAAGTTAACCAGTTTATCAGAGATTAATAATGGTGAATTTTTAATAAATTAGTGGTTTGACAACATCTTGTCTTTTCATTTAATATGGATAACTACCAAAATATCACCTTTACGTTCACAAACACTCAAAAAGTTTCTTAAATGTGTTTGGATAGCAAATTCTTGATTTTTATTTGAAATAAGTGATACAGAGTGTAAAATTGATACACAATTGTACAGGCAGGAAGCTCCTTGTAACGATGCCATGTTGAAAATTGTTTTTAAAAAATGAGCTAATTTTGTTTCGGAGTGCTTAGTCATATTTTGAAAGCATTCAAAGTTATATTGTTCAGGTTTTTGAGTTCAATTGATGGAAAATAATAATGAAACACTACGTTTCAAAGAGCCAATACTTATTTTTACTTGATTTTCGGCATTGTCAAATGAGCTCCTTACTTTACGTATTGTTTGTTTATTCATAATTTTAAGCTTGTAAATCAAAAGTATAATGATTTATTGTATTTCGTCTGTATAATTAATGTTTATGAGACACGGCCCGGCCCAGATAATAATTGTTTTTCAAAATTTTCTATTCTTGTTACGACTTAAATTTTGTAATATATGTCTCATATCAAAAGGAGCTTCCTCCATGTAGGATATCAATTTTGGACTCTATCACTAATGCGTATCATATTGACTTTGCCGTCTTGACAGTTCAACAATTGGCGAATAATAATATTTATTTTAATAAGCAGCTGATTCTACGTTGAAAGAGAACGTTGATAGTGATTGAGAAAGGAAAAATATTAGAAATGTGCTCGTCTAGTAAGCTGATTCATACGCCATTTCGTTGATGGTAACTAATCACTGATTCCTGATTTAGTCCAGTCAAATCAAGCAAAAAAAGTAAAAGTCGTTGGACCCAGCTGAAAATTTGCAGACATGATCAGAAAAGGGCGCTGAATAACATAGGTACTAAAAGTCCCCTGTGAGCTTCGGCCGCCATCTTGAAAAAACCGTAAAATTCACCTACTAGGAATTGTTTTTTCGTGAATTGTGGCCGAACCAAGCGTCAGACGAGGAACTTTTATACGACCGTTTCTGTAGACAATAAAATTTGGAAAAGAATAAGACCAATTGCAACTCTGTATCATTAACCGTTTTTGTGATACAATTTTTTTAAAATTCGACAATTTTTTCATAGGATCCAGAATTTGAAATTTTTCTTACTTGAGGAGTTTGTAACTATAAATTGAGCACTATTTCAAAATCCCTCTCGGCGAAATTCCACACTTCTATGTTCAATATTTTTTGTGCTACAGCGATTTTAGAAAATCCTTACACCCGCAAAAACCCCCAAAAATTGCATATTTTAACACAAAATGCTTAGTAAAAAAGTTGGGATTTATAGGTGAATTTTACGGTTTTTTCAAGATGGCGGCCGAAGCTCACAGGAGACTCTTTCGGACTTTTAGAATGTTATTCAGCGCCCTTTCCTGATCATATCTGCAAATTTTCAACTGGGTCCACTGACTTTCACGTTTTTTGGTTAATTTTACTGGGCTAATTCCTATTTCGTGAATATCACGTATGAAGATATAGTATTGAATCTTATATTAGATGGAATGAGTTTTATAATATATTACGTAAATTATAGAATGAGATATTTTAAAACTAATATAATATACATTCAAATTATATTATATTATATTAGTCATGACCAATCAATTACAGTATTATTATAACTATTTTGATTATTATGGTTTTCTGTGAAAGTTTATTCTCTTGGCTTGAGATTCACATTAGAGTTGAACGCATGGAAATAGTACACTGGGACTTGATGCAAAGTTGCTAATTCAACTGGTTATAGATATAAATTGATTTATATTTTTATAATACACCTGACGAAATGACAAAATCTATGAGTGAGGGGTACTCTACTGTTCCAGTATCCATTGGACCATTTTCATGTGTACTACCAGTGAATAGATAGAGTTCTATCTATTTTATTCTATTTATTCACTGGTACTACTCTAGTACGTTAGTACCTTAATTATTTGAATGTGCAGTCTCAACCAGGATAGGTAGTTTCTTAGTTAATCGCTCGCATAGTGTCCTGACAGAGCTGAACATAGAACGTAACTCCAGCAATATTATCAGTTATCTCAGGAATAGTTTATGAAAAATTTGCCCAATTGAAAAATTTTAGCCTAATATTTACAACATATTATAATAGTCCAACATTTAAAATATTTTGAAGTTTTGATTCATGTCAATGTGAAAAAAATAAAAAATCACATTGAATTTAATTTCGCAGTCAATAGTTTGATTTTAGCTCAGTTCCAGTTAAGTTTTTTTTCTTCTACTTCCTCCTCTTCTTCTTCTTCTTCGTCTTCACTTTTCTTCTCATTATTCGTCTTTCTTCTTGCCATTCTTTCTCTTCTGCTCTCTCTCTCTTTCTCTATCTTAGACCAAGTTTTAATGTAGAGTATATCCTTGATAACTTTTTTAAAATTGAACATCTCTTTCTTTATTTCCGTTCTACTTTTTCCTCTCCATTCTCCTTTTTCTTCTACGTTTTCCTCATTTTCTTCTCCCACTATTCCTCCTCCACCACTTCTTCCTCCTCCTGCTCCTCCTCTTCTTCTTCTTCCTCCTCCTCCTCCTCTTTCCCGCCTCCTCTTTCTCTTCTTTCTCCTCTTATTTTTCTTCCTTTTCTTCTTTTCTTTTGTTCTTGGTATGAGCAACTAAGAGTAGAAAGTGAGCACCGACTGTTGGTTGCCACGAACCAATAGAAACGGAGGCATGTCCCTGGTCAAAGCCTCCAGCCAGGCCATGTAGAGTGGCGCTGATACCATGCCTTTCCTAGGCATAGGAAGTGACCTGCAAATTTACAAAAAAATAGAAAAAATAACGTCAAAACTAAAAAAATCTATTCTACTAATATCATTGATTAATAATATAACGGTAAGGCTGCCTGAAATCGCGAAAGAATGCACAAACCAAATAATTCTATCTGATTACTCTATTTTCCTTTGATTTTTATCTATTATGTTCCTTATCATTTTCTTTGCTTTCTTAATAACATTATTATTTTTTCTTATTTTATTCTTGCTAAGATTGAATTATAATTTACAACAAATGAGCTATTTGTATTTTATTTTTATCTATTTAACGTTGTGAATAATTTTTGTATTGAAATGGCACCTGCTGAAAAACCCTCGGGTTTAGCAGGACCAAAAAATGTTATTATTTATTTCAAATAAAATTGATTGATTGAACCCCCCCCCCTCGCTCACTAAAAATCACCCCTGAGTCTTTGGCTACCCCCCCCCCCTCACAGTTTTCAGTTTTGGATTTGTTACTGCAAAATTGTGATAAACTAATCAATTTGAATAATAAATAGTTTTATCTTTGTCAGGCTATTCCAGTTTTTTGCTCCTATTTCGACTCTCTATATTCAGTCCAAGCGAGAAGACTTTCTGGCAAAATGGAAAAATGACTCCAGCTCGGCCATGGTTCAAAAATGATAAATTTGGCCTCAAATTATTGTAAAAAACAATCTGCTCTATTATTTAAAGTGAAATTTATAATTGTTGAACCAATATTGACAGAGCTGCGGAATCATTTTAGTATCTTGTCAGAATATCTTCTTTGCTTGGAGAGACTACCTTCCTATTTACATTGAGGTTTACGAAAGGACCCCATATTTGTTTAAAAATTATGAATGTGAATCAATAGTAGATCAAATTGTTCTCTACAATTTGAGACCAAATCAATATTTTTTGAACCAATATTGACCGAGCTGGAATCATTTCCTCATGTCGTCAGAATGTCTTCTTTGCTTGGACATACTATACCATCTTGTTAATCCGTTAATCATACGCATATCCTAGCGCATGACTACTCACGTTCTCTGTGTAGATTATTGCTTTGCAAAATTGAATAGATTATTCTCTGAAATATCAATCAACTTTCGATGTAAAGTAGTCAACATCCAAGGTGTATAGAATAGTAGAGGAGAGCCAGAGTGGAGCAACTGGCTGAGAAAGCTATGATTCTGACGTCACGGAGTTCCTCTAGTCAAAAATTTAACATTGTTTTTCCCTATCGTTGACGAAAAATCGTACGCTTTTCTCAATTTACAAAATGCAGAATTGTTTAATATGTGAATTTCTTATATGAGCTTGTAGAGAATTTCAATACTTACATTTTGAGTGATTTAAATCTATATTCTACTAGAATATAACATGAGAAAAAGCCAGTTAACTTATCTCGGGAATGCTCTGCAGCTGGGCTTATGCAATCATGAATAGCAATGCTATTTTGTATTATAGAATCATTTTCAATTACTGTACAATGGAAGTGCCAAATTCCCATTATATCGGTTTTTTGCCGCTCCTGAAAAATTTACTTTTTGGCACTCACATTGTTTTCCATTAATTTTGAACTCCTCAATAATTTATTGTTGAACCAATATTGATAAATGTAATTGTTGAACCAATGCTATTATTAATGTATTTTATGATAGCATTGCTACTCATAATTGCATTAGCCCAGCTGCAGAGCATTCCTGAGACATGTCAAGGGACTTTTTTCAAGTTGAATTTTAGCAAGATATAGATTTAAATCAAAATGTAGGCCTTGAAATTCTCTACAAGCTCATAAAAGTAATTCACCCATTGAAAAATTCTGTATTTAGTAAATTAGAAAAAAGCTTACGAATTTTCTTCAAGGATAGGGAAATTAATGTTAAATTTTTGACTAGAGGAACACAGTGACGTCAGAATCATGGCTTTCCCAGCCAGCTGCTTCACTCTGGCTCACCTCTAGGCTACTATTCTATGCACCTTGGCCTACATCTACTCATACTTACATAACAACTAAAGATGCATCACTGGAATGTTTCAGCAGCAGTTCTCTGAGCCTCAGTTGACGATTGGTCCTATCCTTCAAGCTTTGCAGTTCCGCTTCGTCAATAACTGTTTCAGCTGGAAAAATATTACCAGCATTGAAATTCTCTAATTCAAATAATGAATAAACTTGATTTTGTTGCCATGAATTATTTATTGAACATAGACAATGTCAAAAAATCTATAATATACAAATCATTATTAAAACAATGTAACTTATAAATAATAACAATATAATACATTAAAGTCAAATTAGCATTCAAGTACAGTGAATTGAGTTACAATATTAGTGAGATCATTATAGGAATTAAATGTAGTCTAGAGTAGCAGACATTTTTTCTACTGGTAGCCTACAAATGTATGGCTAAAAAGACACTGTCCAAGCAAAAAAGACCCTCTGGCAAGATGGAAAAATGACTCAAGCTCGGTCATTATTGGTTCAAAAATTATCAATTCGATCTCAAATTGTAGGAAACAATTTGATCTACTATCAAGACCACATTTATCATTTTTAAACAAATATCGATCAAGCTGGAGTCATTCTCCCATCTTGCCAGAGGGTCTTCTTTGCTTGGACAGACTATACATGCATCAAATAAGTATAGTATCAAAACAAAAACTGCATTCTCAATGAACTCGTTCATACAATTATAAATATTCAACAAGAGCCACTTCAATATAGCACTAAACGTAGATAGCATTATATTATAGGCTATAGCTGGCAATGTGGTAGCGCTGCTATCTAATGGTATGGCGCCAAAAGAAGTCTGTTCCCACAGTAGCCCTATTCTTTGAACGCTGTACGCCAGTACGCGGCGCGTTTCGGAAAGCTCATGTCCACCCAACTAATTCCTAATCAAAATTATGTATTGTTCCTGTAGTTGTAATGCATATAATGGTAGCCTATAACAATGCATGATACAGTATAAATTTACTAGAATTGAAAAATTCAATTAAACATTGACTCCAATAATACCATTGATTTAGCAGTGACAATGGCCGATGTTCATGTAATGAATCTAATGGCAATAAAGATATTTCCATTTCTATTCTATTATACTTACAATTGTTGGATCGGAAATTTTTTATAAGCGAATCAAAAAATTGCTGCGTCTTTTCTTCAGGAGGATCGGTTATATTGTGTATCATAGTTAAACTAGAGTAGTCGATCCTAAACTTCGATAGTAGACTGGCCATACTGAAACAAAATTGAATAAATGAGTTCTCTTTTAGTGGAATAAAGCACACCTTCTATTCATTTATTTAGTAAACCGTACTTTAATAATTCAAGAGGACTTCTCGTATGCTAACGTACCTACTATAAAATTCAAAATTACAAAATCTGTTTCGAAATAAATAAATTATAAAATCATTTCTTGTTTCTTACATCTTATGATATTTATTTTATTGTAACGTGATTATGATAGGCTAATCAACTGTGTGGCCTGTGATAGGCCACAACTTATCAAGACTTCTCCATTTAAGAAGTAGTTTCACTATTTCTTATCCTTCCGGCTCTGTTTGTAAATATTTGATCCGTGCAATCAACTTATTATTTGCCATTTGAACAAAACGACATATTTTTTCAATAAGAGGAGCATAAAATCTAGAATCACAAGTATTACCATCTATTTGATTTTTTTTTTATTTACATTGCTGTCTTACATTCATTTATACAATACATCAATAAAAATCCACAAAAAGGGTACATTTATAATACATTGAAAATTACAGAAAAATAAATCATTACATGAATTACTGGTAACAAAATAATGTATAATACAACAAAAATATCCAAGAGCAAAAAATAAAGCATCATACAAATCAATCACAAGTGAGATCAGAAATAAAACATAATAGTACAGAACAATACAAGAAACTCATTAATATGTCCTCAAATATTCTATAATTTT
Organism: Sogatella furcifera; assembly: GCA_017141385.1. Lineage (NCBI taxonomy): Eukaryota > Metazoa > Arthropoda > Insecta > Hemiptera > Delphacidae > Sogatella > Sogatella furcifera. The sequence goes on along the minus strand of CM029553.1, from coordinate 5,513,458 downwards.
CATTTCAATTTCATTTCAATTTAAACACACATAAAGACACAATGAATAATATAATACAAAAATTAGTAAAACACAATAACAAAATAATACATTATTAACAAATTCAACAATTACTGTGGTGGGGTGTGCTTAAAAAGATGGAGGGGAAATACCTAGCCAACTATGGTTTCCCATGTAATAGGCAGGTAGAAGAAGGTAAAAAAGGAAAGAAGGTAAAATAAAATGAAACTGAAAAAATAAAGAAAAGGGAAAGGTAAGCGAGTCCACTTGATGAAAAAATAATAATTTTTACTAATAACAAAATCAAAAGCTTCACTTATTACTAAAGCAGACACAGAGGAAAAAAAGGCAAGGCTCAAGGAATTTAGTTGCAAAAAATCAAATAGCGAAACTCTAGTTCCTACATGTCAAAAAAATAGTTACTCTTAATCCAGTTTTTTATATCTAGTTTAGTCTGTTTGCTGCATCTCGAGTTTGTGAGAAAATAATTTGGAATTTGATTAATTACTTTGGAACTTATGTAAATTAATTGTCTCCTTATACCTTCTGTATTTGTGTTATAAGTAACGTATCTGTTTGCAGAGGCCCTTAAACGGTAGTTATTTGCAATAGAGTTTGGGCTAGTAGGAAAATTTGCCTTGTTTTTTGATTAGATAATCGATTAAATTTTTCACATACAATTGCCTCACAGTCATCACCTCAAAATCATTAAAAACCATTTCCGTAGGGTAAAGTCTGGGTTTATTAAGGATGGTTTTAATTATCAACTTTTTGAACAAATAATTCATTAAAAACTCCATAGTTGAACTCACCATAGTTCTTCGCTCTTCAATTCATTTTGTCGATTGGTTAGAGCGATTGATTTGCAGTCGGCCCAACTGTTCCTGGTGCTTAGAATGTACGGAAGTAAAATAGTCAAACCTGCAAACGCATAAAATATAATATCATAATTTATTGAGAACTTGATTCATTGATGAAGTAGGTAGGGGAGAGTGGGCCACGTTGAGACATGGGTCACAATGAGACTTTAACATTTTTCCTATTCAGAGCTGCTTGACAGGTCCAGAACTGTGTTGGAAGTTTTTAAAAGCTTACTTCAATCAACAAATTCACTTGGAAGTTCACTATCACAGCTTCTGTGATAACTATCATAGGAAGTCTGTTTTTTGACAGTTGAAGTTACTCTCTCTACATTTTTCAACAGAGTAATACTCCCAGATAAGTTGAAATTCTTCAGTTATTATTACTTAGCCGAAAAGCCTTCTTCTTTATTGATGTAATGATGCAGTATGAACGATGTTTCTAAGCTCCAAATAAGTTTTAAAAATAGAAAAAATTAAGAATATGCTTTGGGCCACAATGAGACATATAATTTGGTAGATAGTTCCTACTATCAGCTAGTTTTTCGGTAAAATAACTCAATAGATGATAGTTACTACCAAAATTGCTATTGAGTATAGTAGTAGCTATGTCAGCTATTGAGTTTTTTATAAAAATAAGCTGGTTGTAGCAACTATCATTCTATCAGATTATACATTCAGCCAAATGTGACTAAACCTTCAAAGAAGGCAATAGAAATTTATATAATTGTTGTATGATTCATAATTGATCATAATCAAGTATATGATCAGTCAGAATAATTTACTAGCGGCTATTTTTTAGGTTGTCTCATAGTGGCTCATGCCTGGGCCACAATAAGACACTTGCAAGTGTTTTTTAAATCATCTATAATTATTATTTGCACCTGAAAAATGAATTTGAAATACTAGGAAAATGTGTGCAATACTCCAAAATATTGTCCAAAACTTCTCTGAACAGCATACATCCAATAGTAAAAATTTTTAAAATAGGAACATGATGTCATTGATGAAGTAGGTACCTTTAACTACTAGTGTATGCCTTTGAAGTGATCAAGCAGTGGCCTACTTATGTAAATATTTATTGGAAAAATTTTGACTAGAAAAGTTTTTTTTTTTCAAAGTATTAATGATGTCAGAACCTATCTAAATGTCTTGTTTCAATTCTTTAGTTGAGATACTCATGTCAATTATTCAACTTGATATTCTTTTTCAATTTCAATGTTCATGCCTTCGGAAATTTGAACAATACAAAGAATCAAAGATCATACAAACATTCCCATATTATTAATGTATATTAATGTATTGTTATTTTAAGCCTCTACCGTATTGCTGAATATGTACAGCACTAGAATAATATGTAGTTTACAGCAATACGGTTAATCTTCTCTGAAGATTAATTATCTGTGGATGTAGATCTTCTCTGACGATTAATTCTCTGTGAAAGTAGTTAATTCTGTGGAGATTAAGATCTACTTTTTCTGCGGTTACAGAAAAAGAACATTAATCATTTATCCATAGAACGTTCCTACATCTATAATAATAGAAATTACTCAATGTTCACAATCATCTACTATATATATGCAAAAATCTTTCCAAGTGAAGAAAAGATTCTGGCTAGATGAAAAAATTACTCCAGGTCGGTCAATATAATAAATTATATGTATTAACTTCAGGTTCAAAAATAATAAATTGGAGAGCAAAATTATTAGAGATTCCTAAAATTTGAAACCAAATTCATAATTTTAAATCAAGATTGACCGAGCTGGAGTAATCAATTTTCCCATCTCACCAGAATGTCTTTTTTGTTTGAACAAACTTCAGTAAGCATAGCATATATAGAATTGGAATTGATAGAAAAAGTGGAATCATCCTCACCTCCATCGTCATACAACCACCACACATCAATGGTACCTTTCTGCTTTTTTGCAAAGAACATCATTGATTCCAGTTCGTCTTTTCTTATCTGCTGGCCGTCAGGATAACTGAAAATCAATGAACTTATGATTAAAATCAATGCATAGATGGAGACCTATGATCGCAGAAATGGAGAATCAAATAATAGCAAAAAATACATTTAGGCAAGATGGGTAAATGACTTCAGCTCAGTCAACATTTGTTCAAAAATTATAAATTTAGTCTCAAATTGTAGATCAAAGTGTTTCCTACAGTTTAAGACCAAATTTATAATTTTTTAACAAATATTAACCGAGCTTGCCATCGAACGAATTGTCGTTTTTTAACGAAATTTCCCATATTAGCAGAATGTCCTCTTTTCTTGGACAGATAATATCACAGCTAGGATCTTTTATCATAGCTCCGGCATGAAATCTGAAGTTATGTATCTTCGAATTGGGTGGTACCTAAACTAAAAGATTTAACCTACAGTATGTGAAAACTGAAAAGTGAGTTGGAATTTTGAAATCATTTAAAAAAAAGTTACTAACTGATGGATAATCTCTGATGCCATTTTCTTCCTCAGAATGTCAGCTGGCTTGGGTGAGTGATTGCTCATTGTGTTTGTCGGTATAACAATGGGCCTTGATGAATTGTTGTTCAACTTTGATCCTGAAACCAAAACAAATATATATAATATATAGAATTTTTTTTTATTTATTCACTAGAGTAGTCACCTTCATGTGAGTCAATTTATTTTCCTTTAAAAATTCCAAGTGCAATTTGAAATTTCAAATAGGCTAATATTATTCGTATTTTCGGTTCTTTTTACCTTTATGAAAACGCTTCCAAATTCTAAATTGATGTTTCAGTTTCAGAAGTCAAAATTTGTGTAACTTTTAATTTTAGTTCCAAGAGTGTAAGTTACATAACAATTCCATGTGCATTTTAATTCCAAGAGTTATAATTTTAGTTCCAAGAGTTTACATAACAATTCTAATGTGGACAGTTAAAATTTTCTAATTGAATTGGGTGGGAATATAGTTGAAATGTCAAAAAATGATAATTTGATTGTTATAATTTCAATGTAATGACATTACTGTTAGTCTGTCAGGTTGACATGTGCTTCTCGAAGCAAGGATAATGAATAATGATACCTAGCAAGGAATAAACAGGAAAAAGAAAGACTGATGCGTGTTTTCTCATTCAATTGAATAGAAATATTGTTTAAAATATTCCAAAAACATTATCATTTTATTGTTAAAGAGGATATCAATAATTATTATTGGATAAGCTGACATGTCAGTTTGATTGACATGTGTTCATAACAATTTTCTAAACCAGTAAATTTTCTCCCATCAGTAGTAGAATCAAAATAGTGCTTGAAAACATTTTATAATATAATATAAATAACAACTGCATAAAACATTCTCAAAAAATTGAAATAGATGATCAGTGTATTGCTTAGCTATAGCTTCATGTATGTCTGGCCCAACAGCCCATGAAGGGCCTAGGCCTACCAGCTGCTAGTTTCAAATTCACTCTACTGTAATACAGCCCGTCCAAGCCAAGAAGAGACGCCGGCACGACTGGGAAACGACCCCAGCCCGGCCAATACCGGCCCAAAAGCCATAAATTCTCAATCAGTCCCCGAATCAACACTGGCCGAACCGAAGCCGCCCCCTCCACCCCGCCAGAATTCCCCCCTGGCCGGACAGAAAATACAGGAAGCAAATTATCATCAACCAGGATATAGGTAACGTGTGGTTAGCACGTTGATCCTCTCAACTATAAGCCAGTCTCTGCAACCAATTGGCGGCGCAGAACACCTCTGAATAACATGCAGTTAATCAGTTAGAGTGTAATGTAACAGTTACTATTCCTCCAGAGACGGGAAACGACTGACTGTCTTTACTAACGACAGGCAATCTCCCAAAGGAGGGTGCTATAGCTTTATAGCTGGGGCTATTTTCTCATCCTGCCAGAATGTCTTCTTTGAAATATAAGCAGAAATATTGGATAATCAGTTGATACATTCAACTTTTTAGAGTATGAGGGGTCGAAAAGTTGGGGGTGAGCAAATTTCCAGCACTAGTGTTCTGCAAATAGACGCGATTACTCCCGTGTTAGGCTCAGCAAATAATGTCTCACCTGAAATAGTTAGCGAAGTTTGCGACAGCACGTTCTGCTGAAGAGGCAGATTTAGGCTGCTAGATGAGTCGTTATGTATGAGACCTCGATCGCCCACCGTCAAATCGAGAGTCGATCCTGTATCGTCGATATCGATCTCGGAAAATGGCGACGAGTCGAGACCGTCGGCCATCTTCAAAATAATAACTGCCAGACGGTTTTCGAACGCGTCACTGCAATCATTGAAAAACGATTGATAAAATTTTCAATTTTAAATTATAGTCTGATGTCCAAGCAAAGAAGACATTCTGGCAAGATGGAAAATGACTACAACTCGGTAAAAATATTCAAAAATTATAAATTAGTTTCAAATTGTAGAGGCGTAGAGCCAAATGTTTCTACAATTTGAGATCAAAATTATCATTTTTGAACCTAATATATTGACCGATCTGGAGTTATTTTCTCATCCTGTCTGATTGTTTTCTCTGTTTGGCAAACTATAGCAACACACAAGAAGCAAACTTTGCTGAACCCGATTTTTCAGAGGTTAAGATGAACTCCTATCAAATAGAAGACAAAAACTAGAAATCTAGTTAATTTTTTTGTATGTGCACACGCGCGTAGGGTACACGCGCGTGTACCCTAAATATTGGGTGGCTACCTCGACTACGCGGACAAACCATTACCAATAAGCGACGTAGTAGTATAGACACGTCATAGCAAAGCGTATGTGTGCATTTGTGTCATTAATATTTTTCGTCGGGACTGTGTCATATCGTTGCTATATCATTGCAGTCCCAACACAATCTCAACAAAGAATTGATAACACACACGCACACATACGCATTGCCAACGCTATGACGTGTCTACTGTTCATGTTTGTCGTGGCAAAAGTAAGTATATTTTCTGTCCAAGCAAAGGAGACCCTCTTGCAAGATGGGAAAATAGCTCCAGTTGGTCAATATGTGTCCAAAAATTATAAATATGTAGTCCTAGTAGTAAATCAAATTGTTTTCTACAATTTGAGACCAAATTAATATTTTTGAACCAATATTGACCGAGCTGGAGTCATTCTCCCATCTTGCCAGAGGGTCTTCTTTGCTTGGACAGACTATTAGGCCGGGCGTAACGTAACTGGGCCGTAACGTTAGGCCGGGCTGGGACGCACGTAACGCATTCCGCGCGAACTAGCCAATCATAGCTCTTTTCTTGTCATCAATATGAGCTGTGATTGGCTACTTCGCGTGGGCTGCGTCATGTGCGTCCCAGCATACACCCGTCCGAAGTCACCCCTAACTTACACGCACACACACGTAGAAAATTTATTTATTTCGTCTCAAGTCATCATGAATGGGGTACAGTAGTCATATTCTTTTACCGTACGTATTTTTATTCAATATTTAATTACATTTTTGAACAAATAACTGAATCAAACTCACTGCATAGTGTTGAAATAAGCGTGCAGCTCTTCGTTGGCACAGGACAGCCAGTTGTTTTTGTAGCCCATCATGAGCACGTTGGGCCTCATCCGGCCCACACCTGACGTCTGCATGAGACCCCGTGCCCCCGCGTCAAACTTCACCCCGTCCACCACCACAAAGAAACTCTTGATTTTACGCACGCTCAGCCACGACATACCCTTGTGCATCCTGATGCTCCGCAGCTTGTAGTTCAGACGGCTCTGCATAACAATAACGATTAGTGAATAATATCTATTTAAACAGGTCTTCCTAAAAAAACCTTTTAATCAAAAACAACTCAATTTTCACTGGAATACAGATATGACTAAATACTAGATTATGATAGAAACTAGCATGAAATATTGAAAAAGTACATGTCTAGATTGCTCATTTTTTACTAATAAACTCCTCTGGAAGAATTGTTTCTTTCAGAGAAATTCTTATTATTAAATATATACAAGATGAGGGAAGAAAAAGCAGGCTATCGAACAAAACCTCTTCTATTTCCAATTTCGTATTTATAGAAAAAGAGAGCTCTAAAACGGTATTTTGAACAATTGAAACATTTTCCAGGGGGGGATCCCCCCGGTCCCCCTCTTTTTTTGGTCCAATACTGTACCTTATCTTTGCCAATGAATTGTGCTCACTTGACTTTGGTGGCAGGATAATTGGACAAAATTGCCTTTGCAGATGACACAGCTGTAATATTCCAAGCCAACAACTGGAATGATGCTTTAATATCAGCTGAATTAGGTACCTATTGAAAAAACTAGCCGGCAGGCTCGCTTCACTCGCCTTCTCCGCCTAACCAGGGGGCTCCGCCCCCAGGACCCCCGACAGTATCAGCAGTGTCAGTGAGTCAAACAGGCTCGCTTCGCTCGCCTGCATAACCTCTGTCAGTGTAAGCTTAGACTCGCTCCGCTCGCCTGCAAATTTCGTTCAGAAGGGATTCAAATCTTATTGAACACAGCATTTCTAGACCTAATCTGGACCTGCTCACCAAATTTCGACATTCTCTATCAATTTATTCTCGAAAAATCCAAGAAAAACTCTGAAAATTCCGAAAAATAGTAAAACGCTAATATTGAGCGTAACCTTGGGAACTATATCAGACATAGTTTAAAAAAATTGATTCAATATCTTCCAAATTAGTTTATCTATAATCTCGCTGAACCATTGACTTTACAGTAAGGATTGGTCGTATCAAGGCGGAAGACATGCAACCCGCAATACATCTACAATTTTGAAAAACCTCATTACTGGCGTAATCGAGAACGGAATTCAAAAATATCTTAACACAACATTTCTAGACCTTATCTGAACCTACCTACCAAATATCAACATTTTCTACCGATTGGTTTTCGAAAAAAATTGAGAAAACGCCGAAAAACTATAGAAAAACTCAAATATTTGGCGTATCCTTGAAAAGTTCCTAAAATCCGTTCTTAGCGCGCGTCTAAACGTTCAACTGAACATGCCTGCCAAATTTGAACGCATTTGGTTCAGTGGATTTTTAGTTCTGGTGATGAATGAATGAATGAACGAATCAGTCAGTCAGTCAGTGCCATTTCGCTTTTTTATAGATATAGATTGCATCTTGGCTCCAACAATAATATCCTGACTCTCAATTTGGGGGTGACCCCCGGACCCCCTATTTTTGGGGGTTGTCCCCCCAAACCCCTCTCCTGAACAGCTTTGGACCCTCCCCGAAATCGAATCCTGGCTACGCCACTGAAAAGCATGCCCTTATACAGTATATTGAAGGTGGTTACGTTATAATACGAAAATTAACATAATTCAAAAATTATTATACTACAAATACTATACCTTTTTTCTATTGTTTTTAACTCACCTTGCATATTTCAGCGCAGACCATAAGCGAGTTGTTTCTGGTGATTAGATTAGCAAGATCTATGAGTGGAGGACGGCTCTGCGGCTGACCTGATAAGACGAGGAGTTGCGGTTGGTAGTTCTTCACGTGTTCTGTACTGTTGGACAACTTGTAGGCTGTCATCAGCGCTGTTTTGTAGGTCTGCGCCTGCGTCGAGGATCCCCAGTTCACCTCTGAAAATTGCAAACCTCAAATGTAGTCTGTCCAAGCAAAGAAGACAATGTGGAAAGATGAATTGAAAATTTGGTTTCTTATTGTAAATTAGAATGTTATCTACTATTTGAGAATTGTAAATTTTCTATATTATTGAGCCAATATTGACAGAGTTGGAGTCATTTTTGCCATTGGAGTGGCCGTCGTCGAATGGATTTCACGCTGGCTTTTTAATCCGGAGACCCGGGTTCAAATCCCAGCCCGGGCAAGATATTTTTCTCGGGCCACTTAGAAGTTTCAAATGGGATGGACACGTTAAGCTATAGGTCCCGGATGCCTAAAAAAGCAGTCGACATAGGTCATGTCAGAAGCCCTGAAGTTGATCAGGTGCGAACTGAAAACTCTGACACCAGACCTTAGCCAGCAAGGTCACACGATATTATTATTTTCCATTAGCCAGAATGTCTTCTTTGCTTGGACAGACTAATGAAACCTAACAGTGAAATATTTTCGAGGAATATGTATCACGCATTAGATGAAAAAATTGATCATAATGTGCATTGATAATAAGGAGCACTACTATCATACTCTGAAAAATATATTATAATACCGTATATTTTTTAATAATACTTACGAGGATTTCTGTAGACCACCAAAAGATAGAGAGCGAAGAATATCACAAAAGTCAGCAACGATGTGATCCAGTTTATCAAGAACATTATCACAACGCACATGAAACTTCCAACAAGGCTGAGCCACGTATTGTAGAACTGCAAATGATTCAATTAGGAATTAGCTCATGCCCGCGAAACAGGTGAAGTGCTGTACAGTAAAAGATACGCGGGCACTTCACCTGTTTCGTGGGTACGAGCCGCCAGTGTTGGAAATTTATAGCTAGTATTATTACAGAAATTTGATAGCATAGAATTCATCATAATTATAATTATATTGCTAGATATATTTTTCAATAAGTTTATCATATTGTTTTGTAAAATAAATTTATTTATATCAAACATGAATAAATCTATGAAAGTTTGATTAAATTCTCACTGAAATTTTATTCTGTTTTAGACAGTAAATGTAATGATTGCTATACAGAAATGTTCTGATCAAAATAATAGCAAATTACAATTTTTATTACCAGTCTATTAAAATATATCTCTTATAATGGGAATGTTCTGGACTTACTTAAAGTAAAATGAATGTACGTAGGTATTTTTAAATGCCATTTCAGACCGGTGTAGTCAAGCTTTATGAGGTTCTATTAACACGTGTTTGTAGAGCTCTACAATTATAGTAGCTCTTTATATAGTAGCTTTAGGCAGGGTGTTGCTGATGCCAAAAAAGTTGGGCGGTTTCATCTGCTCCATGATTGCTCAATACAGTTTATTGCTCAAATAAAATAAAAAATATTTGAGTACCTAATTAAATTCATTCGTGTAAATTCCTTGAGAGAAGCAGGATAGGAATATAAAAAAATGATTGATTACTTACACGGAACGTTGGTCTCCATCCTAATGGTCGAACCAGACCGGCGTGGAATGTACAGAAGTTGATCAAAGCGTACGATGCCAAGTAGAAGTTCGATATGAGAGGGGCGATCACGTTCAGGTGAGCTGAACAAAATAATAAATAGATTAAATACACCAAATAAATGCAATAATAATCACAATGGAACTATTTTTCAAATTTTTCAGAGGGTGTATGAGCTTGTACAGAGTGGGGCAGGGAAGTATCCCTAGTTTTGAGATGGAACTGAGAGTAGGTGGGGGCATGATGGGAGAGTGGAAATAAGCTCGAATAACGCTGTAGCTTGAAAAGTTTCATTTGTCTCCAAAACATTTGAGACAACGTATGGGTTGCACAATCAACCAAGCCATATCTACGAATTGAAGGGCTACCAAATGAAAATTTTCAATAAGCTACAGCATCGTTCGAGCCTATATCAATTCCCACAACTCTTCCAGCATGTCCCACTATACTCACAGTTCCATCTCAAAACTATACTCTATTCACGACCACTTGAGACGGGATAAACAAACTTTTTAAGCATGTGTGCGAGTAAAGAAAGGTCTTCTTCTACGCGAAATTTTCGGCCACAGACCAACAGCTGTAGCCAATCGCAGCTCAAAACAACAGCATTGAGACAAGACAAGTGGGACTGCAGCCAATCACAGTTTCAGACAAGAGTCAGCTGTTCGACTGCAGCCTACTTTTTTTCGCATAGAAGAAGACCTTCCATTGCACGCACACATGCTCAAAAAGTTTGTTTATTCCGTCTCAAGTGATTGTGAATGGACTATAGGGATACTTCATGCCTGTCCCACGCCGTACCCTATTATTAATTTATTTACGAGATTGCTATACAATGTGATTGAAATACAGACCAAGTCCAACAAGTCTCTTCTTCACAATTTTGATTAGTTTTATTGAGAATACAGGTTATGTTAGGTACTTGAAACTTGAACCACAGTGGGTAATGCGAGGGCCTACACTATGTACCTAATATTATTCATAATTCTGTATAATTCGTAGTAAAGGTACGATTCCCAAGCGGCAGCTCGAACTGCCCGGCTCTAAATTTGTTACTATTTTTATAGTCCAGCTCTAGCTGCGCTGCTTTAGCCATCTCAACTCTATTCACATAACTGTTTTACCCATGTGATGTTCACTCTGTTATAAGGGCTACTTATGTATACTAAACCAAAAAATAGTGAAATTTACGTGAAAATTATTTAAAAAGGACAAATTATTACACTATTTAGTATACATTAGTAGCTCTAATAACAGAGTAAACATCTATAATAAAGTGATGTAAATAGAGTTGTGATTGCTACAGCAGCGCAGCTATAGAGCTGGGCAGATCTAGCAGCGAATTTAGAGCATGGCAGCCCGAGCCCCGTGGCTTGGGAATCGTACCTTGAGAGCTTAGCTTAGTCCCTTAAAATAATGTTCCATAATTAATATTTTCGTTAATTCGTAATCTTCCCTATACTAATTCGTAATGAAGCATTGGTCTCATGAACTACGAGTTATCAAACTTCTACTATATTCACACATTTGGAAACCTATGAAAAATCTATTCTTTTTTAGAATTTTGAAAGGTTTTAATATAATCTGTTCAAGCAAAGGAGACGTTCTGGCAAGATGAAAAATGACTACAGCTCGGTAAATATTGGTTTTGAAATGATAGATTAGTGTCAAATTGTAGGAAACATTTTGATCCACAATTCGAAACCAAATTCGTAATTTTCGAATCATTATTGACCAATCTGGAGTCATTATCCCATCTAGCCAGAATGTCGACTGTCGATCTTCTTTGCTTGGACAGACTGTAGATCTGCTTGGGAGCACTGACCAATCATAAGGAATAGTGTGGATATGACAAAGGTGAGCACATATCCGCGATAGGGTTCCTTGTGCGGACCGTAGCCCTTCGAGAAGAATATGAGTCCTGGGTAGATGCGGTCGATGCCCAGGGCCTGAATGAGCCGCGGCACTGACAGCAGGTTGGTGAGGGCGGTCGAGAGGGTGGCCGCAAAACAGCCCGCGTAGATCAGGTTGCCATTGGACGACATCAGTTGCATCACCTGAAAAATTAAATAATCAATTGATTTGCTATAAATGAAATTTGAATTTGAAAATGACTCTTAGTAGTCGAAAATGCATGATAGAAAATAATTGAAAAGGATACCTACTGCGATTTTTATTTGAATTATAAAACAGTAAGTATGTTTCAGTAGGAATGTGCAATACTTCTCAGGCTGATTCCTTATACACCAATAAGTAGAGAATAAAGTTCCATATATATGTGACATACCCGCAGAAACGCTTTTTACCGAGATTAGAATGACAGAAAATTGACATTTTGCGAAAAAATATTAATGTTTATGATTTTTTAAGGCTTTATTCAGTTTCTGAACTAATCAATATCACAATGCTAAATTAGCTAGATGAGATTCAATGAAACTGGTTAGAAGTTTTTAACTTCAACGGTTAATGAGGAAATATTCATTTTTCGTTTCGTTAAAAAGTAGCTAGGGGAAATATTCTAAAAACACAGTTTTCTAAACAATAGCCTATAAAGGCGGGTTTATACGATATCAATTGGCGAGACAAAAATAAATTGTTTTCTGATATGTGGAGCTGATGTATAGTATCTATTGTATCTTTTTTATTTTAAATCCATCATCTAGAGGCACAGCTAAATGAAAACTCTAATTCACAACATCAGATTTTGAGATTCACGCAATAATCTGCATTTAATTTTTTGCTTCTTCTCAACTCCCATCAATTAAAAATTACATATTATTATGATTTTCATATCCAGTTACTGTATATTATAAAATAACCCTTAATTGTTTAAGAACGGCAGTTTTAGCATATTTTCCCTATAATCTATTTGATTTATGAAAATTGAAATCTGCTTAGCTCACCGTATAGCTGTTATGCAGTCCATAATCGCAGACACGGTCGGTGCAATTCCAGTAGTGGATGGTGGAGTTGGGCAACATCTCTGACACCACTCCGCTGGCATCTCTCAGCGCTGCCGCTCCAGCGAATAATACGAACAGCACGTAGGACACCATTGAGATCAGAAGAGCTAGTAAGGTACCTTTCGGGATGGCGCTGCTTGGGTCCTGATAACAAATCAGTTCATAGATTTCATAAGAGAATTTAAAAAATTAATCTTATAGATTATAGTGTAGAGTCAAAAACGAGTGCCGGACGTTTCTAAAATAATCCTATACCCTATTCACTACTGTCACTTGCAATGAGACGAAATTAAACAAACGATTTGTGTGTGTGCGCGCGCGTGAAAAGGTTGGTTCCCCTTATGCGAAATGGTGCGACAGTCGAACAGCTGTTGTAGCCAATCACAGCTCTTGTCTTGTCCTTTCGTTAAAAAAACAAAAGCTGTAATTGGCTACAGCTGTTCGACTTCGGCCGTCCATCGCACCGTTTCGATGAAAGGGAAACTACCTTCACACACACGCACACGCAAAACGTTTGTTTATTTCGTATGAAGTGATCGTACATATAGGGTATAGATTATGATAGTAATTTTAATCCATAATAACTCTTTTGCTTATGTAATTTCATTCCAATTATTATCCGTTTATTCCACCTAGTGCGGATACTAAAGGCTTTCGAGGCATGTCAAGTTGATCAAAACTGGCTACTTTCTATCAAAGTGTACTTGAATTATATTTCGCGTATTGAGATCACTCCTCTATCCTGGTTGATGATCATCCACCTCTGCTGTAAAGTGGAGTGAATACAAAACTGGCAACCAACCAGCTGATAAACCTAAGCACTTCATGGGCTGTTGAGCCATGGAAAAAAGAATTGAGATCACTCAAGTTACCTTCAAATCACCCGAGATGTTTGCTCCTGCTTGGATTCCGGTCACCGATGGAAAGAAAATTGCAAACACTGTGAAGAAATTTTGCTCATCGCCCTCGCTTTTCCTGTAGCTTGGACCCCAATTTTCTTGGAAAACCTCGGCTGAAAATAAGTAAACTCGAGTTTATTCATTCATTCATCAGAGTACAATTATTAGGATGAATAAAATAAGGAGAGAAAAAACAGGTATTTGCACAAAACTTCTTCATTTCCTGATTTAATCACTTGATAAAATTTTTATCTATGAATAAAATTGCAGGTTAATTTGATCAAATTTTCAGGTTATAATTATGTATAAAACAAAATTTACCCAAAGTTTAGTCTGTCCAAGCAAAGAAGATAATCTGGCAGAATGGGGAAATGATCCCAGCTCGGTCAATGTTGGTTGATAAATCATACTTTGATCTCAAATTGTAGAGCAGAATGTTTTCTACAATTTGAGACCAAATTTATTATTTTTGAACCAATAATATTAACCGAGCTAGAGTCATTTACCCATCTTGCCAGAATGTTTTCTTTGGTTGGACAGACTTTACCACTCCCATTCATAGAAAATAATTACAATGATCATAGAAACTATATTATAACATTTAGTAGTCCAGTATTCAGAGGACTTTTCCTGCAAAAGGTGGTGTATTCGTTGTTATTGTTTCATATGGCTCATTGGGGTCCCAACTATGTGTATTTGAAAAGAGCACACAAAATTTCTATCGGCACAACTTTCGACAATACAAAAACTCGCCATTTTTTAGTTTTTCGGTCAACTTTTCAGAAAACACAGGAGTAGTATATTGTACACGTAGAGGACAAAATTCTGCGTTGATACCATGAACACGTCGTAGCATTGGCAACGCGTATGTGTGAGTAATGCGTACGGTATGTATCCACTATTTTACTTGTCGGGACTAGTCGGGACAAGAAAAATAGCGGAAAGTGGCATACGCGTTGCCAACGCTACGACGTGTCCATGGTATGTACATGACTATGGTATTTATTGACTATGTTCTGTCGTCACTAAGGCAGCCACCTCATACTCACACGCAAAAGTTTGTTTATTTCAACTCAAGTTATCGTGAACCAAGGTTATTGAAGATATCTTGCAATAACCTTGATTTTGAATAGGGTAGGTTTCCTATAGGGGTATTCGTGACTTGAAAATTTAGAACTGAAATCTATACTCACTACTAAGACCGGTGAAACCTTTGACTCGATCCATGTCCGTACGGGGCCCCAGGCAAGCTCCGATCAGAAAATCAAAGATTGCCACAATGATGATAACAATCAGAAAATTTTGTGCCTGTAATAGAAAAGTATGATTCAGTATTAATAACTACCGTACCCAACTTCACTGATTTTCTCATTCATTTTCAAGAAGACATTATACAGAATGTTTTAGAGGAGGGTGCCAAACTTCTGAGGCTGATTCCTTACAAAAAGTATTGAAAAAAGTAACAGAGTACCTACTACATACCACAAAGAGCGCGTTGTTACAGAGATAATAAAATGGCGTAAGTTTGACATTTATTATAAAATCTGAAATTTTGTCATTTTTAGAGACTGTTTGCAGGTATCATAATAATTATTCCTCATGTAAAATTATGTAATGAAACCAGTAAGTAACTTGAATGGTTTGTTATCGAGTAAATAAGCTAAAAACGTGAATTTAAATTGTTATATCCATTAATCAAATTATTCGGCGCTGTTAGTTGACTACAAAATGGCGGATGGTGCGTCTACTCCCATTTAAAAGAGCCTTGGGCCGAGCGTAAGCTGGGACGCACGTAACGCATTCCACGCAAACGTGGGCTGCGTCACGTTCGATCGTCACGTAATATGGTGGGATGCACGCGAAGCAGCCCACGCAATGTAGCCAATCACAATCTTGTTGAATTATTTACGCTAATATAAATGACAAGAGCTGTGATTGTTTACTTTGCATGGGCTGGTTCGCGTTTGTCCCAGCATACGCCCGGTCTTATATAGTTGAATGTGTATGTGCTAATATTTTCAGCAAAGAATATATTTAAGTTGTTGACCTGAACTATACATAATTTCCTAGCTTTCCCCACAACTTTTCTAGTTACCTCAATTCGGAATAACCTACTAGTTGTAATAACAGACCTCTGTGTATAAAGGTAGGTTTTGTTTGACCTTGATCCTTAAAAATGACCTTGAGCACTGACCTTGGACTCCCACTCCATCCCGACGGCACAGATGACAGTCATGATGCAGATGGTGATGACGCCGATGAGTCTGACGTCATTATCAGCGCCGTCAATGATCTTGATGCCGTGTTCGGCGAGGAGGTCATTGAGCGAATTGCAGAATCCGATTGTGTTCATTGAGACTGACACTGCATTGGCTGAGGCGAAGATTACGCCCACAGAAGCGCCGAACTCGGGTCCCAATGAACGCGAAATTATATAGTAGATGCCGCCTGTAATTACAAGCAAAATTATAATATGATCATATAGTGTGGACATTGGATGTTGAACTTTTGATTGGTCACATACTACTAAGACGCCATAGTTTTGCCAGATTCTAGTAAAGTTTGCAAAGGATTACAATTGAAAAAAATAGGAATAATTCTTTATTTCTGTAGGAAAAACACATAAAGACTTGGGCAGATAAAAAATACAAGACAATCAAAAAACATTTTAAATCCTACTGATTTGATTAATTGGATAAAAATTAAAATCATCACTTGAATGGAATTATATTGAATAATAACTTGGACAATCAAAATTAACCTACTAATAGCTGGATGGCTGTAGAGCATAGGCCTACATCGTTCAATCTTATTCCAGAAACATCATTTAGGCACAGCTAAATGACAACTTTAACAGTTTAGTGGGTTAGGTGGCTTTTATATGCCTCTACTTCATTCACATCACTTATGTAACGCACTAAAGTCCATGAGATATTTCTTGCTACATGCCCCTAGTATGTCTCTCTCTTTTAGAGAGAGAAACCTGATGATGCTCTGTCCTGTACTAATTTCTCCGATTACTTAACTACATTCCTCTGCTTCTCTGGAAGACTTTGGTGAGTGTAAGTGAGCTCTTGCGTCGGTTGTTTCTGATTTGCAGCCCGCAGGTGGCAGTGGAAATCGGTTCCCCTACCTCTATGTAGCAAGAAATATCTCGAAGATTTTAAATGGAAAAATAAATTCATCTATCAGTAAACACTTATAACAATCATCAATCATGGTATAGTAATCACGAAATTGTAACACAATTAATAGTCAGAGGTAATAAAAATAATAGTAGACGATCGTGTACAAGATGGCACTCTTAAGAACCGATCATGAAGATAAGGCCGCTCAACAAGAGTACAAGCGTTCGCTCTGAGCTCTCTATCGCAACTGATCTATCCATCTATCTAATTGACAACATCAGCTGCTGGAGCGCAAAAAAGGAGCAGACCACCCAGCTTTGTGGCGTTAGAATAATAAAAGTATTTCAGGGGAAACATCATGGCACTCCGTTGATTCATAAAAAGTTTACTAACCCCCTTTAACCTCTCCATTAGTACAGATGGCCGATAGCGACAGTGTGGTGATAATGCATACCACCGACGATATGGCGATTATGATCAGTGTGCCCGAGATGCCGGACTGGGCGACCACCCAGGACAGACGCAGGAACAGCATGACACCCCAGATGTTGAGCAGACAGGGCACCAGCACTCCATTGATCCAGCCCAGTTTGATGCCAGTGTGCTCATTTTCCTGGTTTCCATCATCAGTCTGCTCGCAATCCCGACCATTCAACTTGCTAGGGTCCTTCAGTGTCTCCTACAACAATGGTTGAGCTTTTCTAATTATCAAAAAAATTAATCTTTACAGCCTATAGATCGAGCTTATTATGAGAGCGGAATGTCACTCATTACATTCATTCATGTATCTCCTTTGGGAGATTGGCTGTTGTTAGTAAAAGATAGTAAGTAGGCCTAAGTGGTTAGCACTGGCGGCTCGTGACCACGAAGCAGGTGAAGTGCTGTACAGTAAAAGATACGGGCACTCCACCTGTTTTGTGTGCACGACTCGTTAGTGAAGATAGTAGTAGTTTTCCGTCTCTGGAGGAATAGTAATAGTAATAGTAGGTGCATTACAACACTCTTTTTACTGTTTTCAGTAGATGTTATTCAGAGGTGTTCTGCAGCGTCACTTGGTTACGGAAACGTGGAAACTTGGTTACGGTCACTTGGTTAGAGGATCAATCAACGTGCTAACCACACGACATTACCTCTATCCTGGTTGATGATTATTCACCTCTGCTGTATAGTAAAATTAAAATTAAACTTTAACCTTAGGGCTATTTAAATTAATTGATAAATAAAATGAATTATCAAATACCCTTTTTTAAAAGAAAACTTAAGAAGTATTATTTTATAGACATGTTTCGGGTGAAGTGAATATTAAACTGGCAACCAGTTGGTAGGCCTAGGCCCTTCATGGGCTGTTGAGCCAGCATTGACAAAAAAGACATTCATCATGTTCAGTTGGACATTCATATTGATTGAATTATTTACTTATTAATTCGGGTAAGTAAAAACAAATGTTGTCAGAGCCAAAAATTAATTTGTGGTTGTTTAATTACACTTGTGGATTGCGGATCTACAAAATTAATTTGTGGAGCTGGCAACATCATTTGTTTCCAATTACCTGAATTATGAAGTAGATCCACAAAATGTCTTACAAAAAGGTGAATTTTATTTATTTATTGTTGTCTGAAGAGATCCATTGCATGAAATGAACTATGGAAACGATCCAAATTTTAAATTATTATACAATTGGAGATCCATGTCACAATAATTCATTCCAGTTGTAGAAATGCCAAGATTTCCCCATTTTCGTGCATCAATCAATCAGTACTAAATATAACTTATGCTTATTCTAATTCGTTTATCACCCACTCCAGGTTGAATAAAGTGCCGGCTTTTTCAAAGAAAAATTTCAAGAAGTTGAATTCCATTCTATCTACTATCTAAATAATAAAATGGTGTACTATACACTCAAGTTATACAAAGACAGCCGATTAAATAACCACTCTAGTCTGTCCAAGCTAAGAAGGCATTCTGGCAGGATAGAAAATAATTCCACTGCGTCAATATTGGTTCAAGAATTATATTTCTCGTTTTCAATTGTACGGAACATTCTGATCTACAATTTGAGACGAGATTCATAATTTTTGAACCAATATTGATCGAGCCGTAGTTAGTTTTCCCAACTTGCCAGAATGTCTTCTTTGCTTGGACAGACTATACCAATGCTACGCTCTTGACATAAAATGTTGTAAAATATTTCTAGCATTCAAAATGCACTCATTCATAAATTTTCATGATTAGATTGTGATTAATTGGTTATAATAATCGTCTCTTGCCAATAATAGGATTAGTCATTAGTTTATCGTCAATTCATTTCTTCAAGCGTGATAATTTGTTTTCTAATTATTGAATTACATAATGTTATCGTATTGGTAATTATTAATAAACGGATAGTATCATTGTCTGCTGAATGAATAATTATTTTTAGACTCGGAAACTTCATGATCTAAAGATGAGAATGTGCGTGATACGTTCGGTAGACTGAATGTAGTAGTCTAATCATAAAATTAATCATACAAGATAATGTGGAAAATATTTCATTTCAATTAATTTTTTTATATTTTATCACTGGCGGCTCATACCCACGAAACAGGTGAAGTGCTGTTCAGTAAAAGATACGGGCACTTCACCTGTTTCGTGAGTACGAGCCGCTAGTGTATTCAATAGATTATTTTCAATATATTAATAAGTATTGTTTCAACATTCAAAAGCGAATGTGTTCCCCAACGTAATTATTGAATTTTTGCATCAAAATAATTTTTATTCTATTCAGAATTTGAGAATATTAACCACAAGTTCAATCACATTCAATTAAAATATTCAATAATGTTTTGTATGTTCAGAAAATATTCAGTGAATATAATATCCTCCTATCAAATTAACATCTATCAGTTCTTGCATGAAAGTGCTGTGGCATACATTATTGTTATGACGTTGGATCGTCGGGTTTCTACCCACCAATTAAGTAGCTTATGGGCGTGGCTTAGAGGGGAGTGCTGATACTCGCTTGCGATTGGTTGACATTGAAGTTGCCAATCACCAATATGAGTAGGTGTAGATTTTAGCGATGGAGGATTTCATGAATCCCTTGCTATCACTGTGGCTCATGCCAACAAAACAGGTGGAGTGATGTATAGTAAAATATACGGGCACTTCACCTGTTTCGTGGGTACGAACCACAGTGCTTGCTACGTATTTCTTATTATTCAGTTTTCGTTTTAGATTGGCAGTAGTGAATTTGAATTATCTGTTAATATTCAAGCTTGCTAATTAAATGGATAATGTTATGATAATTATATTATTTATTTATTTATTGATGTTGTCTTTGTTATAGAGACTGTGTAATCTGATTATACAGTCTCTATAGCATTTGTAATTAATTATAAATTAAGGCTACCAATCCACACAAACTTAATAAATAATCACAGTAGCCTTTGAAATAAAATGGATTTTCCCTTTACGACTAGTTTCGACTGTCGTATCTGGGTACTGTGATTATTTATTGAGTTGGTATCATTCATCGAGTATTGTCCTACTGATTTGTCATTTTAGAATGGTATTGGTTAAGATTGCAACAATTGATAGTTGATAGCCTATTGAAGCCTGCAATTCAATTGGTTGATCGTTATTATAATAATTAATTTATCGAAAATGTAATTATATAGTTTGATTTGATTAACAAAAACAATTATTATATAACTGTGAGATCTATATTAAATTTTTAGAGAATGGTGTTCTCACGAATCTTAGGTGGTTCAAAGACGTTCTCGCATATCTTTTAACCAAGAGTATCAATTATCATGGCCATTTTTTGTATCAAAATGTTTCGAAATCTTTTGAATTTGACAGTTGCAAAATCAGGATTTAACGTCTTATAGATTGAAATATAATTTTTAAATTCTATCTCTAACTATAAAAGTTCAATTTAAAGTGTTTGATTTGTTACTGCATATTTATGGCGTATTAGTAATGCGAATGCCTATAGGCATTCTATTTGGTTGGGACTGTATCAGATTGTTACTACGATTTTTCATCACACCAGTAGCCGCCCTCTTTGTTCACTTTGTGGGCTTGTTTATTACAAATTTATCACTTGTGGTCATATCACAGTGATCACCATATCACAATATCGTATAGTCTGTTCCTTGCACTAACCTTGGAGAATACAACCTCCTCGCCGCATAGCTCGCCCAGTGAGGGTCGCTTAACTCCAGATCCGGAACTTTTGTAGTACTCGGGACGCGGCAGTGCCTCCAGTGTATAGTGCGTGAAGGAGGTCTTGCGGTCCGCGGATCTTTGTCCGCTGTCTGGACCGGACACGTCCAGCGTGTGTCCGGGACTGCTGTGGATCACGCCCTCGTCCAAAGTTAGTCCGGGGTTGTCCAGACCGACCTTCTGTACGTTAAAGCGGCCTGACATCTTCAGAAAATTCTGGAACAATTAGAATTTCTCATTTGCAAACAATTGAATTAAAAGAAACACACACAAAAAACCTAACACAATAAAAAGACAGTATACTTTCAAGTTGACATAGTAGGCCTACAATAGTTTGAACTTCAAGTAAAATATACTATACCCCATGGATACTAGAACACACGGTAGGTATCACGCGCAGGTTTTAGCAAAAAACCGACTAGTTGTGCATCATAATCTATCAATCTACTGCGCATCAGGCTTATGATACCCACCGTGTACTCTAGTATCCGTGCCATAACCTATTCACGTTGACTTGAGATGGAATAAGCAAACGTTTTGCTGTATGGTTTGTCTCCCTTAGTTACGTCTTAGCATAGACTTAGGGGTTTAGGGCCATGGACAAACAAACAAGTTGACCACAGAATGGCGGTTGCTGTATCTGCTTCGTCTTTATAGAGCCCTGATGATACCAACCAAGGTAATTAGAATAGAAAGGTATGAGTCATCAACATTGTAGCCGGGAGGAGTCGTCCTCACTGTAACAGTGAGTTCTGACGTCATAGGCACCACAGCTGTTTAGCAAACCTAGAAATTTGGAACTTCGTCTGCTCTTTGTGCGTTCCAATCAAAGTAGGGCTCTATAAAAAGGAGGTAGACGCACGGTCCGCCATTCTGTGGTCAACTTTCAGCGCCAGGTTTGAATTCATTCAATTCGACAGTCAAACATATGATTAATGATAAAAATCATGGTAGAAAAAATAATACTTCTTCACAGAGCATTGAATTTCCAGTCTGGCAATTTTTAAGTCAAAATTTTAACCTTGATTCATCTTCCTGAATCTGGTAAATTTGTTTTTTTTTTTTAATTTCAGTTTTATGATAAAAATGGTTATATTTTTTGCAATTTGATGCTAAGCAATATGAACCATTTTATATGACAAATCAACACCCAAGAATTCAAAACAATAACTTAATTCATTTGCTCAACTTGATAAACAGCTGTTGATCGTCTCTATCATCAAAAATATTTATATGAATTCAAACCTGGCGCTAAAAGTTGACCACAGAATGGCGGACCGTGCGTCTACCCCCTTTTTATAGAGCAAAGTAATTAGATTAAAATCATTTCTGACATCACAGAAAATATGCACACTGATTTGAACGGGCTATTATGTTATCACTGCATCATTTTTTTGCAAACATGTGGTTTTTGTTATTAGTACAGAATCTGTTCAAAAAAGAGGCAAAAGTTTATATTTCAAAACATTATGGGAAAAGAGGTTACAAGAATAGGTTTGGTAATAGATTGATTGCATGTGAATAATACAAATATGGGCCATATAGCTATTGCCAAAAAGTTTTTCAAATAGGTATAGAAAAATCAATTTACAACATCAGCGATTGGAACCAAGTTGAAATGCACAAGGAGCAGACGAAGTTCCTAACTTCTAGGTTCACTAAAAAGCTGTGGTGCCAATGACGTCAAAACTCGCGGTTTCCTCCCGGCTACGATGTTGATGACTCATACCTTTCTATTCTAATTACCTTGATACCAACTGTGTATTCTAGTATCCGCAACGTTGTGGTTTTGTTTAATTCGTCTCAAGTGATCATGAATGAGGTATAGAGTTAAACGCATGAAAATAGTCCAGTGAGACTTGATGCAACATTGCCAATTTAGATGATTATGAATAGAAATTAATTAATACTTCCACAATACATCTTACGTAATGGCAACATCAAGGGGTACGTGGTGTGAGTGGAGTTATTCTGCAGTTTCAGTTTCATTTCCTATTTTCAAGCGTTCAACTATATAGGCTATAGTTCGGCCAAGAACAGAAGAGCCTTTGGCAACATGGCTGCCATTCACTGCTGCCAGAAGTCGAAATGAAAATTTTTCTAACATAACTAATTTTAGGAAGAAATAGTATAGGCTCAGACTATTTTTTCTTTCCTAGTTTATAATTAATTATGTTATGATTTGTGCTATCATGTGTCAATTGAATAAATGCATAAATAAAATAACATTCTTATTCGTGAAATTAATATAATTATGATTAGTGTAAAAACGGTAGGTTGGCTGAAGTGATTTCATCCTGGATCAGTTTTGCGCATGCGTAGTTACACTCTCACTTCCCTCTGTCATCTTGCAAAAGGCTCTTCTGTTCTTGTCAGAGCTTTAATAATAAGCCTCATGTTCTTTAATTCATTTCCACGTAATGAACTCATTGAATTCATTATGTGATGAATATTCATTCTTCAGTAGTCAGGGGTAACCACTACAGTGACTATATATATAGTCACTGTCGTAACCACAACCCCTAAGCTTCATGATGTACTATAGTCCGCGCAATCTAAGATGACTGTTTTTCTCTTCACCCGGGAAATAGCTGCGTTGGCAGATTGTGTGAGATTGGATAAACATCTACAAATTCGCGATCAAACCCCATATCTAGACGTAGAAGTTTATCCTTAATATGCCAGTAGTATTAAAAAAGTTCCTGGGTAGGAAAATTCAAAGGAAATTGATTTTTTTGAAAAAATTTTAAAATCACAAAAATATTACTTTTCTTTGTATATCACTTCTCCCACAATCATGGGTTATAGTAAAAATAAAGTTTTCCATATCAAAATGACAAGGAGAATTCGAGCTTTCTAATGGTTTTTTAATTTTCTATATCCGACCAATAATTATGTTTTAATTAATGAATATGTTTGTCAATGTCGAGTCTACTCGAACACAAAACATGAAATTTTCGATGATCTAGAAACTTTTTTGTTTGAGAAGATAAGTGGGTGGTGAAAGCGAGAAATTTGTTCAAAAACAATTGAAATTATTTTTCCAAATGTCGAAAATAGTCGGAAGATCGTAACTTGGCCTCTCAAGAGTTTCAAAGTAAGGAGAGGGGTATATGCATGAATGTATGTTAAATATTGGAGTTATCCTATTATATTAAGCGAGTAATTTCTGTATGTATGTATGTATGTATGTTTGTATGTGGAACCACGGATCTAGAAAACGGCTCTAACGATTTTCTTGAAATTTGAAATGTAATATAACCGTGATAGAAAAATAAGATTGCTCCAGGGCCCTGTTCCATTGGATCATGGAAATATTTTATTAAAATAAAAATTACCATACGACAAAACTATTGTAGAACAAGAAAAAGGAATGTAGAAAAGACAAATGACACGAATGTCTTTACTTGAATTTTAAAGATCTTTTTGAGTTGGAAGAAGCTTGTGCTTGAATGGTCTGTTTCAAATCAATTTCTATAGCCACTTTACTTCCAATACTTAATAAGCTGAACCCACTAAGTATTTTTTGTGACATGACAATTGAAAGGTTGTTCAATTGGACATTGGACACTTAGAAATCGTTCAATTTTAATTTTGAGAATGACTTTACAGCAGAGCTTTCTTTACTGGTATTGCTAAAAACATAATATATGCTATGCATAGGCCTACATCTGGGAAATTGCAATCAATATATCAATTTCACTGGCGTCTCGTGATCACAATAGAGGTGAAGTGCTGTACAGTAAAAAAACGGACACTTCACCTGTTTTGTTGGCTCGAACCGCCAGTGGAGTAATACTCAAATGATAAAAATTCACTAACTTATTTCACTGTTTCCTTCTTTGATATTAATTTCTAAGAATTATTGTAGAGTCCTTCTAAAACTTAGCATTCGATGGAGGAAATCTATGATGAGGTCTTCTTCATATTCATTGTCATTTCCAGCTCACCGGCTCGCGGGCTCCCCTGGCTCTCGGCCCCCCCGCATTGCGGGCCCTGCGGGCCCGGCTGTTACGCCACTGTGTTCCCTTGACAACGCTGAGCGCAGAGGTTTTCAAAACACAAAACGTCGTTTTCAAAACTATACTCCGTCCACTGAGTGTTCGGACCTAGGGCTCTATAAAAAGGGGGTAGACGCACAGTCCACCATTCTGTGGTCAACTTTTAGCGCCAGGTTTGAATTCATTCAATTCGACAGTCAAACATATGATTAATGGTAAAATCATGGTAGAAAAAATAATACTTCTTCACAGAGCATTAAATTTTCATTCTGGCAATTTTTAAGTCAAAATTTTAACCTTGATTCATCTTCCTGAATCTGGTAAATTTGTATTTTTTAATTTCAGTTTTATGATAAAAATGGTTATATTTTTTGCAATTTGATGCTAAGCAATATGAACCATTTTATATGACAAATTAACCTCCAAGAATTCAAAACAATAACTTAATTCATTTGCTCAACTTGATAAACAGCTGTTGATCGTCTCTATCATCAAAAATATTCATATGAATTCAAACCTGGCGCTAAAAGTTGACCACAGAATGGCGGACCGTGCGTCTACCCAACACCTACTAATACATCAGGCCCCACAACTGATTTAATGACGTCGTAACAAGTAGATGGATTTTCTCTAGGATGACAGTGAGGTTTCCTATCATATCACTGTAAACTCTTCAGCTTTTCTTGCTGCATTGATACTTTAATGACTGACATGCATTCTTATCTCTCAATAAAAGACTTGTCTTTCATTTAGTAGTATTAAATTAGAATTGAAGCACCTAATTCCAGGAATGCAATAATTTATTCATGACTTAGCTTGCAGGATATGTTAGATCCAATAACAGAGATATCAGCCTAACGAATTAAATTCATTTCAACTGAAATACTAAAGGATATAAAAATATCATATACGAAATGGAAAGCTGGATTAATATAATCAATTATTATTTTCATTATCTTGGTAACTATAATTTGCAGTAACTCCAAATATCTAGGATATGTTTTCTATAATCTATGTTTGTGGAATAAAATAATTAATGTGTAATTATAAGTATTAAGTAATACTGTGATCGGTGGTTGTGAGTGATAAGCCTCTGAAGGGATATCAACCCCACCACCAAATCAGGGGTAACACTTTTATAGGGAAGAGGCTTTTAAGGACTTGATTCACAAATAAATCTGTGGTAGAGGAACAGAGAAACCCATCAAACGGATGAATTTGCATCCAAATCAGTAAAAGCATTCCACTTTATTGATATTATATAGACAGTTAACATTGATATGCATATTGCCTCAAATCAACACTTCAAATTTCACTCAGATTCTCACTGCATTGCTTGTCAGAAACTATTTTATAGTCACTTTTATGTTTTCTTGGGCCCGTGTTTAAAAATTTAAACAACTTTAGCTTTTTCATGAACTTTCTAGTTTAACACTCTATCACCATAGCCAGTAGGCCTATTCAATTAATAGTTGACACTCCATTTCTGTTTATTCACTTTTCCAATTTTGAAAATGTTTGTTCTTCATCCTTACGTTCTTGAGCATTATGCTTATCTGGTTTGTATCATTTATCACAAATTCTTTGTTAGGTATTGAAAATCAATTCTTGTCATCATTCAGTACAGGAGAACCACACTATTATTTTCCAAAAGAGCTCTTTCCTTTTCATTATGAGCTTTTACTACTTCAATGATATCCTTTCCATCAAAATTCTTTTCTCATACCTGAAACAAGAATTAATAAGGATTATAAATAAAATCAATTCTTGGTACTTTTCCATGAATTGAAAATTCATATTCATAAATTTATATTAATATTATAGTTTTAATACAAAATTACCTGCTGTGTACTTTTTTAATACAGACAATAGAGAATAGTTCTCTACTTGAGCTACAAAACATCAAATTTTTGAAAATGAGTCATTTACTTCATTACCTACTTTTCATGCTAGGCCTACTTTTCGTGATGAAGAAAAAAAATTCTTATGAGTGAAAGAGAGAAACTATTCCTTATGATTTTTAAATCACCTATCAGAATCTACCTTCAGATTCGTAGACAAAATAACTTGTTCCAAAGTTAGTACCGTAGCTGAAGCTACTAGCTTCAGCACAAAACTACTCTACTCTGTAGCCTATTTTATATTTAAACTTGTATTGAAAAGATTTTTTGAACAATATCTTTATTGTTACATGCTTTTAAGCATTTTTAGGGTTATTAAGAGCAATATTTAGAATGGGAATAATGAAAAAACTCACCTCAAAAATTCCTGTATGATTGAAATGTGTTCTTCAGATTCATTTTCGTTTTAGGCTATTTTTATGTAAAAGAAAAAAGAACATTTCAGCTACAATAATGACATGGCAGTAAAGTTTCATGTTTCAAAATGTCAAATCCACCATCAACTCACTCACTTTATTCAAAAAATTGAAGAAAATTATGAATAAACTCTATTCAATGCGATAAATGTGAAAGATTGCAATAATGAAATTTGTATTTTGTTGGTTATCACATGGAATGGGATTGAATAAAAATGTAAACAAACATTAGCGCTCTTATTTTGTCTATCTACCGTCCATCTACTTATGATGACGTCATAGTCTGTGAGAGCTTCAGTTGTAGGTCGCATGTCTGGGAAAACTCTCTAGCAGGATTAATAAAAGAGTAAAATATTCCTTATTCAGGCATAATCCCAAGTACTGCTTATAATGGCTGTTATCGTTAGCTGACGAACGCACTCCAGCTGGAGTGAATGGAGTTACATTCAAGTCTATAACACATGTTCATGACTGTCAAAAAATTGTGAGAGGTGATCATATCAATTTTGAATTTATTTTTCACAAGGCCGGAGGTTCCTTGATTTTTTACAATAACTTATTTATGTAATTCAATAATAATTTATGTAATTCAACGGTTCGGCCGCAGCTTCAGAGCCAAGCGAAGCTCGGTACCAGATATTCCTATATATTAAGCGAGTAATTTCTGTATGTATGTTTGTATGTGGAACCACGGATCTAGAAAACGGCTCTAACGATTTTCTTGAAATTTGAAATGTAATATAACCGTGATGGAAAAATAAGATTGCACCAGGCCTCATGTCTGGGAAAACTCTCTGGCAGGATTGATAAAATAATAAAATATTCCTTATTCAGGCATAATCCCAAGTACTGCATATCGGCTGTTATCGTTAGCTGACCAACGCTATCCAGCTGGAGTGAATGGAGTTACATTCAAGTCTATAACACATGTTTATGACTGTCAAAAGATTGTGAGAGGTGATCATATCACTTTTGAATTTATTTTTTACAAGGAGGTTCCTTGATTTTTTACAATAACATATTATTTATGTACCGGTAATTCAACAGTTTGGCCGCAGCTTCAGAACGAAGCTCGGTATCAGATATTAGAAGCTAATCGACTTGGATATTCGAGCTGCGAACAGCTGGTTTATCATAAAAATAGCCTAGTGAGTTTCACAACACCGCGTGATTTTTCCGAAGCTATGCTGTCACTTTTAACATTCAGTTGAATGTGTTTGCGTTAAGCCGCGTATCGACAGTCCGAGGCATGTGCCATGAATGCCTCGCAGTACAGTCTGGTGACGCAAAAAAAGTATAAACTCATGGCTGAGGCATATGTGTGAATATAATCTGCAATAATCAAAAATAATTATAATTATAGTATAGTATATAGTATATAATTATAATTATAATAAAAATAATTATAATTATAATAAGAAATCTGCTTTTTTGTAACCAAAAATGCGAGCATGCAAACAATTTGACTAGCGCCATCAAGCGGGAGACAAAGCAACTAAGCTCTGACAATTGATAATTTGGACTTAGGAGGTTAGTTTGTGCTCAATTAGTAGATAAAAATTCAAGGCAATGCTTATTATTGCCCATTAGAACCTTCTGCACCCAAACAGAATTCTTAATCACAAAAATGCATAGGAATGGGGTACAATTTTGAGGTAAGTTTGTAGAATTGTTCATTGTGCGTTGCGAGGCAACAGGCACTGCTCGCTGCGAATTGTGTGCAGCGTTTGCCTCGCTGCTAGCCAACCCGGTATCGACAGTCCAAGGCGTGTATGGCACATGCCTCGGACTGTCGATACGCGGTAGATAGTAGACTAGTAGTAGTACTCTTTTTTTGTGTCAACAGACTGTACAGCGAGGCATTCGTAGCACATGCCTCGGACCTGCCTCGTTTAAGTAACGGACCATGGTCCAAGGTCGAACCATGCCTCGGACATGCCTAGTAAAGTGTAGTAAACTTGAGGGTCCCTCAAATTTGAGTCTGCTTGGAAAAACCGGACAGAAGTATTTTTTTAACTCTCCAAGGATCAAGAAATAAGGATGAAATGAATAAATACTTATAAAATAGCGGATATAGTCTGCCCAAGCAAAGAAGACATTCTGGCAAGATGGGAAAATTACTCCAGCTTGGTCAATATTGGTTCAAAAATTTTTAATTTGGTCTCAAATTGTAGATCAGAATTTTTCCTACAGTTTGAAACAAAAATTTATAGTTTGTCAATCAATATTTATCGAGCTGAAGGCAATTTCCCATCTTGCCAGAATGCTTTCTTCGCTTTTGCTGGTATGGTGGAATGCATTGAATTTTTCATCGTCCATTGTGTTCTCGTTGGAAAAATGATCAGGAGATCTCCCACTCAGGGAATATATTATTGAAAAAAAATTAATCAGTTTAAGAGCCTTGCCATAGACACACTTTGAAATAATAAAATAGAACAATCCTACCACACGAATTTTTACCAATTATGATTCTCCCTTTCAAAACTCTACAGGACTTAATTGGGATAACTAGCTTTCCCACAAATAAAATCTTTTGTTAAACGTTATAGGTAAAGATGCACATAACCTACTTTTGCAACAAAAATACTCTTTTTCTCTTTCTATCTCTCTCCCCCTATCCCCTCGCACTCTTTCTCTCGCTTCCTCTTTCTCTCTCTCTCTCTCTGTCTCACTCTCTCTCTGTCTCTCTCTCTCTCTCTCTCTGTCTCACTCTCTCTCTCTCTCTTTCTCTCTCTCTCTCTCTCTCTCTGTCCCTCTCTCTCTCTCTCTTTACCTCACTACTAAAATTTTTCTCTCTCATTAATTATTAATTTCTCCACTTTTCTCTCGGACAATAGAGCTCTGATTTTATCGCACTTTTGAGGTTGAATCTATTGAAAGGTCAAGCGTCAATTTGAAATTTTAGAACAATCAATATTTGAAATACTGCCACGCATAATAAATATTGTCAATGTAGATTACTCAATAATAGCTCATCAAAATTGAAACAATTATTCGCCTTTTCGAATTAATGTGCTCTAAAATACTCTTATGTAATTAATGTACTCTACTCTATTAATGTACCTCGTTTTGCTTCAACAAGTTTTGTTCATTTGTTGAGTGCCTGAGTTCATTAAATTGCAAGAGTTCCGGTGCAACGAAAGAAATTAATTGCAATTAGAGCTGACAATGGATAATATTGAATGAATTTCTCCCAGCAGATATAATTATTAAAAACTCTTCTTGTTCATTCTCTTCAACAATATCGCCTGCCTTTTTTTCTCTCTCCATTCCAAACATTCTACTGGATTATGTAAAAATTTACAACAGTTCTTTCATACCTTGGAATGCAGAATCAAGCTTACGCTGTCAGGAAGAAAAAGAGAATACTTTATGTAAGGTTAAATTTTGAATTAAATGTCAAGAATAAATGAAAATTCGAGTTACTAGAGGACATGATAATTATGAAAATATACAGTAGAACGTCGATAATCCGGATTAATTGGGACCGGACCCCATCCGGATTATCGAATTATCCAGATTATTTAAATTACCTTACAAAAAGGGCCAGCAGGCTCTATTTAAGAAAAAACTGTTTTGAAATAGTATATTTTCTAATGGGAAATAATAGAAAATTATTTTCTTCGCTTCGCTAAACACTAAAATATATACATTCTCTCATCGTCCACTCACTAGTAAAGAACTTAGTGCAAGGGCAGACGGTACAAATATTTTTATTTCTTGCTGGAGACGAATCCGGATTATCGACGGTCCGGATTTTCGACGTCCGGATTATCTGTATTTGTACATAAGAGTTTGTGGTGGATGGTTTGGGATCATGGTTTTTCATGGGTTTGGTAATGGTTTGGTTTGGCAACATAATGTGTGACGCACATTACACAGTGAGTCACAGATACAATACACCAATCAATTTCATGTTGTTCTTCATTTATTAGCTTAGAAGCTGTGTCAAGTTGCAATTACTGTAACTTCGGTGAAACAGTAACCACTAATGAACAAGTTAGAACTTAAATTAAATTTTAATAAATCTTATTGAATTAAATTTTGAACCATCCAATTAGCAATCAGCGAATAACTAGCCTAGATGCTTCTACATTATTTTATAACAGATAAGGTTTTCCCAAGACAATAGCGACTTGTTTCCACGAAACAGGTGAAGTGCTGTATAGTAGAAGATACGGGCACTTCACCTGCTTCGTGGGCACGAGCCGCCGGTCTCCCAAGCTGATATCTACAACGAACCTACAATGTTTCAAATCAGATGCCAAATAATCAGCCAAGTTAGAGATTATTGATTTGCTATTGTTTTAAAATGTAGCCTATTCCGGATGTGATTCGTTGTCGGGCGCACATCTGAGTATTGACTTTCAATTAGGTTAAGGTTGATTATCGTTTTCAATTAACAATCAGTGAGATAAGGATGAAACTAGCCTGACGCTGTTTGTTTCGGCTCTTGTTTGTGCATTAATTTTTGCTGGTTTTACGTTGAGTTGTTAGTTGAATTTTGGCAAGGTTGTGTGTAGTGAGCTCATCTACGCGCCTGTGAATTTTCATAATTTTATATTATTTCGTTCTCAAGTTGCTTGTGAATTTGTGTATAATGGCGAATACGCCTATTGAATTGAGAAGCACTACTGGTAAGAAGGGAGCCGGCAAGGACAAGCTAGCTGATGAGTCTTCCGAGCGTCCCCCCTCCTCTTCATCATCAAGCTCCAAGGGCGAGGCTGCGTTTGTCGATAAACAGCTGATTAGAAAACTCATCACTGAGCTGGTATCGGATGACACTTTTCTTGACACCCTTATCGATCGCATTGCAGATAAGCTTACGGGTAAACTTAAGGCTACGATTGCTTCACGTGTGCTGGGTGAGTGTGAGACACGCTTATGGATCTACACAATGATGGGTAACGCGATGGAGGAGAGGCTGTCGGCAGGGATGAGAGGGTTGCGTGAGGAGTTTGAGGCTCGCAGCGCGACGTGTAAGGCTAAGCTGGACGCTCAAGAGCAATACCAGCGTCGCAACAATGTACGCGTATATGGTGTGCCTGAACAGAAGGGAGAGAACATTATGGGGCTAGTTACGGGTCTATGTCGTGATAAGCTGAAGATTGATATTGGGCCGTCTCTAATTGATCGCTGTCACCGTGTGGGGAGTCTCACGTTGAGATCGGGTGAGCCTCGGCCTAAGCCTCGGCCTATACTGATCAAATTCGTCAGCTACCAGGCTCGGCACATTTTCCTGACTGCGAGACGGCAGCTCAAGGGTTCGGCCGTCACAATCGCTGAGGATCTCACGCGTCTACGACACTCGTTTCTACATGATATGGCTGAAAAAGTTGGCATTCGCAATGTGTGGAGTAGCGACGGCAGGGTTCTCTGGCGTGAGGGCGATCAGGTCCTGTCTAAACGATTTATCTAATATATGTGGCACAGTGAAGGAATTGGAATGTTATTTGTTTATTCATTTATTTCATTAAATAGGCAACTGATAATAAAATTCAAATATGAACAGCAATTTAAATGAATATAAACTCTTTTTGAAAGTTTTCTTTTTCAATTATTTTCCATTCTAATTATATAGTATGTTATATTTTTCCTGTTGTATCCTATTATTTGATTGAGTATAATGTTGGCAGTTATGCATAATATTTTACTAATTGATATCCAATCATCATATTTTTATGAATGATGGTGTAGGAAATAGTTTTTATCACTTTCATTATTTTATTACTATCATTAGTTTCTATAAAATTGAGTGAATTACTACAGTTCAGCAGACTTTATTTCTATTATTTACTGTTTTTTTTTGTACTAGTACATTGAGTGTTCTCACCTATTCTTTTCCATAGAAGAAACTTATAGATCTTGTAAGTTAAGTTAGAATGAATACTAGGAATTGGAAAGATGCATCTCATAGAATTATAAGTTTCATTCTCCCTCTTTTTTATATCAAAGTAAATATATCTCATGTATAATAATCGTTATCAGTTGTACATCCAATTTCTTATCTACTTCTTTATCTAAGTGAGATTGTCTTTTCACGCTCCCTCTAAATCTAATTCTATAATTTTCTACATTTACTATTATAATTTTTCTCTCCTTCTTATCATATGCTCGAATGATATCTTCTTTTATACTTGTATTGATAATGGTGATAGTTGCAATACTACAATCTGCTCTCAAACTTTCTTTTATACAGCTTTTACCAATAATTTCGGTTGCTGTCATTATTGGGACGGTGCGATTCTCTCATTTACTTTCTCTCACTTTCTCAGCTTCTCATTCAGGCGATTATAAACCGTCTCTTTTCTTCAAGCTCAAAAGCCGAATATAGTTTTAAGGTATTGACAAAGTGTTGATTGTTTTTCCGTTAAAATAACTTCCGTTAAGT
This sequence comes from Sogatella furcifera, assembly GCA_017141385.1. Taxonomy (NCBI): domain Eukaryota; kingdom Metazoa; phylum Arthropoda; class Insecta; order Hemiptera; family Delphacidae; genus Sogatella; species Sogatella furcifera. The sequence continues at coordinate 5,479,633 of CM029553.1, read as the reverse complement.
AACTTACTTAAAAGTGAATACTTTTAAGCTTATTTAGGTACTTCTTTTATTCTTCTAGTCATGCTCTCCTCTAAATTGTCCATCTATTATCAAAATGTAAGAGGACTTCGTACAAAAACTTCTGATTTCTATACATCTTTACTAGCCACTGATCATGATATCATTGTGCTATCAGAAACCTGGTTACATAGCGGTATTGCCAGTTCTGAACTTTTCGCTCAACGATATAATGTTTATCGAAAGGACCGGGGAAATGGTGATGGTCGTCAGAGAAGAGGAGAGGTACTCATTGCAGCTAAAAGATCATTGCAAGTTGAAGTATGCGATCAATTGACCGTATAGATATTAACAATTGTGATACTGTTGGAGTTAAGTTGAAACTAAATGGGACTTGTTATCACTAAATTGCAGTATATTTACCTCCATTAGTGCCGAAGGATATCTATTTTCAGTTCTTGGAGTATTTCTAGTCCCTTCATTCAGGGGCGAACCCAGGGAGGGATTTGGGGGATTTATCCCCCCCCCCCCCGAGTACAATGCCCGATCCGTGAAGTTTTCTCTTCACTGTGAAAACTGCGCGTCGCTAGCTGACGAACTTTACAATTATGGGTCGTGGTCGGGGTCGCGGACCAGCGGAGGAGACCGCGGCGGTGTACTTTCGGCCAACACTGTGCGAGCGATCGATGTCTTGAAGCTCGATATTCACACCCAACTTCTCCTTACAAACATCGATCACTAGTTTATCAGTGTCCTCATTTGGTGATTCGGGAACACCAAACACACGAAGATTATTTCGTCTCTGATATTGCTCCATATCGTCCATTACACACAGAGATTTGTCTTCTTTTAGTTTCAGCTCCTTTTTCAAAGATTCTACCTCGGTTTGAAGATCAAGAGAGAGAGAGAGAGAGAGATAGAGAGAGTGTCTGTGTGTTCGAAATAAAGAAGAGGAGAATAATTGATTTTTGAAACCAGTTTCAACCAAACTCATTCAGACCTAACCCTATTTTCAAGCTTCAAATTTATTGAACAAACTTAGCAGATGACTTACTGGGAAAATCTACGGCTGGTTAAAAATTAACAGCTCACTTGCTAATTAAAATTAGACAGGCACTCTACACTTTAACAGAACACTATTAATAATTTTTTTGTTAGCAATTATATTATTAGTGACAGATACTGCTTTAATGGAAGGATCATTATTCAACTCTTTTACTTATGAACTATGTGCTATTATAGTTAGGACAAGTTAAGAAGAGCCGCCTTTACAATGTAAAGTGTACTTTGATGACGTCTCTTCTCAGTGAACTTCTATTATCAGGTTCTGACCAGAGAGAACAGAACTATGTAAATTATTTGGTCTCAACCAATAATTGGTCTTTATAATTTACTCTTTGATATTGACCAAACTATACTTGAATGACGATCGATTTTCCACATTTCCTGCTCATTAGTCATTGATAATTTTTGACAATAGATTTTCCATATTTTCTTAGTCATTGTTAATTTTGTAGTAGCAGATTTGACGCGAATAGAGTTGAAGCAATGAAATCACGTTTAAAAGTAGGCTAGCCGTTGACACTTTGCAGGTGATAGTTTGCTATATATACTTGAATTCTAAAATTTTTGAGTTCTCAAACTTGGGTTCTAAAATGGTTAATCTGGTAGGTATAATAAAAAACAACAAATAACCATCATAATATATCATTATAAAAACTAGGATAAGCCTTTACTGTTCTATAGCGAAATTTGAAGAAGGTTAATGATGTCAAAAAAAAATCACAACACTGTTTTAAAATATAGTTCTGGATTCAGGAATATAAGACATTTGAACAATTTGGATTTGGAAGGTATTGAAATAGAAATTTCGAATTTTTATTACCTGTTCACCGTAGAGTATCACGGAACTAGATCTAATTCATCTATTTAAATAAGTATCACTGGATTTATTCATTATAAGAAAAATATTTTGATGATTTTTCGGTCTCTAAAAGTTAGGCGATTTGTCTGTCTCTTGGGCGTGATGTAACCTACTCATAACAGCTGATGTAAAACATCTATTGTCTTTCCTTAGTCTCAGGGCTACTTTTATCACTGTTTTTCTATTTCAAATAATTATCAAAGTACCCTTTTTGAATTATTTTTTTTTTCATTCGATTTCAAAATCATCATCTAGGCATAGCTGAATGACAACTCTAATTGACAACATAAACTGTTGGAGCGCACAGAACAAGTAGACGAAACCGCCTAACTAATTGGCGTTATCAGCTTCATCCTTGGTTCTATTTCATTCCACGATTAAACAAAATTCCATAAAATATGAAACTTTCTTTGATAGATAGATACGATCAAGATCTTGTTATAGGCTATGATAACATCAAAGAGAATTCTGGAATTAGGAATCCTAGAATCCTAGAGCTCTATTATTATTCTATGATAACATACACTTTTTTATGATAACAAAGATAACTCTCGATAATGTAGGCCTACCAGACGTTTGAAAAAGATGATAGACATTTCAATAAGACATAGGACCTACTCAAAAGACCTATTTCAATCATATGACTTATTTCAAAGACCTCTTTCAATAAGACCTACTCAAAAGTTTATCCTATTAAGCGTTTATTGTATTAAGCGAGCAATTTCTGTATGTTTGTATGTTTATACAGCCACCGATCTAGAAAACGGCTCCAACGATTTCCTTGAGATTTTAAATGTAATATAAACGTGATGGAAAAAATATAAGATTGCACCAGGTGTCATGTCTAGGAAAACGTTTTGGCAGGATTAATAAAAGAATTAAATATTCCTTCAGGAATATTCCCAAGTACTGCATTATAATATAACGGCTGCTATCGTTAGCTGACCAACGCTATCTAGCGGGAGTAAATGGAGTTACATTCAAGTCCAGAACACATAACTCATGTTCATGTCAAAAAACTGTGAGAGGTGAATTTATTTTTTACAATAACACATTTTATGTAATTCAACGGTTTGGCCGCAGCTTCAGAGCGAAGCTCGGTACCAGATATTTTTATTACTCACGCACAAGCCAAAGCTTACGTGGGCATCACTCTCAGAGGAAACATGGCACAAGTTGTAAAGTATTTCGTATTGAGCGCTGCCTGGTGTTCAATTTTGTAACCAAGAAATGATTTATGAACATCAATACCAACTACTGTCATGATAAACCAATTGATTAACGGTATACGGTCCTATTAGAGAGGACAATGAGTCTTTTCTGTTGACTCAAATCAGTCTTGTTAGCTGATTATGGATGTGGCAAAAGATAAGGCCTTGCTCTGCGAATTTGGATGTTTGTTTTTATTATTGATAGATATAGCTCTGCAGCCTACGATGACAACAATATAACTAGATATAATTCTGAAGATTTCAACAATATGTTTATTTTTATCGTAAATAGATATAGTTCACACACGCTAAGAGACGACGTAACTATGTAAAGTGTATTAAGACGGAGAATTATTATTATTATTATTATTATTATTATTAGATAAGCAGTTGGTTCCCGTTAATTATCTATCCAGATTTAAAGATTGATTTATTGATTCTTTATCAATATACTATGACTTGATAGAATTATTTTATGTTTCAGAATACATTATATACTATTACTAACCAGTGTAAATTATGATAAAAATCTTCTTGATTATTATTGATGTCATGCGAATTGATAACATTATAATACAACTGCTGTATTGTTATAATAAGTTGTTATTATAATAGCAAGGGATATTGATTCAAGATAGATGTTAGATTTAGGAAAACTGGATAAATTAATTTTTGAAATACGATAACCAATAATAGTTTTGGACTTTCAACTAATCTATTATCTATTTTTCTAATACAGTAATAGTGTGGTAAGCTGTAAGTTACGTTTGCACTCATTTTAAATTCCTTTTTTAAGAAACTAAACTTGTTAAGTCACGAACGCTGTGAACTGCTCTTGGATGGATGACCGGAATTTGGCCAAATGCACATAGCACATTGGCGAGATGGAACTACCCTTAAGGGTCTCCCCACCAATGAGAATATTTTTTAGAAACTAAATCCATGAAAAATTATGCATATAAATCAATAAAGACCATTATAATTATGATTGTGATTAACAATCAACTGTGAAATATTAAACAGTAAAATGTACGGTGTAAGAGTATAGAAAGTGAAAATTTTAGCAATTATCCCCTATCAATTGTATTACCTACATCAAGCATATTATGTTCACAATCAAAACTCATGCAAATCAAGTAACATAGATAATATGTAATTTCCAAGATGAGACAATGACTCCATCTTGATCAATATTACTTCAAAAAATATTTCTTTGGTCTCAAATTGAAGATCAAAATGTTTCCTATAATTGAGACCAAAACAATATTTTTTGAACCAATATTGACCGAGCTGGAGTCATTTTCTCATCTTTCCAAGGATGATTTTCTTTGCTTGGACAGACTATACCTGCCTGATAGAAGATATTATACAATTTTTGAAACATTTTTTTCTCAAATAGTGTCTGCTGGCCTTTTTTGTAGTATAATTCCGATAATCCGTATTATAGTAATTCCGATGATCAGTATTGTCTATATCTATATTTTTAAAATTTTTCCGATTATCCGTATTGTAGTAATTCCGATGATCAGTATTGTCTATATCTATATTTTTAAAATTTTTCTTCATTTGATCTTTACTTGTTTAAATTATTACTTTTCTGCTAGAATTTTATTGTACTGCATAATATTTACTAATACGCATTGCATGTTCTTTTTTATATAGAATTAGTTAACATGATTGTAAATAGTAGTGAAGACTGTATTGGGCATGATGCCTGTAGTCTTCCTTGATATTGTAATAAATAAATAAATAAATTTGATAAACCGGATTGTGTCAGGTCCCAATCTGGATTATTCACCCAAATCTGTTCAGAATCCAAAAAATCAACACTTTAATTTTCAAAAAACTCTTTTTGCTACCTAGGCCCGCAATATTTTAATAGTCTACCAATCGAATTTAGAAAATGTAATGGAAAAACGAATTTTTGAAAAAAATAAAAATACGACTGTGGACTCAATATGATATAAATTGTTTAAGAATTAACCCAGTTTGAGAATCAATCAAGTGTTTTTAATATTTTTTTGTTATTGTTTAGTTAGGGACGTTATAGGGTTTGGATCTGTTGATCAGAATTGTTTTTAATCCAGTTATTTTTTAGACTATAATAATATTATATTGTTTTAACATCTATTTGTGTATATGTTTGTGTAGTGGCCTTCCAAGTATATTGTTTTTGCGAGTTATATTAGTTTATATCTTATTTATATTAGTTTATTTCTTTAGTAGTTTAAATTAGAATGCTACAGACGTCGTGCGCAAAAAGGTCTTAAAATTGATGAACTGAACTAAAAAAAAACCTAATCTTTTTATTTAATAACAATTTATTTAATGAAATTCAATACTTGAACCCAATTTTACTAACAATGACCACACAATTTTTTCAAAGTGGTCATTTAATTCCCTATATTTATAAATTACTGTTATACATGTTATTTATTGTGGAAATGAAATATTTATTTATTGTTTATTTATTTATTGAATTTTTGAGAGTACAACTGTTAATTTTTTTCAATTATTAAATAAATTCTCTACCTTTTCACTGTATTATGCTGTTGAAATTATAGATGAGGTGCGTATCATAAAACGACACTAATTTTTCAGCTTCCACAATACTGAAAAAAATCAGAAAGTCAAAATACTAAATAAAAAATGACCAAGACCGGTGCAGGTTTTTCGCACTGTGGACGGTTCGCGAACTTTTTACACGGTTGCGTAACTTTTCCATGTGGCCTAGCATGTCGTTCACTAAACTTTATAACTTGAAACTTGAATTCTGCACAGAGAGAGAAAAGCCGAACTACCGGCCGAGCCAAGCTCAAACTTGGAACTGGCCTGATCCGCTGATAGATAGCTTCCAACAAGTTACTGAAATGTTTGAGGTGACAAAGTTCGATGCGAGTGAGAGAGAGAGCGTGAGTGATTGATAGTAAGAGAGAGAAATTGATAAAGAGAGAAAGAGGTTGAGAAAGATAGTGTGTGTGTGTGTGTGTGTGTGAGAGAGGTGAGTGGGAGAGAGTGTCAAAGCAAAGAAGATAGAATTTACTCACGATAATAACTTTATTATTTTATTCTCTCTCTTTATTATTTTATTCTCTTCTCTATTCTGTGTTTCATTTAAAGTGACGCAGTGACAGAGGAGGAAGAGCTGCTATAGTTTGTCCAAGCGAAGAAGACATTCTGGCAAGATAGGAAAATGACTCCAGCTCGGTTAATATTGGTTCAAAAATGATAAATGTTGTTTTAAATTGTAGATGACAGTGTTTCCTACAATTTGAGCTCAAATTTATCATTTTTGAACAAATATTGACCGAGCTGGTGTCATTTTCCCATCTTTCCAGAATGTCTTCTTTGCTTGGACAGAATATAGTTATGACATCACGATTACAAAGATCGCTCGATGCTTGTCAAAGTTATCAGTTCTTGTCAATATAAGCTATACAGTAGTAGTCATTTGATTAGTTATCATCATTTTATTAGTTAGTTTAGTTTTAGTTATCATCATTTTATTAGTTAGTTCATCAGTTATTTAGTTATACTATTTATTATTCATTCATCAATTGACATTAAAGCCGGGTTCTCATTCTTTAAATACGGTACGGTAGTTGAACTCCATTCACTTAAATTACTTGAGGTAAATTCGTTATTATTTTTTGGGAGCCCTTGGTGATTGATTAACTGAGGTACCTACACTGTGTCTGGGGTGTTAAAATACCCCTTTGCCAAGAGGTGGGTCCAGGGGTCCTCCCCAGGATGTAAAAAAAAATATTTTTTAGAAATCCAGAATTTTTACTCGCTATTTGACTTGAATAACCTGACTAACTAGTAACTACCCAATTCATTGAGTGTAATAATAATTATGATTCAGGCAACATATTTTCCATGCACTTTACTACTGAATAAAGGAACTGATACTTCAACAATGATATCCTTTACAATTTATCTTTATTAAATAATATCTTTTACAAGACTGCGTTGTTCAATTATGTTTGGGATTATTCAGCATTCTTGAGTATTATTCATTATTTACAGCATTATTTTGTAATAAGTGAAAATATTAATGAGGATTTATATTCATTTCATTGGATAAAAAATATGATTTAGAGAAGAATGCTTGAATTATTATCATTATTATGATAATATATCATCCATCATTTTCTTGCTAAAAGCCATTTTCTAAGGCAGAACTCACAAAACACTGTCAACTAATCAGAAAAGAGCAGGCTGGTCATGAAGGCGTGTCCAAGTCAAATCTGAAACATCACCCGACAACTGCTGCCATCTACTGGTCGAATTTGGAAACTTTTTGAGCCGATATCGTCAGCCAATCAGAGCAGAGTGTAGGCGTGACTTGGAGGCGTTTCCAATAGACATGAAAGCAAGTCACCCTATTGCTACTGCCATCTGCTGGCTTATTTCGGAACTATTCCGAATGTTTCGTCGATAGAGTTGGGGAGAACAGTGAAAATGGCTGCAACCTTCAACTTGCTTGTGATTATGTGGTCAGAACCTATATTTTGAGTAAAATACAATTTTGATTCTCAATATGAGTGCTTCTCCGTGAATAATTTATATATTGCTTTCTTATTATACAGGGTGTTTCAGTCAGGAATGTGCAATACTTCTCAGGCTGATTCCTTACACCAAGTAGACCAAAAAAGTTCCATGGGACTAACCCCCAAAAACGCTTTGTTACCGAGATAACAATGACGGAAAATTCAGATTTTTCAAAAAATATTAATTTTTCTAACTTTGTAGAGGCTTTACTCAGGATCTAAAATAATCTATTCCTATGTGAAATAACCAGAGGTCCAGAGGAATTCAATGAAACCAGTTCCAAGTTTGCAACTTTAACGGTTATTGAGATAATTGGAAAAATATGCTAGAAAGCGCAATTTTTCAACAATAAGGTTTATAACTGGATAAGGAATCATAAAATTGTAATTTTTATTGATGAAAGTTGAAGAGAGTCGGATTCTGAAGAAAAAGTTAAAGACGGCGATTGTGTAAATCTTACCCAAATCTCAGAAATGGTGATCAAAAATCGCAAAATCGCTACTAAACACAAATCCATCACTAATCTTGTGCAATGTTTTGTCAATTTTGCGATTTTTGATCGCCATTTCTGAGATTCAGGTATGATTTACACAATCGCCGCCATTCAACTTTTTCTTAAGAATCAGACTCTCTTCAACTTCCATTTGTAAAAAATACAATTCTATGATTCCTTATCCAGTTATAACCCTTATTGTTGAAAAATGGCGTTTTCTAGCATATTTTTCCAATTATCTCAATAACCGTTTAAGTTACAAACTTCAAAATGGTTCCATTGAATTTCTCAGCTTATTTTACATAGGAATTAAGTATTTTAGAACTTAAGTGAAGCCTCTAAAAAATTAGAAAAATTTATATGTTTCGAAAAATCTCAATTTTCCGCCATTGTTATCTCGGTAACAAAGCGTTTTTTGGGGTTGGTCCCATGGAACTTTTTTGTCTACTTGGTTTAAGGATTCAGCCTGAGAATTATTGCACATTCCTCCTGAAACACCCTGTATATGCAATGAGTCTTTCAAACAAACAATTGTTTTTTCTTTTTCAATTTATTTCAATTTGAACTCACATAAAGACACAATGAATAATATAATAGAAAATTAGTACCGTAAAACGGGGTGAATAGGATATATGGGGTGAATAGAATCAAAACTTCCAAAAAATTTCAAAAATTATTTATATATTCGCACACAATAAAAATTGATGGTGAAGAAATACAAGAATGTAAATATGATATCACCGGTTTCTCCTCTAATCAATTCACCCAATTCAACCTTTTTGTAATCAATATAAATGACTTTGTTGTTGTAGAATTCAAAACTAACAAAAATGAAAAAAGGTTTATTGCACAGTTGCAGAGTATTTCTGGGATGTCACTAAATATGAAATTTATGCGGAAAAGATCAGGGAAAAAGATGTATATCATGTATTATGGTTTTTTACAGCCACAAATAGCTATCCTATTGGTCCCACACACAACTAAATAGGTTAAATCATGAGTTTTATACATGTGATCCTATTCACCCCGTCTATCGGACCAATAGGATCAGAGCTCATTTCATTTTTTTTCTACCACACCTTAGTCTAAAACCATTAACTGATAGATGTGTTGTGAAGTACAAGGAAAGACTCAGAAATTTAAAAAATATATTTTTTTTAATCTTTAGTGGTTCTGCTGTAAACCGTTGTTAAAGTCAAAAAGTGATCCTATTCACCCCGTTTTACGGTAAAACACAATAACAGAATAATACATTATTAACAAATTCAACAGTTACTGTGGTGGGGTGTGCTTAAAAAGATGGAGGGGAAATACCTAGCCAACTATGGTTTCCCATGTAATAGGCAGGTAGAAGAAGGTAAAATAAAATGAAAACTGAAAAAATAAAGAGAAGGGAAATAAAATAATAAATCAAGCAACAATTAAACACTTTACAATCGCAAGACCCTGCTGAAAAATTATCTGTTAATCCCATCGTTTGCTTCAGTTTACTAAGAACATATAATACCTTGATCTCCGCTAGCAAAAAAATCTCTTGCATCTAATATCGTTTCAAATAAATAAGAATGTTGAATTTTGAGCAATGTCTATAGAAATACAAGTCGTGGGTTTGAATGAAAACATAAATAAGTTACTATTTCAGTTGATAAAAAAACTTACAGAAAATATTCTTAAGTCAAGTATTGCAATGAATTGTAAGAACACAAATGGGAATTTTGTTTCTATACTAATTTTGTTTCTATTTGAATTGTATTTTTTGGGTGTTACTCCATTCAGGTGGCGACAATCATTTAGCACACATTGTCCGAGTCTCACATTTGAATTTTGTATCCTTGCTACTTCATTCGACCAAAGTGACTGTCTGGTGTGCGATGTCTTCGAATGGAATACTTTGGTCACAGAGTAAGTATAATAGGTTATACTCAAGATTCTTAGACACAAGGGTTTAAAGCACATACTCTGTGCTTTGGTCTATATTTTTGAAGTTGACAACGGAAACGTAATTACAGTAACATCAGCTGGCTATATTCAAATGCTGAAGCTGAATAACTTTCTCATTACTTAACATTTATAATTTCATGGAAAAGAGATGACTTGATTTCAACAAGATGGAGTACGGCTAGAGTATCAATTGAGATTATGAGAAATATTGTTTTGAACCGCTTCATTAGTAGGAATTGGTCCTATTCAGTGGCCTCCTAGATCACGCGATTATTTAAGATCATGTGATTTCTTTTTATGAGTATACCTCAAGGGTTCCGAGACTTGTCCGGCTTACAGAGTACTTAGAAACACATGTAAATAACACATGAGATTCGTGCAATAGCACCAGAGGTTTAGCAGCGTGTTGGAATCTCAGTGTAAAACTTGAACAATGTGCGCAAAATAATTGTCGCCACCTTAATGGAGTAACACCCAAAAAATACAACTGAAATGTATGAAAACGAAATTTTCACTTGTGCTTTTACGATTTGTTGCTATAAATTACTTGAAAATATTTTCTATGAGTTTTAACAATCAGTCTTACATTCTTCCAGTTTGGGGGCCCCTGACGATTGCCAGGTTGCCACCCCTGCCAGACAAGCCCTGAATTGAATTAACTTTTCCGTCTAAAAAGAATATGAAACCAAGACTATACTTACCATCAGTAAGATTTGCGCCTATAATCCCTGTAATATCTGTTTACAATCGGTTTTTATATCACTTTTTAATTCAAACACTTTATTCACGAGCTATGAATTCACTGAACTATCGGTGTTCACGACGAAAATTTCAACCTACCTTTTGGCTCCTTCGGCCAGCAATAACAGAATGACACTCACAGCCTGTGTAAAATAGAGATGATTTGTAGAATAGTAGTTTCAAAGTATGAGTCAAACTGACAAAAAAAATTGTAAAATTGTGGGAAACAAGCAAGTAGGTTGATATCATTACAATCTTCTAGAGTAATTTGCTCACTTTGCATGTGTGAAAAAAATTATTTCATCTTGAAAAATTGTAGGAGGAAATAAATATTGATCAAGCTCTTAATACATAGCCTAGTTATTACAATCCTAGTTATTATTATATTCACGTTCATTCCTTTGTGTCTTTCTCATAATCTTTTTAGTGGTATCTTTTCTTCGCTACTTCTCATGTTTTACTGTGTTAAACATTCTTTTTCTTGTTCATGTTCTTTTTCTTCCTTTTGCTCTTGTTCTTGTTGTTGTTCTTCTATTGTTGTTGTTCTTGTTCTTGTTCTTGTTCTTCTTCTTCTTCTTCTTCTTCTTCTTCTTCTTCTTCTCCTTCTTCTTTTTCTTCTTCTTCTTCTTCTTCTTCTTCTCCTCCTCCTCCTACTCCTACTCCTTCTTCTTCTTCTCCTCCTACTCCTTCTTCTTCTTCTTCTTCTTCTTCTTCTTCTTCTTCATTTTTCTTCTTCTTCTTCTTCTTCTTCTTCTTCTTCTTCTTCTTCTTCTTCTTCTTCTTCTTCTTCTTCTTCTTCTTCTTCTTCTTCTTCTTCTTCTTCTTCTTCTTCTTCTTCTTCTTCTTCTTCTTCTTCTTCTTCTTCTTCTTCTTCTTCTTTTCTTCTTCTTCTTCTTCTTCTTCTTCTTCTTCTTCTTCTTCTTCTTCTTCTTCTTCTTCTTCTTCTTCTCCTCCTCCTCCTCCTCCTCTTCTTACTCCTCCTAATCCTTCTTCTTCTTTTTCCTCTTCTTCTTCTTCTTCTTCTTCTTCTTCTTCTTCTTCTTCTTCTTCTTCTTCTTCTTCTTCTTCTTCTTTATTTTTCTTCTTCTTCTTCTTCTTCTTCTTCTTCTTCTTCTTCTTCTTCTTCTTCTTCTTCTTCTTCTTCTTCTTCTTCTTCTTCTCCTCCTCCTCCTCCTCCTACTCCTACTCCTACTCCTTCTTCTTCTTCTTCTCCTCCTACTCCTTCTTCTTCTTTTTCTTCTTCTTCTTCTTCTTCTTCTTCTTCTTTATTTTTCTTCTTCTTCTTTTTCTTCTTCTTCTTCTTCTTCTTCTTCTTCTTCTTTATTTTTCTTCTTCTTCTTCTTCTTCTTCTTCTTCTTCTTCTTCTTCTTCTCCTTCTCCTTCTTCTCGCTATTCATTCCTATTTTTCTCCTCGCTCTTCTTTTCCTCGTCATACTCAATAATTTTTCGTCATCCCATCTACTTCACCTCACATCCTTTTTTTAATTCTGATTTCACTCTTCTCCTCCTAATCCTTCATCTCTTCCTTCTACATCACTTCTTCCCCTCTATCATTCTCTCTTTTACTCTCTCTCTTTCTTTCTTTCTCTGTTTCTCTCAACTTCAATCACTTTCCTTGTGTTAAGTGAATATAAAGTCTCTTCATATTCTTTGTCTGTATTATTCCATCTTTATCACTCAACACATTTTTTCCCACTTACAAAGCAAAGAAGATATTCTGCCAAGATGGGAAAATAACTCAGCTCGGTCAATATTGGTTCAAAAACTATAAGTTAGTTGAAACTAAACTACTGAACTATAGTTTAGTATGAAATTGTAGAGCAGAATGTTTCCTACATTTTGAACTAACACTGACCAAGCTGGAGTTATTTTTCGCATCTTGCTAGAATCTCTTCTTTGCTTGGTCAGACTGTAATCACCCAAAGTTTTGTGTTAGAAAATGAAATGAAATATCCTACTCAATCCATAAGAGAAACACAGAATCGGTTCACAAATTGAGTAAAATAATTATTATGCATTCTCAGGTTCGCGGTTTTGCGGTAATTTCACGAAGTGAAGACCAGCCGACATATTGATTAACCTTGAGTTCAAACTCAGTTCAATCCAGGATTACTGGATTAAACTGGACTCACCCGGGCTTATCCAGGAATGATACTATAGGTATAGTCTGTCCAAGCAAAGAAGACACTCTTGCAAGGTGGAAAACTTACTACAGCTCAGTCAATATTGGTTCAAAAACGATAAATTTGGTCTCAAATTATAGAGAAGAATGTTTTCTACAATTTGAGATTATATTCATGATTTTTGTACCAATATTAACTAAACTTGAGTCATCTTCCCATCTTGCCAGAATGTCTTCATTGCTTGGGCAGACTAGGAATAGATAGGCCCTTCGTATAACATAACTGAGTTGACAGAGTTTATTGAAGTTGATAATTGCAATCAACTACCACGTTTATTGATTTCATTTTTGACAGATAATAATAACCTGATGAGAGTGCTGCAAACATTTCATCTCAATTTCATTCGATGTCACTCTATCACAAAGTGTTATAGCACCTACTTCAACATAATAAATTGGTAAATTAACTAATTAGTTCAATATCAGTCTGTTTTAGGTGGCCGTACAGAATAATGCCTCTTCTTTTTACACTTTGTAAATATTTTACAGAAGCTTTGTGAGCGAATTTGAGGCATGCAAGCCCCCTCTTCCACTTAAGAGTGGGTGGTAGTGGATGGCAAACTGCCAAACGGCAAAATCAAGCCCCATAAGAACAATGTAATTTTTATCAATCTCTTGGAGCAGATAGAGACTCTATTTATGGACAGAATTTCACGTTCTTTATGTCATTGGAAAGAGAATTTAATTCTCCAGGGGCGTTACTTTTTACTTTTTCGATATTTAGTTCATTTCAATAATTACGGTTCAATCTTTTTTCAGTTAATTAATTATGCGATAATTATTAAAATAAACTAAAAATCGAAAAAGTAAAAAGTAACGCCCCTGGAGAATTAAATTCTCTTTCCAATGATATAAAGAACGTGAAATTCTGTCCATAAATAGAGGCAATATCTGCTCCAAGAGATTGATAAAAATTACATTGTTCTTATGGGGCTTGATTTTTCCGTTCGGCAGTTTGCTGTCCACTACCACCCACTCTTAACCCACAGAACAAAAACAAAATCAAAATAGATAAGTACAAGACATGAATAAATGAAAGCATTTAGAATAAAAATAATCAATAGATGGAAATGTTGAGAGGGTAAGTTATTTCACTTTTTTACTGAAAATATGAAAAAGAAATGATGGTGAAAATACACGACTGAAAGATTCGAAATCACTCTAAAAACTATTTTTAAGAAGTTGGGAGGCCCCCCAACCCTAGGCCCCCCTCACTCCTGTAGGCCATTTTTAATTCGACAAATTAGGCTCTGGTTATATGTAAAAGTAAAATATTCCAAAACATATCAGTGATCAGTCAATCCTTTATTAGTTGTCAGACAATGTTTTAGTTTAAGATGTTTTTTTTTTTTTAGTTTAGATGATTAATGTTTAATACTTCGATCATGAATCTACTACGTACAATATTGTGATCCAATATCACTGGCGGTTCGTGCTCACGAAACAGGTGAAGTGTTGTACAGTAGAAGATACGGGCACTTCACCTGTATCGTGGGTACGAACCGCCATCAGTGTACCAATAGTCCAATACTGTATATAGCAATTGCCAATGTTCAAGTATTCAAGTTAAGTAATGATTTTCGTTCAATACTTTGATCGTTAATATTAATGGTTCTTACTACAATACTGTAGAATGATCCAATTGAAATTATATAGGAACTTTGGCACTAATCGAGTATTATGTATACTAAATTTTTTAAAAAACTAAAGTATTTAGTTGGTTACTTAGTAGGAAAATTCGACCAACAAACTATTTAGGTATGAAGAGCACTGGCGGCTCGTACCCACGAAACAGGTGAAGTGCCCGTATCTTTTACTGTGCAGCACTTCACCTGTTTCGTGGGCACGAGCCGCCAGTGATGAAGAGACGTTTGTGTTTTCGTTCAAATACATTTTTAAATTCACATGAGAACGCGATGATGTGTGAATAATTGTAGGCTACATATTTCATTCTTGAAGTTTTATTGTGGCTCTAAATATTTACGACACTGCGACAAGCGAACGAGAGTAATTTATGTGAATCATCAAAAATATGTCGGTAAAGTTGATATAATTGCTTGAAAGTGTTTTGTAGACTCTAGATAAGTGGCTTATTGTAAGACGTAAGGGTACTATAATTATTATAAGTGCTGTAGCGTAGGTCTTACCACGTATGTAGCCTATTCATATCACAGTCTCTCTTCACTTTTCAATCTTCAATTCTAATTTTCTTAAATTTTAATTCTAATTTTCTTACTGAATGCATTCTTCTTCTCGATCTTACCACAATCAATTCATTTCATAGTCTCTCTTCACTTTTTAATTTTCAATTATAATTTTCTCAACTCTTTTTCCCTCATTGAATAAAATTTAATTATACTCCTCAATAAAGTGAACACTCTTTTTTCTTTCTCTCTCTAGCATGTGTACGTATTAATGAAAAATTATATCCTCCTCTACTTTCCCAACATTATCCATGTTCTAACTCAGATAATCTGAATCATACTCAATTAAAAAAAATTGCAGATGCTTATGGAATTTATTGTGTAAATAAAAAAACTGCAAAATTTAATTCAATTCAAATTCAATAGATTAAAAAATAAATGGACCACTGACCTTGAACCACATGTTCTTCGTTTGCAGTTTCATTGGTAAAATGTATGCTTCACTATTATCTCAACATCTGCAAACAAAGAAAACAATGTTATTCGCATTGAAAAGTATCCTTTACAGTTCAGAATATTGCTACTTTTAGGCCCGATTCATACGCTGACGGGACTAGGAAGAGCGGCTGCTGATCATATATGAAAATTGTAGAACGAATAGCTTTAAGAAAATAAAAGGGACGTGGAATGGACGTGAAATGGACGTACATCACCACAAAAACTCACGCAGAAGGTAAGGGGCGTGGGCTTGCTAGTCATATAATCTTCAAATGTATAAAACAAATGTCTCAATTCACATTGGCCTAGCCAGATGCATTGGTCTACTGGGAAAAGGTGAAGTGTTGTACAGTATTAGATACGGGCAATCCACCTGACGAGCCGCCAGTGCCTAGATGACACATCGGTCATCCACGTCCGATTGATGTATAGTCTGTCCAAGCAAAGAAGACATTATGACAAGATAGGAAAATGACTCCAGCTCGGTCAATATTGATTTGAAAATTATATATTCAGTCTCAAATTGTAGATCAGAATGCTACAATTTGTAACCGAATTTATAATTTTTGAAGCAACATTGACCAAGCTTGAGTCATTTTCCCATTTTGCCAGAATGTCTTCTTTGCTTGGACAGACTATACCTAGAGACAAATGTAAGTGTCGCGTGTCCTATGAGTCATCATTTCCATGCAACGTATAACTTGAAACTTTGAGAAGTTTTAACGAACGCAGACCGATTCCTTATCAATGAATACCGAGTTTTATCAATATTGGGGAGTCGATCCCACTAGACGTCAAAACTGCAATCGTACGAGAGTAGAAACAAACGCAAATAATAGAAGAATGAGCCATCAAGTTATCAATACCTTTTCTCTTATCAATGAATAACTTGTTCCAAGGTGTGGCAGAACCGATTTCGCAGTTTCAAGGAGCGGTAAAAAAGATAACCGATTCTGAATACACGGATCTTTTCATTTTTTCAATAAATTATTGAAATTAAATTCGAAAGAGAGTCAACTATTGTAATATTGAGAATAGTGAATTGAAATTGAGTAAACATAAGATAAAAATAAGAACAGTCAATTGGGTTTCAGATGTTATTAATAATTTTTGACCAATAACTTGAATCTTCAAGTAATTATTTTCTCTGCATCATCTATCTCTCTGCAATAACTTCTACATCATAATGTACTATAATCAATTAAAAACCCACGATTAAAGTATGAAGCAAGCTATATATAACGCACCTCTTGAATTCAATTCTATTGGTGGCTGACAACTATACCGTTCCCTCTGTCGACCAATCACAAGCCAGTACAAGTCCACGCCCACAACATTGACTGATGCCATTATGTCATCATGGCCTAAAGGGAAACCATTTTGTTGAATGATATCTTGTCAACCTATCACTGGGGGCTCGTGCCCACGGAACAGGTGAAGTGCCCTCATCATTTACTGTACAGCACTTCACCTGTTTCGTGGGCACGAGCCGCCAGTGGAACCTACGTCAACTAAATGTGGTATCAATTTAAATTGGCAGTTTGAAATAATTTTAAACGATTAGTTGAATCTACTTTCAATGAAGAAGAAATTTGTACTTGTAGCCTCAAATTTTGGACCTTTTGGACACACATGTAACCTCATGTGTGTTTTTCCAATAGATAAATAAATAAATAAATAATAATTCTACTGAAATTAAAATCTCGAATGTTTTTCAAAGAAAGTTGATGAGGAGGTCAGTCAAATGGCTGCCATCTTTAATTCGCTTTTTATTAAGTGACCGATTTTTTGTTAAAACAAAGTATATTTTCGGTGGAATGATTCCCAATATTTTCTATTTGAAGAATTTATCATCTCCTTCCTTATGTGTTTTGAGCAAGGAAATGGAAATAAATCAATCTTTAATAATATTGAATATAGAATAATCGATAACTTGCTGAAAAATGTTTCGTTCATTAATAGTAGAGTAGGCTATTCTCATTCCCAACCACCATGTAACACCATAAATATTCAAGCATTGTTTTCAATTAGTGCTTTCGATGATAAAGTGCGGTACAGTAGCCTACCATGTTACAGTTTTGCTCAATGTGGATATTATCCTCATTTTTCATCAATTTCTGTTACTCTTTTACTCATTACGTATCTCAATTCGTTCCAATACATAAAAATACAATACTATACTTTGGAATACATTACAATATAGTTGGAAAATCAGCAAAAGTATAACGAAATATAAGCAAATGATATGTTATTTATAATCCTACCCAAAGTAGTCTATACTAGAGCTAAGTTGTATTAATAGCATCTATGTATCTATACTATCTTGAGCTGTATTAGTATAGCTGCAATACACTATAAGGTGCGAACACTCACGTTACAATATATTAACTCAGACAGATCGCCGACTGTCGTGTCGAAGCTGAGATTTCTGATTCCATACATGAAGTTATTACTGGAACAAAAATTTCAACTCCAACAAAATTCTAACAATATATTCCTTATCATATCAATAAAATGAGACACCTGTCCTAGGCTGAATTATCATTATGCGGTCAGTAGCCTGTCAGAGAATATTAATGAACTTTGCTATGACTATCAATGTTGATGTTGCTGATTATAGTGATTATTTGTTTTATTTATCGGTCAAGGTTTTTTGTGTGAGTTCGACCAGTTTCGTTTTGGACCTTATTAAGGTTGTGAAGGTTGGCTCAATCTCTTAAGGTCCTAGTAGACCATTTGATGCATACTTGACCAAGTCAATACTATTATTATGTACTATGTATGTACGTATATAAGTGAGTTAGGCTAGATTTCATTTGTCTTCAGTTGCCTTGTCGTTCATACGACTGGCAAAGAATTCTAATGTCATGAACTGATAAGATTATAAGGAATGAGAGGAAAGAGTCAAGCTGAAAAATAGAAGAAGAAGAAGAAGAAGAAGAAGAAGAAGAAGAAGAAGAAGAAGAAGAAGAAGAAGAAGAAGAAGAAGAAGAAGAAGAAGAAGAAGAAGAAGAAGAAGAAGAAGAAGAAGAAGAAGAAGAAGAAGAAGAAGAAGAAGAAGAAGAAGAAGAAGAAGAAGAAGAAGAAGAAGAAGAAGAAGAAGAAGAAGAAGAAGAAGAAGAAGAAGAAGAAGAAGAAGAAGAAGAAGAAGAAGAAGAAGAAGAAGAAGAAGAAGAAGAAGAAGAAGAAGAAGAAGAAGAAGAAGAAGAAGAAGAAGAAGAAGAAGAAGAAGAAGAAGAAGAAGAAGAAGAAGAAGAAGAAGAAGAAGAAGAAGAAGAAGAAGAAGAAGAAGAAGAAGAAGAAGAAGAAGAAGAAGAAGAAGAAGAAGAAGAAGAAGAAGAAGAAGAAGAAGAAGAAGAAGAAGAAGAAGAAGAAGAAGAAATATTAACACAATTTATGAGCGAGTTTTCTAAACTTTTCCTAAAGTTTTCTGAAAAACTCCATCCAATCTGTGTATTATAAGAGCTGGTGCTCGTAGCTGGAGCCAAAAATGAATGCGCTTGGCAAATGACTGTTATTAATTCACAGCTCCGTCAGAACAGTTAGAGAGCTGTCCGCGAAAATACATCGAAACAAGTTCGACCCCGGCTATACTGATTCGCTTTCGAGTAGCTTCAGACTGTCCTGATAAAGCTGAGCATAAATTACAGTCATATGTCAACGGCCTGTGAAAGATTTGCTTCAAACACTCGGTGGACATAGTATATACTAGCCGGCAGGCTCGCTTCGCTCGCCTTCTCCGCCTAGCCAGGGGGCTCCGCCCCCTGGACCCCCGACAGTATCAGCAGAGTCAGTGAGTCAAACAGGCTCGCTTCACTCGCCTGCATAACCTCTGTCAGTGTAAGCTAAGAAAAACAGGCTCGCTTCGCTCGCCAGCAAATTCCGTTCAGAAAGGTATTCAAAACTTATTGAACACAGCATTTCTAGACCTAATCTGGACCTGTTCACCAAATTTCGACATTTTCTACGAATTTATTCTCGAAAAATCCAAAAAAACTCTGAAAATTCCGAAAAATAGTAAAACGCTAATATTGAGCGTAACCTTGGGAACTATATCGGACATATTTTGAAACTTGATTCAATATCTTCCAAATTTGTAAATCTATAATCTCGCTGAACCATTGAATTTACAGTAAGGATTGGTCGTATCAAGGGGAAGATATGCAACCCGCAATACATCTACAATTTTGAAAAACCTGATTACTGGCGTAATCTTCAACGGAATTCAAAAAAATCTCAACACAACATTTCTAGACCTCATCTGGACCTACCTACCAAATATCAACATTTTCTACCGATTGGTTCTCGAAAAAATTGAGAAAACGCCGAAAAACTATAGAAAAACTTAAATATTTGGCGTATCCTTGAAAAGTTCCTAAAATCCGTTCTTAGCGCGTGTCTAAACGTCTAACTGAACATGCCTGCCAAATTTGAACGCATTCGGTTCACTGGATTCTTAGTTCTAGTGATGAATAAATAAATGAATGAATGAATCAGTCAGTCAGTGCCATTTCGCTTTTATAGTTTGTCCAAGCAAAGAAGACCCTTTGGCAAGATGGGAAAATGACTCCAGCTTGGTCAATATTCGTTCAAGAATTATAAATGGGGTCTTAATAGTAGATATAATTGTTTCCTAAGATTTAAAATCGAATTGATAATTCAATTACCTACGAGCATCAGTCATTCTCCCATCTTAATCTCTGAATCTGAATCTGAATCTTGCCACAGAGTCTTCTTTGCTTGGACAGACTATACATAGTTAATATCACCTGATCCAATTTTTGCCGATGATCTAGAATAGGAAAAAACTTATAGAGACTTTTCAAAGGGATATGAGTGAACAAACTTATCAACTGTTATCGAAGCTCGTGATGTACTGCTGAAATGTTCACGGTAAAGTTCATATTATAGAAAAGTTAAGTTATAAATAGCTGCATAAACTCTATCTAGAGTCTGTGTGACATTTTTGATGATGATTTATTACAAATTATTGAACAAGGCTTTTCATCAACCCTCTATAACTAATAAAAACAGTAGCACTAGTCTGTCCAAGCAAAGAAGACATTCTTGCAAGATTAGGAAATTACTCCAGCTCGATCAATATTAGTTCAAAAATTATAAATTTTGTCTTACATTGTGGGAAACATTCGAGACCAAATTGATGATTTTCGTACTAATATTGATCGAGCTGGAGTCATTTTCTTTCTTTTATTTTCTGGAATCTTTTTTTTCCAGAATGTCTTCCTCGCTTGGACAGACAATATCATTCAGTGAATCCAGTTATTACCAGAATATTATCTGGGGATGATTGGATACAAAATCCAGTTTTGAATGAAAATATTTACACTGAGAAAAATTTTAATTTAGAATAATTGTAAGAATATTTACACAAAATAGAAAGTGATAGACAGTTATCAATTTTTAAGAAATTTTGTGAAAAATTGTTGAATTGATTTATTTGGAGTAACCAACTGCTCAAAATTCAATTTTTTAAAAATTTCTTCTGGAATCTATTGGTATTCCTTCTGGAATCTATAAATTTTCAATTGAAGTGCTACGAAAATATATACCAAGATTCGAACTTTACTATTCATCATACTCATACTCAATCTTATTTCCATACTCAATGGTTCTACTCACCAATATACATGTAGTAGGCTAACACTTATTCACTGTAAACTTGAGAAATCCTTTATCATGAACTAAGAATACAAATCCATCTGATGTACGTTTCATCTACTAACTTCTCCTGCAATGAACATGATTGGAAATATTAAATTGATCTGATGAATTTAATCGAGAATTAAAGAGTTTCACTTATCTCTAAAGGCTACATGATGAGACTGACCTAAAAACCTGATAGATTAACAACATAATCATTAAACTTGATCCAAATAAATGTGAGTCAAGTTTCGAAAATATTGGAAAAACTTATTTGGAGCACGTATTGCATTTAAGCGTATCGAAGCAAGACTGAAGACTTTTTGAAATTTCCGTCTGTCAATAATTGCAGGTATTGTCTGTCCAAGCAAAGAAGACATTCTAGGAAGATGGGGGAATCACTGCAGCTCGGTCAATATTGGTTCAAAAATTATAAATTTGGTCTCAAATTGTAAAGCAGAGTGATGTCTATAGTTTAGAACAAATTTATAATTTTTGAACCAATATTCACCGAGCTGTAGTTATTTTCCCAACTTGTCAGAATGTTTTCTTTGTTTCGATAGAAGACTTGAATATATGTTACAATTGGTGATAAACCAAGTAGGAAAATTAACTGAACTATAGGTGACAGGATAGCTCTGTATGAGGAGAAGCTACACTTGAAAGGTCAAGAAATGATTGTTAAAAAAATGTAAATAACATTTTCAGTTTAGTTTTAGCTGATAATGATAGTAGCTATCAGTCTACAGTTCGACATACTAATTGAAAATAACAAAATAAAAATTGTGTCAGGTACGAGAAAGAGTGTGTGAGAGGGAGAGAGAGTGTGAGAGAGAGAAGTAATTGAGAGACAGGGAGAGGGTATGAATATTAAGTGAGATGGAGGTAAATGTAGTACAGTTATCTGTCCAAGCAAAGAAGACATTCTGGCAAGATGGGACAATAACTCCAGCTAGGTCATTATTAGCTCAAAAATAATAAATTTGATCTCAAATTTTAGAAAACATTCTGATGTACAATTTGAGACCAAGTTCATAATTTTTTAAGCAACATTGACCAAGCTGGAGTCATTTTCCCATCTTACCAGAATGTCTTCTTTGCTTAGTAAGGCTTGCAATAGCAAAGTAGAAGAGTGAGAGGAGAGTTACAGAGAGAGAGAGAGAGAGAGAGAGAGAGAGAGAGAGAGAGAGTGACAGATAGAGTGAACCAATTAGCGGAGAATGTCAATCATGACAAGGAGAAAGATTATAGAAAAAAATATTGGTAGGAAAATACAGGTGTAACATATTGAAGGCTACCCGTCAATCACTGTGATAAAGATTGATAAGAATTATCCAAGTTTTTAGTGAACAACTTAACCAGTCAGTGTTGACAGTGATAGCTAGTTAGTATGTATAGTTAATTTCGTTAATTATACTGAACCTGATTATGTAATTTTTTGGTGTCAGTGTTCTTTTACAATAATTAGGTAATTAGAGAACATTTAATAGTTTGTCCAAGCAGAGAAGACATTCTGTCAAGATGAGAAAATTACTCCAGCTCGGTCAATATTAGTTCGAAAATAATACATTTAGTCTCAAAATTGTAGATTAGAATGTTTCCTACTATTTGAAAGCAAATTTATTATTCTTGAACCAAAATTGACCGAGTCGGAGGCATTTTGCCATCTTGCCAGAATGTCTTCTTTGCTTGGACAGACTATCAGAGACATAATTAGGCCTATCATGTATTTGCCAAGTTCTATTAAATCTAGTCAAATTTTTAAGAATGACAAAAAATCGGGCGTTCAAAACTCGAGTTGTGTTTATGAAGAGATGAAAATACCGTGAAAAGAAGATTATTTCCGTGTAATACTGGACTAAAATTTGTGATTGGAGTTGTGGGTTTAATTCTTTCTGCTAATGTTAGCTGCTAGCTATGGTCTGGCCAAGCAAAGAAGAGCCTCTGGCAAAATGAGAAAATGACTCCAGCTTGGTCAATGTTTGTCCAAGAATTATAAATGTGGTCTTATAATGGTAGTTCCATTTTAGTAATAGTTCCAATGGTAATTGTTCCATAATATTTGAGATCAAATTTATAAGTTTTGAACCAATATTGTTGAATCCATTTCGCCAGAGGGACTTCTTTGCTTGGACAGACTATATTATCTGTATAATATTGCATATTCCATATTATTCGTATAAAAAGTCAAAACATAATTTTCTATAAGTTTTTGTTGATGGAATGCTTTCTGAACAACTACATCTAATATCAAATTCTAAATGATAAATCAGATGAGAGCTATAGTTTGATGTTTGTTGAATATTGAGATTAAAGTTTTATTGCTTTGATTTTCAAATGTCTCCCAACAAATAACTCTAAACTATTCCACACCTTCGAAATAATAGAACATTTTATGACCGTTGAAAAGTCATTGACGAATTGAAGTCACTTTATGACCTCTCATGAACTACTTTTCCTTGTCAAATCATGAAGAAATCCACCTTGTAGACTGTCGAAGCAAAGAAGACATTCTGGCAAGATGGTACAATGACTCACGCTTGGTCATTATTAGTTCAAAAATTATCAATTTGGTCTCAAACTATAGACTAAAATTTTTCTTACAATTTGAGACCAAATTTATAATTTTTGTACCAATATTGACCGATCTGGAGTCATTCTCACATCTTGCCAGAATGTCTTATTTGCTTTGACCGACTGCACCAAGATTGCAGGGAAAACAACTTATTATACCATAATAATCCAAAGTGGTTGAAAGAAGTATTAAATTTATTATTCACGGTAATAAAATTATTAACAACTCTTGATATAGTTTGAGTAAACGGAAGAGACACATGGTTTCAATACATTTAGCATAGTATCAAAGTGTCTTCTCAGCTTGCGCGAGCTCTAGGTTGTCTTGGAATTCTGTCTCTATCTAAATAAGTGAGAACCTGAGGTCTGAAGATCGAACTTCAAAATTTTATATTAGCATAATTATTCAGGGAATGCTAAGCAGGTACAGTTTACGCCGGTTCTATCCAGATTCATCTGGTTCGGCTTCTTCTGTTATATGCAGGAGATGAGTAAGAGAGAGATAGTGTGAGAGGGAGAGAGAGAGAGAGAGAGAAAATGATTAAGAATTGGAAAGAATGACAGAATTGACAGTGTATGTGTGAAGGTGTGAATGTAAATGAGAGAGAGTTGGAGAGGGAGAGACTGAATGAGTGATTGTGAGACGGTGAGTGGAAGAGAGAGAGAGAGAGTGAGAGAGAGGATGTTAAGACTGGAAGGGAGAGAGAGGGATAGGATGAGAGGAGAGAGAGGGAGAGTGAGAGAGAAACATGTTGGACAGTTTGGGAGCAATCAATTACCGAAGATGAATTTCTATAACTCCAATAAACCAATTTCATCCATGTAAAACAATAGAGTTGATTATACAGTATTGGAGACCAGAAATCATGTTGATATCAGAAATATTTTCTTCATTTATTCATCTGTTCATTTATTAACTCATCTATTTACAAGACAATTGTTGCTAGGCTGATGCCTATTGCAACAAAGAATTTGCAAAATCCATACCGTCTTTTATAAGAACATATCAAAGATTGGAATAAGTGTAATGGAGATTCAAACTTTGCTGGACATTTAATAACAAATAATCACATCGGCTAGGCCGAGGAGAATGTTGAGTTTCTGCATTTTAATAATAAAGGCAGAACTCTCAACATGCTGGAAGCTTTAGAAATAACCAGGGCAACGAAAGATCATTCACAGTTCAGTTTGAACGACCAGATCCATTTCAATCAATACAATACCACAAATCTAATTTTATCATAATTTGTTAGTCAGAAATAACTCATAATGTGCAATTAGAGGTAATAAAGCTCAAACAAATAATGTGCCATTAGAGGTAACAAAGCTCGAACCTCATTACCTGCAATATTTCAGTTATGTGTGAAAAATAATGTCGTGAAGGTGATGTACCGTACATAATTTCCAATGCAGGACTCATAAATCTCTCTTCTCAAAATCCTCCATCGCACGACTAACATTTCTGCATTAATGACAGGATAGCGATAGCAACTTCTTGAATGATTGTATTCTTCAACTCGTCCAAATTTCGTGGCTAAATGATAAATTTTAGATGAATTAAAACTATCTCTACTGTAATATTATTAATTTAAATGATCAAATCCCATATCTTTTTTTTTTTTTTGCTGCGGATGATGCCCATATAAGTATTCAAATTTACTTGTGCATGGGTAATGGAGTGTGCAAGGGTGATTTATGAGGTGCATGAACGACCATGCCTCAGGTAAGATTCGAACCCACAACCGGGTAGCGCTAGCGGACTGAAGGTTGTAACGCCCCAGACCACTCGGCCAACCCGGCCGGCAATTTTACATTTTGTCATTTTACAAGTTTCCAAAGATTATTCTCAGTTAATTCAAGCGTACTGTGTACCGTAATTAATCTCCGATAAAGCTGCTTATCATAGGATTTTATAAGCAGCTTTATCAGCTATTATAAGCAGCTTTAAGCAGCTATTATGCAATCTAGCCTCAAATGAATAATTTAAATAAATCTGAATATTATCATAGACTAACTATACATAGTCATATAGAATAGTATATCTACGATATTATATAATCAAGATGAATATGGACTCCTGCCAATATTATGGGTACGAGATGATAAACAAATAATATTATTTATATAATAGTTATTTGTGTAACTAGTGCCTAAAGTGGTAGATTGCTACATCGAGTGAGACAGTTTTTTTCACGAGCCGAAGGCGAGTGAAAAAAGTTTCTTGAGTGCAGCAAGTACACTTTAAGCTCGAGTTACACATTACATTTTTCCTACAGTTACCATCAAATGTGAAAAAAATTATAAGGATGTTGATTTAGAGACCTATACATATAAATTGGGGGTTGTAGGGTCGTCAAGAAGGGTAATTATATTATATGATCTCACTCAACTGATTATAATGCACTATGTGATTTCGTGTAAAAACACATAAGTATGCAACAATTTCAAAATTGGCCAAGTATTATTTCATTGAAAACCGTTCATATCTCTCTTGTGTTACTCTGTATTTAATTGTTCAAAATAGTGTGATTCCCTTGAACTTCAAGATGTGAGTTTTCATGACTCACCATTAGATTGAATAATGGTCATTTAAAACGTTTGAGAAATCAACTGAATATCAATTACTGTACAGTAAATTACGTTCCCTCCTTTGGACGTCGCGTTACTAAAGAAAATAGTCAGTCGTTTCCCGTCTCTGGAGTTATAGTAATGTAGCATCACACTCCAACTGTTTAACTGGATGTTATTCAGCGAGACGTGTTCTGCGCCGTTACTTGGTTACGGGAGCTAGCTCATGGTTGAGAGGATCAACGTGCTAACCACACGTTACCTCTACTCTATCCTGGTTGATGATTATTCACCTCTGCTGTATAGTGGAGTGAATATGAAACTGGCAATGGGCTGTTGAACCATTGACAAACAAAAAAACCTTTTCTGTAGACCTACATACATATAGCCTATACTGCTTATTATCTATAATAACTTGAATCTGGTTTTCTAGTTCAGTTCAGTCTATTACTAAATGAGTGATAATGAAACTGACATTCATTACTAAACAAAATTTTCTATCTTTTAGTGTTATCTCTTTCCAAACCAGAAATCGGTGAAGTTTGTCAAAGCAAAGAAGACATTCTGACAATGTGGGAAAATGACTCCAGCTTGGTTCAAAAATTATAAATTCGGTCTTAAATTGTAGAGCAGAATATTTCTAAAAAATTGAGAGCAAATCTATAATAATTCTCAAACAAATATTGACTGAGCTAAAGACATTTTCCCATCTTGCCAGAATGTCTTCTTTGCTTGCACAGATTATAACTTATTAACACATCGTTAAAACTGGAACAAACTCTTGGTAATTTGAAGTCGTTTAAGAGCTCTCAGAAGTTCTAAGTACCGTACTTGAAAGTATTGTACTGTTATTTAGAAAAAATGGACCTATGATGTTTGAACGTTCATCTTTCCAACTATTTCAAATGGAAATGTGGTTTCAGTTCGAATGTGAACAAGCAGAAAATTTTTAATATAAAAACTTTAATTCAAACTATCAACTTACTGTTATTATTGTCAACATCATCTTAATACAAGTGAGTAAAAGTCATCATTAACAATTCAATATTTTTCGTTGTGCCAATTCAATTCCCATGAAGCTATTTGTGATTAGTTATCATTCATTATCAACTCAATCCTATAAATCATTAAGAGTGTTTTTGGTAGAATTACAAAAATCTCAATTGAGGTTACATATTGCTTATTAAGTGATGAAGCTTTTCCGTGGTGTATAATCGTGCGTGCTCATGAATCTAAATTAATTCATTCTTTGGGTTGGACACTAATTCATATTGTAAGTAGTTTAGGAGTGACTTTTATCTTTTCAATCACTCGAGGAAAGTTGTTCCACAGGTAGAAAAATCGTGAAATGGAATTTTAAATGTTGATAACAATGCCCTCTAACATGTCAAAGTTACCACAAAATCTAAATTCAAACACTTTTACCAATGAGAATGACATGAAGTGATAATTATGAATATATGTATCAAGTAGTATATAAAAATTTTCAAATTCGATAATTTGGTGAATAGGAATCCTTGAAATTTATTTCTTATTTATGATTTGAATACTAATTAACTGTATTCTTACACAATCATGAATCATGACTAGAATTCTATGCTGAGTTATCGGTACTCGGTAGCCTTATGTTTTTTGTTGAATCTGAATGACATATTTTTCCTAAAATGATCAATTATTCTTCCATAATCCATAAAATTTACATCATTTTAGTTCTTTTCACATTACATTTTCTAGTTACTTCACTTCATTACTATTACTACTTTAATTTTATTACAGTAAACCAAGATGAAAATTTAATATTTCAAAAAGCAGATGGATTTCAGTAACTTATATTCAAATTCAACATAGCCTATATCCATTCACATACAAAAAGGTATTCAGGTTCAAGAAGAAATATTATATATAGTAGGAGTTATGTAGAATAAAATAAAAAGAAGAAAACTCAACACAAGTAGGCTTAGTGGAAGTGAATTAGACCCAATTCAAACTACTTCTTTTAGGAGAAGTAAGTACCTATATGGCTGTCTGTGGCTCTGTTGCAAAATAAAAATATATTTGAAACCCATATTTCACAATACAGCATAGTATAGGCCTACATTGGATGATAGTAGCCTACATAATATTAGTCCAGGTACCGAAAGTAATTATATTTCAGAAACCATGAGAAAAAAAATCCCTGAAGTTTTACCTAAATTATTAATAATTTCTCAAAACTTCTAATTTTTTCAGAAATTCCAAATAATTGAAATGCCAACAACCAATAGGAATCGGAATAGTGATGCAAATATTTTTTTGTGCATTGGTGATAAGCGCTTGTCTACACAGACTCACATTGGCTGCCAATAGTGCGCTTGGAGAAAGGAAGCTCGAACGACGCAAACGATACCTGGCATTCCCGAAAGGAAGCTCTTTACAGGTCAGCAGCACTTTTAGATGAAATTTTTGGATAAAAGTTTTAAACGCACAAGTTTAATAAAAGTTAGATGTACGAAGAGGCCAAAGCCCAAAGAATGTGCAGAAAAGTCGAAGCGCCGCTAAAATCTATTCAAATTTCAAGTTCTAATTTCTATTCAAGTCCAACATAAACTTTTACAACACCTGTATTCCAGGTATTTTAGCAAACAGTTTTGTCAAAAGTCAAGAGATTATGACAATTCTTTCAACCGATAGTCTTTCCCATCAATCGATTAATAATATACGGTAGAGGCGAAGTGAATTGGGCTTGTATCAATCATTATAGAAATAAAACTTATTCTATCAGTCTTCTATACATTGAGTTACCGTAGGCCTACTTAGTCTGACTTTACTTATATTAGTTTTTCTCTATGCAGGGTGTTTGTGAACTCCCTTCCATTAATACTTTGGGACATTGTTCCTGAGTAAAAAACATACCTGTGTATCATTTTCAAAATGTCCGAAAGTCTTCGCAATTACTTACACAGCTGCAATTTTTGTACCAGCCTTCAGAGGATATACATAGCTTAGTCTATTTTCTTGTATTTTGTACAGAAAATTGTGTTGTATTAGTAAAAACTTATAATTTGTGATTATCAGGACCTGGTTTGAATGAATGAATGTAGTCCGATTCATTAATTTCGATTTTCTCTTACAGCTGGTGTACTGTTTCCTGGTGGCAGCGCTTGGGTCTCAGAACATTTTCACAGTGGGAATAACTCTGGGCTTGGCCTGGGAGATTCCTACCGCGTTGCCCTCAAAGTTCGCCCCAAAATCTCATCACACAATAAGAAGACGAGATGGCAGAAGCTTGTATCCAAAACTGGAGGCATTTCTTCACAAGTTGGTCTTTTATTACAGTTATTACTATATAGTATTCTCTTTCCTCCTTTGGGAGATTTGCTAGTCGTTAGTGAAGATAGTCAGTAATTTCCCGTCTCTGGAGGAATAGTAACTGTTGTATTTCACTTAAAACTGATTAACTGAATGTTATTCAGTGGTGTTCTGCGCCGCCACTTGATTACGGACACTATAGCTTATGGCTGAGAGGATCAACCACAGTTATGGCTAACGACAGTTACCTCTATCCTAATTGATAATAATTATTCATCTCTGCTGTATAGTGGAGTGAATATGAAACTGGCAACCAGCTGGTAGGCCTAGACCCTTCATGGGCTGTTGAGCCTTTGACAAACAAAAAACTTTAGTATTCTCAATTTCATTATTTTCTCATGTAAAAACATGGGACTGCATGTCGGTGATAAATCCCAGTGAATGTTAACTTACACACAGAATCAAGGAACCAATTTCTTCACATATATGTCCTAAATTATATACCGGAACGGTATTTACAAGTATATTATTAGCCGATTAGCGAATGTCATATCTCCAAGCTCTTGATAGTAAATATTTAGACATAATATAAAAAACGTTATCATAATTCTTCAGAATACCCTAATAATTACTCTCTAAATGCATTACACAAAAATACAAAATACACCAATTACTCTAAAAATACACTCTTCAGAGTTCATAATCATAATCATCTTTATTGAGTACAACATACATAGAAGAGTAGGTAAACAGGCAAAGCCCAAAACTATAAATTTTAAATAAACTGAATTTCTACAAACATACTAAAAATAGGTTTTGATATTTTTGACACAAATTTTCACTACAAAATTCAAATTTTGTAAAAAAATCACAAAAAAGTTTCAAACTAAACACAACCATTCAAAACTTTAAAAGTTTCTAAAGCAACTTGAAAATGATGGAGTTCACCTAAACTCCATAAAAAATGTGAAATTTCAAAATTTGAATACCGTAATTATAATGCTTTAATTATTAGTATTCACATACTCTCTGAAGTCTATGTCTATCTATCGTGCAAATATATGTTTCCATGACTAATAATAATTAATTAATGACTGATACAATTAATCCTATTGTCATTGATCTGTGTGTAGCCTATTATCTCATTTATCACATGATGAGAATATCTTATTTTAATAATTCAACAATAATATTGTATTATATAAGTCTTCAGGGCAGCTGAAGCAACACGGGAAGCGTACAAAAGATGTACAAGATTGGTAACGCTGAAGCGTTATTTTTATTCTTGTTTGCTAATTCATTCAATCACAAATAAACGCTGGAATTTTGGTTTCAATTGTTACAACTTTTGGTACCTTTGTCATTATTGTGGACATGGAATGTAGGGTCAGGATTAGTTTATATTAGGTAAGAGCGCATTGGTCGATTCTTCAGCCAACTTCTGCTGCACTATATTCTTCCTCATATAAGTTGGTAGTCTCAAAGTTTGTTTGAGTAGTTGTGAAGGTAATTATCCATATAACATGGGAATAAAATTTATTGTCGAACCACAGATTTATTGAAAATCGAGATACTGGTTTACTCACTGGAGATTGATAATGGTGTAGTATCCGAAACCGGTATCTCGTTTTTTAATCAATCTATGGTTTGCCTATACAAGCGGAGTTGCTGATGAAGCGGAGTTGATCCAAGTTTCTCTGAATATATTATCTGTGTTCTTGGTCACTAACTACCCAATGTCAACCATTCCAATAAACTGTAGAGAACTCTTGTTGTGTTCAGCTGAATGTCATCACTCTGTGGGACACTCTCTCATATTATTGTACATTTCTTCCTTTCTTTCACAGACTAGGAATGAATGGTAAAGCTTGTGTTATGCGAGCCATTTGCGAAGCAATGTATCGCAATTCATCAACTGCACCATTTATTGAAGAAGTTCTACATTCTGTATTCACGTAAGTAGGCCTATAGTCCATTCACGATGGCTTGAGACGAGATAAACAAAAGCTCTGAATGTGTGTATGTGTGACTGGAGTGGCTTCGTTTTAGCCACGACATAAACAAAGTCACAGCAATGCCGAAATCCCGAATTTTGTTGTAGGTAATTCAGAATAAGTATCTTTAAGTAATCTTTTTTATAGATACACATTAGGTATGAAATTACTTGTTTCGGTTGTCTCTCGACTGCATGAACCTTAAATGAACAAAGAATTAAAGTAAAAGTTTTTGTGCCAATGGTTTGGTTACAGTCCCGACAACAAAATTCGGGATTTTGTCATTGCTGTGACTTGTCTATGTCGTGGCTAAAACGAAACCACTCCAGTCGCACATACACACATGCAGAGCTTTTGTTTATCTCGTCTCAAGCCATCGTGAATGGACTATTAGGCTATATATGAGTTTTTATTAAGTATAATACAGTATCGTCTGTCTAAAAGAAGAATAAGACATTCTGGCAAGATGGGATAAAATAGCTCCAGCTCAGTCAATATTGGTTCGAATATCATCACCTAAAATTGTGAAAACATTCTGAACATTCTCATAATAGACTGTCGAAGCAAAGAAGACATTCTGGCAAGATGGGATAATGACTCACAGCTTGGACATTATTAGTTCAAAAATTATCAATCTGGTCTCAAATTATAGATCTGAATTTTTCCTGCAATTTTCAACTAAATTTATCAAATTTGACACAATATTGACCGAGCTGAAGTCATTCTCTTATCTTTCCAGAATGTCATCTTTGATTGCACTACCGTGATAATGATCGCTGTGTTGGAGCAGCACTTGATATTCTCAAACATTTATTTGCATTTTTGAAAATGGACGTATATAGTAATTATATATTATCCAGTAATTTTTTTGCCGATAAGCACTGGAACGTCATTGCAGTACAGTACGTTCTTGCTAGGAATGATTATAAATAAAGTACCTATATAGGCTATAAATTAAACGGCGTTTCGGTACTTCTCTGCTAAGGCATGTACAGTGAGTAGCCTATGCTGATAATAATCTGTATTTCAGTAAAATACTCATTTCATAGTTTCAGACCTCCAAATCCTAGAAAATAAGCCTTGATTATAATTAAATAATTCACACCTCAAAAAATTTGATGAAATCCCCAACAGAAATTCTAAGAATTGATGTTCAAATCCTATATTAGCCAGTAATTGCATCCCTTGCCAAAGAACCAGCCTAGTCTCGGTCGTGGTTAAGTGGACATTAAACTTCGCCACGTCATTGAAATAAAGAAGTCATTCTGTTCTATTCTATTCTTTGAATTTTGAAACTCAAAAGAAAATACTGTCTGTTTATTACATTGAAGTTAATCGTTTGACTTAAAAATGTAAGTGTTATTTCGATATTTTTCAAATCTCTCATTTAAACTGATATGAAAAAATATTGAACATTTCATAAAAATTTTGATCTCGAATATTTACCAATCTATTTCAGGTATCCTGTTGCAGACAGCAGTGATTCTGAGCCAGACCAAAGTGATATTTATGATCTACCCAGGTACAATGCATCCTCATGTGTTGACCACTTCAGAGACTGTCCCACATCTCTCCTGGATCACAACTTTATCAGTTAATAGGACCTGAAAATATATATTTTTAGACATAATTACCAATGTAAACGAGTTAATATAAATTAAGTATGTGTTTATTGATATAAACACAAAATTTGATTCAATTATTGATTTTTTTCTGAAATTGATGAAATATTCCCTCAAGTATATAGAATGGAAATGATACCATGACAAGGAGTCTATCCTTTATTTATTACTTTTAATGACAAATGTGTGGTGTGTCTGGTTGTTCAGTGAAACGGTTACTAGGTGATTGTGATGTTAAGTCACAAACACTATGGACTGATTTCAGATGGGTGACCAGATTGTGATCAAGGCGAGTGGAACCTACCCTTATGGGTAGCTCCCCACAATAAAAGCCATAAGCATATTTTTAAGCATGTTTTTTTATAATGACAAATATACGTGGTGAAAGAGGAACAGTCATAAATCCCTTGCTATTTCTAACACAAATATTTTAGAAAATTATAATCTAAATAAACATATTTATGTAAAAATTTCTGTTTATACAAATGTTTTCACCTCTCCAAGAATAATCCGAAATCAATTGATATTGAATTCAAAATAATAACAAATATCTGATACCGAGCTTCGCTCTGACGCTGCGGCTGAACTGTTAAATTACATAAATGTGGACATGAGACCTGATCCAATCTTATTTTTCTATCACGGTTTATATTACATTTCAAATTTCGAGAAAATCGTTAGAGCCGTTCTCTAGATCCGTGTACCGGTACATACATACAAACATACATACAGAAATTACTCGCTTAATATAATAGGATATTGTATATTATTATTTTACCAGGATATTATATTATTATTAATTGAAGATGATTGCCAATTGTCGAATTGATTGGAAGTTACCGTATTGCTTGAATTGTGATTCTCAATAGTAACGTATACTAACGTATAGTAACATAGGTAAGTTATACTCAATAATGTACTCTTGTACATTATTTGTTCTGTGTTCTGTTTCATCTGATGCAAATGCACCATCACCTCAGATGAACAAATTTTTTCTGTTTTCCTACATCTATAGCCTTTAGTGTAGGGGAGAGTGGGCCACAGTAAAACATCTAATTTTCTTAGTGCATTTCATTCAAAAAATGCACTATTGGTCTTGCCCTGACAATCCAAAATTTATGATATGATAGATATATTTTTCACACATTTTCGAGCCCCTAGAACACGAATCTGATGTAAGTTCAAATTCATATATATCTCTGTATATATATTTATATATATGTACAGATTCTTGTGAACACGATAACTTCCGAAGGGCTTGTCGGAGAGCGACCAAATTTTGCACAAAAATCATTAGTGTTAATATTGTTTGTTTTGTTATGAGGGTGAAGCCCACATAAGCGCATAGGCTTGTGCGTGGATAATGAAATGGATGATAGATGACGACTACTTTTCAGGTAGTCGGGACCGACGTCTTTTCGTCTCCTCCGAAAGACGGGGTGGTCGTATCTGTGTGATTGTGCTGTGGTCAAAAATTGTTCTCCGCTTGGGATTCGAACCAGGGTCCACCTGGTTATCAGACCGGCGCTTTATCACTCTCCAACGAGCCACCCTAGGTCTAGGTCAAGTTGTTCCAAGGGTATAGGGGGTTAATAAATTAGGGGATCAAAGTTTTGAAAAATCACTACAAATCGACAAATAACTTGATCGTTTTGAAAATTGGTGTGTATAATACCCTTATTATGCCCTACAATTTGAGCCATCAACGGAGAAAATCCAATAAAAAATGGCAGAGGAAATGGCGAATAATGCCAAAAATTGCGCTTTTCATTGGGTTTTTCAAAGACGGCACCTTTGAATTCATACCCTGAATAGCTCATTATAAGTCATATGATTTGAGTCATAATAGAATTGCATTTGAAAATATTGAAAAGCACTCTTTCCGACCGCCAGCTGCCGGAGCGATTTTTTTTTATATCTGCTAGCATAGTAGACTAATTATATAGGTACTATACTATATCTACGGTCTATTTCTACTATATCTATACGCTGCTACAAGGTCTATAGACCTTGGGCTGCTAGTGTGCCATCTGCTGCACTCTGTGAGTGAACTCCAAAACTATTTTTCTATCAACATAGTGCTTTGTTGCGAATAGCTGACTCCATGTAAGAAAAAATATATAATATTATTCATGTAACGTTTTCGAAACCTTGTACGTTAGTAACTATATATCTGGCCATTTCTTAACAACCTCTATTTGCAGTGTTATTAGAGTCAATTATCATACACCAGCAAAGAAACAACTCTTTCTAAAACTTTTAGAAGGTTTAAAGAAAGGATTTCTAGATTTTTTAAGACTTCAGAATTCAGAAACCCCAGCAGCAGCTTCTCACTGGATAGTGGATCCTCACGAGGGTCACGCAGCACTGGCGGTTCGTGCCCACGAAACAGCGTGAAGTGACCGTATCTTTTACTGTACAGCATTTCACCTGTCAGTGTGACGCAGTTCCCGTAATTGTGTCATTGACAATCACGATCAATATCAAGAAACATGTGATTGTTACAGGTGTCTTTTTTGCTGGCTGGAAGAGAAATTGGAAGAGATTGTAGCTTTTATTTCTCTACTTGGAACTACTACTGATGAGGGTGAGCTCAAGGTGGTGATAAGGACAATATAAATCCTCCCCTCCGAGATTTCTCATCTTAAACACAAAATAGGATTAGTCTACGATAAACATATAAGAAATCAATTAGGTATAGGCTACGGATCATCGTTCATGTGATATAAATTTGGTGAATGAATGAATAGAATGAGAATAATATCAATATAATAATATTGAGAATACATTGGTTGAAGAAAATAATACAAAAATTAGTCATGTGAATGATAATAGATTTAAGCCTGATCGATTATCATTATATTGTTAGGGCCAATAGAATTATTCAAATCTGTCCCGCTCTTTCTCGGCGCTCGAATCATCTAGATAATCGACTGTCGAATAGCCACAATGTCAATGTCGATTAATCGGAATATGTGCTTGTAAAATGTAAACATTCATCTTCTCATTCATATCTCTCCTTTTTCTGAAATAATTAATTTCAGTAATGGAATAGTATTGTTATACGAACTTTCCAGGTATATTCTTAATCTTGTCTAGTTTATCAAATAAGCAATCTATCTCCTAGCGTAAGTTAACCTAAAAATCGACGTTGTGAGTTCGAGTTGTGACTCAACTGACCGTTTTGTTCTGATGCTGCATAAAATTATGATCCAGATTATTTTTTGATCACGTCTGTTATTTTTTCAAATAGATGGAATGTTCTACGCTCTTCTACAATGATAAAATTCAATGAATAAACTGTGAAGCAGAAATTAACCCTTAACAGAACCTAAAGCAGAAGTTCTTTTATACCCCTAACAGGTAACTTGGGCATATTTTTCATTTTAATAAACAGTGGTACCGTATTTACATAAATTACTTTTTTACCATTCAATATCAATACGAGTCTGCTACTGAAATATCACCTAATCTCATACCTACTAGGAGTAGGAACTCTATATTCACCCTCTGCTACTAACTTAGCCAAGTTACCTACTTAGATTCCATGGAGGGTTACAATGAAAATACAGCTCTCAATACTTACTACTTAGAGCTCTTAATTATTAGACAGTTCTTATTCTCAATACTTAAGACAGCTCTTAATATTTAGGTACCTACTTGATGTCAAGTAATATTTAGTATTTTAAGAGCTGTCTTTTCATTGTAACCCTCAGTGGAGTCTTGTAGGTAGTAACTTAGCATAGCAGTGATCATAGAGAGTTATATTTTCCATTAAAGTTTTCGATCAAGGACCAGGCATTCCCGGATGTATCACGCCAAAAAGAACTTCATGATTACTCAGTTGTTTGTCAATGGCGCAACAGCCCTATGAAGGGCCTAGGCCTACCAGCTGGTTGCCAGTTTCATATTCACTCCACTATACAACCCGTCCAAGCAAAGAAGACACCCCGACAAGACGGAAAAATGACCCCAGCCCGGCCAATACCGGCCCAAAAGCCATAAATTCTCAAAAGAACCCACAGCCCCCGAACTAACACCGACCGAGCCGAAGCCACCCCCACCCCGCCAGAATGCCCTCCCAGCCCGGACAGGCAATACAGCAGGCGAATAATCATCAACCAGGATAGAGGTAACGTGTGGTTAGCACGTTGATCCTCTCAACCATAAGCCAGTCTTCACAACCAAGTGAAGATGCAGAACACCTCTGAATAACATGCAGTTAGTCAGTTAGAGTGTAATGCAACAATTGATATCCCTCCAGAAACGGGAAACGACTGACTGTCTTTACTAACGACAGCCAATCTCCCAAAGAGAGTATGATTACTCAGTTACTTAGTCATACTTCGACTAATTAGGTATAAAAAATTAAAAACTTTTAAAATTTAAATTAATTGGTTGGCAAGAGGCCACTGAAGGTTACTTAGATTGTCATAGAAAAACTCACTCATCCCATAGTCCCTTATTCCAATCAGGCGATTTGTAATCACACTTTTAAAAATGTGATCAACGTCGATGAGTTAACGAGTAAACATTGCTATACTTTGGATTATTAATAAGTTTGACTGCTCTTTGTAAACTATTAGACTAAGGGCCTATATTTATGATGCAAATAATAGATATTGCCAAATTTCACTTCCATGATAGGCTACATACCTTAGATACAGGACAATGGTTTCTTGTTTACCCATCGGCTAAACTGAGGATAGAATACTACTTTATTTTGGAGAGATTTCACATTTTCATAATAATCATGATGAGATTTATACCCACACAGTAGCCATCCCTGCTTCATCGTTAAGAGGCGACTAAAAGGGCTCGTGTGGACCACGTCAATTAACACAACTCAAAACCTAACTCCGAAGCAACTACAGAAGTTGCCTTGCTCATCAGGATCTTCCCCATCAGGGCAGGTTCCTCGATCTGAAATGGGTGCTTCAGGAACACAGGAGGTTCTGCTGAATTCTCATGTGAAGGCTATCAACATTGAACATGCTTTTATGAATTATTACGGAAACATCTCCACACCATTGGACTTGAAAATGAAAGTCAGATATGTAGGCTTTGCAATCAGTCTGAAGAAACTGCCAAGCATATCATACCGGATTGCCAGATATTAGGGACAAGGAGGAGAAGAATTACATTGATTTGTATGGAGTTTTACGTTGTAGCAATGTAAAATGTAACATGTTGTTTACAATAAATTATTTTGAAGGGCTCTGTTTGGCTGCATGCAACTATAGGTGATGAATGGGACGATAGTATAGGGGAAAATCTCCTGAAAGGACACGAGTATTGGTTTGTCCAACTAGTGTACTTGGGGCAGTCTATAAGCTTCGGTTGACGTGAGGACCTTTGGATTTTTGAATCCGTCGCTAGAATTCGTCAGTAACATAAGAATATTTATTTCGCCAAAATACATCATAGAAATGTAAATTATAATAAATCTTGATGATTTGGCACAGCCAGCAGTTAGACTTTGTGCGCTAGCTGTCAAACATAACAACAAGTATAGTCTGTTTAACCAAGGAAGACCCTCTGGCAAGATGGGAAAATGACTCAAGCTCGGTCAATATTAGTTCAAAAATTATAAGTTCGATCTCAAATTGTAGGAAACGACTTGATCTACTATTTAGACCACATTTATAATCCTTGAACAAATATTGACCAATCTAGAGTCATTTTCCCATCTTGCCAGAGGTTCCTCTTTGCTTGGAAAGACTATAGAACGTCGATTCTCAACGGCTGCTATAAGTTAGTCTGTCCAAGCAAAGAAGACATTCTGGCAAGATGGGAAAATTACTCCAGCTCGATTAATATTGGTTCAAACATTATAAATTGTAGAAAACATCCTGATTTACAATTTGAGACCAAATTTATCATTTTTGAAGCAATATTAACCGAGCTGGAGCCATTTCACCATCTTGTCAGAATGTCTTGTCTGCTTTGACAGACGGTAGTAACAATTGAGCTTCCGTTATTATAATCCTCACATATCAATGTTCTGTAATAATAATTAATTCGAATCTCCATTTATTGCTATATAAATAGACAAAGGACTTCTGCAACTGCAAATATTGACCAATGTCCTTAATAGCAGGCGAAATCCATTGAATGTAACTGTTCAATAAATTCCGCCCAGACCGGAAATCGAACCCGGTACCCCTTGGTTGTTATTTAGGACATTGGTCAATATTTGCAGTTGTAGAAGTCCTTTTTCTATTTATATAGCAATAAATGGAGATTCGAATCAATTATTATTAAAATTATCCAGCAGTGGGTGTACTGCAATATCTAATAATTCTTCCATCAATGTTCTGTGTTCAACAATACCGTACCTTGAATCGCTTCCAACTCCAGCCAGGCTACTAATATTTATTTTAATTTTAGGTTCAATATGCTGTCTGAGTCAGACTACGACACGTCTTTTTTGGCGGAAGAGAGCTGCAGCAGCCCCCCAGGTTTAACATCAAGTACAGGTTAGTGTATTCAATCAAATTTCTCAAATCTATTTCAATAACCGGTACTATAGAGTCCGTATAATCATATTGTGGCTATAATATTGGTGTGAAGCGTTCCAGCTAAGATCAAATTTTTGTGCGCCATACGCCATATATTGTGATTTAAGAAATGAGAAATTTTATTTGCCATTAAACAATAATTACAAACATTGTAATAGGCATTGTCACAGTTTCAACATACATGAAATTTGTCCTTATTAGGTCATACAAATTCATAAGTCTATAAACTACTAAACTATTATTTTTCAGCAATGAAACACTATATATTTGTCATATTTCGTTAATTATAAAAACTATAATAAGTAGGCTATCATGAATACATTTCTCAAATGAGCAATGTCAAGCATTAATAATATAAAAATATAGTTCCTACATAGAATGAATAAAAACACTTAATCTAAATACTGGTAACTAATTCAATAGTATCACAGTCCACGTACTCTCCTAGATTATAGAATGGTTCTGTTCTTGACCATTTATTTGTAATTTTTTTAAATCTTATTCCAGGTAACTCTCTTCTTTCTAAAGGAAGTTTGTTGAATATCACAAATCTCTGATACAAATGGTTCTTATGAGTTTTCGATAATCGAAAATATGGAGTAATAAGATCAGTGTTAAATCTAGTATTGTAATTGTGGTTATTGCTATTTTGAGCAAATCTGTTGAAAGTTTTTCTTACTTCTATCAAATTATAATAAATTTACGTTGAAGGCGCTGTCATAATCTGAAATCTTACAAAACTTTCTCTACAGCTATCTCTTTGACTTAGGTTTGCTATTATTCTTATTACTTTTTTCTGCATTAAAAGTACTTTTTTGGTGTGACTGCTATTTCCCCACAACATTACTCCATAGCTCACCAGAGAGTGGAATAAGCCAAAATAGGTAGTCAAGAGTACTTCTGTGCTCTATTCATGTGAATAGAGTTGTGTGTGATGGCTAGAGCAACGGCGGGCGTCTTGAGCTGCCGCTTGGGAATGCTCCCTCAAGAATTGCAGTTTGTAACAAATCAGTAATCAGAATTTTGTCGCTTTATTTTCTATTTATTTTTCAGATGATAACGATACTCTACCCAGAAGACACTTCAAAATGATGCATAACGTCCAACTAAATAATGATCAATCTTTTTCAAAAGATGGTAAGTGCTTTATAAAACCCTATTTACGATCACTTGAGACGAAATAAACAAACTTTGTGTGTGTGTGTGTGTGTGTGTGTGTAATGGCAGGTCGTATTTCATGCGAAATGGTTCGATGGTCAGCCAGAGTCCAACAGCTGTAACCAAACACAGATCTAGTCTTGAGCTATTATAGGCTGAAGTCCAGACTGTTTTTGGCAACAGACAAAAAAGCAGTTTTGAAAAGATTGTTGTTCTGTCTCCTTTAAATTCTGATTTCTGAGGTTTGGGTGCGTTTTAGACAAAAAGGTTACTGAATAT
This sequence comes from Sogatella furcifera, assembly GCA_017141385.1. Classification (NCBI taxonomy): domain Eukaryota; kingdom Metazoa; phylum Arthropoda; class Insecta; order Hemiptera; family Delphacidae; genus Sogatella; species Sogatella furcifera. Next base: position 5,438,283 of record CM029553.1, on the reverse strand, counting down.
TTCTTCTTCAGAATCAAATTCTTCACAATATTAAATCATTAAAAATACCGGTCAAAAAGGCGATATCCTTTTTCTATCTAGTTGAAAAAATTAGTTTTTTAGCTTATTTCGCTCATTATCTCAATAAATATCAAAGTTACAAACTTCTAACTGGTTTCATTTGATTTCTCAGCTAATTTTACATGAAAATTGACCACTATAGTTTCCTTTCAAAACCGTTTAAAATTGGAAAATTCTGAGATGAATATAAAACGAAAATGGTGGCTGTGTGAGTAATTGAAGACTTTCGGAAATAAGGATTCTGAAAATTGTATTCAGATATGTTTCTCACTCAAAAACAATAGATTATTGGTAGGTTATTGGTAGAGTATTGGTTGGGAGTTCACTAACAGCCTGTATATTATTTATTAATGGAAAAAATTATGCATTTTAAATTTGGGGTTTTCCTACTTCAAACAAATCAAGTAAGCAGCGCTCAGGCTGGTCTCAAATCAAATCTACAAATTGATAATTGCAATAATCTGATACAGTGACTGAGCAGCTAAGTGTGAGACTTTAAACAATAGCCTATTAGTTTACAGTTATTGACAAATTGATGGATATTCAACATAACGCTATTCAACATTTGAGAAATCCTGGTAGAGATTATGCCGCTCTATCGATATCTGAAATCTATCGATAATCTGAAAATAAGACGTTTTGGGCAATTATTATTGCCTGTGTTTTATCTATTTTGTCAAATAAATTAATATGAATAAGTTAATTGAATACGTAGCTCTAATAAACTCAATCTCTTACTTTATTTTTCTCTTATTATTCTTTATAGCTTCGTAGCTTATCAACTACTTTTCTTTGTTTTCTCTTTCCTCCATTGATTATTTCAAGTATATTATTATTTTGTAAAATTGTTTTTATTCATTTTGTATCATTACTTTCTATTGATTTTGTCTTATAAATTTTGAAGAATAATATCGTATAATGTTAGTTGCCATTTTTATTTCTTCTGAATTCTTTTGCTACTTTCTTTTTTCATCAATAATATTTTAATAAATTTTGAAAGACTAGATTATATGCCTTGATTTAAGTTACCCTTCTCATCTATTCTGTATTATTTCAGCTACTTCCTCTCTTGATAATAATATTTCAAGCAATGTAAAAAAAATTATGTCGATAAGGCTCTTTGTAATTGACTTTGTATCTGTGAGCTCTTATATGTACCGTACTCAATGAATAAATGAATATTTTCATTCTTCAGAAATTTATCACAAGAAGCCTATCGAATAAATTAATATTTTCATTCTTTAGAAACAGATTTATCACAAGAAGCATATCGAATAAATTGATAAATGAATATTTTCATTCTTCAGAAACATATTTATCAGAAGAAGCCTATCGAAAAAATTAATAAATGAATATTTTCATTCTTCAGAAACAGATTTATCACAAGAAACCTATCGATCGGGGATGTCTCACTCAGAAGATGATGAGGATGATGAAGAAGGAGAAGAAGAAGAAGATGATGCGGAAGAAGACGAAGAAGATGATGAAGATGACTATGACGACGATGATGAAGAAGTGAAAGTGAGACGCCGTAAACGAGTGAAGCTGAGCGAGGAGGAATTGCGACTGGTTTGCGAGTGGTCCACGTGCCGACACCCTGTATACAGGTGTGACGTCATCACTAAGAACTCGAATAGGGACAGAGTGCTGCTGGAATTCATCAGTCACGTTGAGACGCACGCCGCTGAAATCTGTGCTGCAAGTGAAGGTGAGTAACCCATAGTCTGTCCAAGCAAAGAAGACATTGTGGCAAGATGGGAAAATGACTGCAGCTTGGTCAATATTCGCGCAACGATTATGAATTTGGTCTCAAATTGTAGATCAGATTGTAGGAAACATTCTGATCTACAATTTGAGACCAAATTTACAATTTTTGAAACAATATTTACCAAGCTGGAGTCATTTTCACATCTTTCCAGAATGGAAGAACCTATAGAATAGAAAAAACCTATAATGTCATTGGCAGAATTCTCCTTAGTTTTCATGTAATCCGCCATTATATTTTCTCATGATTTTCCATCATATCTTGATAATGGATGTAGGCCTACACTCCTCTGTGAAATTTAATTTGGCAGGCTCAAGTGTAAGTATGAAGTATGAAAATGGATGCCACCCATTGGGAGTTGAAATTAGCCTATTTGTTTAATCAAACTGAGGATTACAAATGATGCCTAAACCTGTATTTTGGTAAATAATTATACTAATCATAAATATATTGAAGAATGAATGATTATTTTTTTATGAACGGCTATTATTTCGACCATTCTAGCAGCCGACGCATTGTTTAGCCTAGCGTTTCAGATTCGCTTGTTGTCCATTTGAGGTTTCAGCGCTGGTCACTGTGTGTGCGGAGTGCATGTCGCTTCTCATGGTCACGTTCAGTCTGCTGGGTTTCTAGTTCTTTTAGGCTTTAATGATTCGTGCTTAGACTAGTATGTGTAAAAATATTTTACAAAACTCGTGTAAGAAGTTGGTCACAAACTCTTAGTCATAGTCTAAACTCTAAACATTCTATTCGTTTGAAAATGCGACCTTCCAAAACTCGCTATGTAATAATATACTATTGTGCTTTTATTGTAGACACTTACCAATGTTTGTGGAAGGAATGTGGTTTTGAGACAACGGATAAGAGTGAAGCTGAAGTGCATGTCAACTATCATGCCTATCATACTAAGCTGAAATCCATTGGAAGAAATGTGAAAGCTCGTACTGAAATGCCTGTAAGTAGCCTACTATGTACAAGTTTATGGAAAATGATAAATTATTCGAATAGTATAATAGGAACAATTTCGGGCTTAAAAATTTCAATTTAAAAAAGTTTCATGATATAGTCTGTCCAAGCAGAGAAGACATTCGGGCATGTTGAGAAAATGACTCCAGCTTGGTCAATATAGGTTCAAAAATTATGAATTTTGTGTCAAATTATAGGAAACATTCTGCTCTACAATTTGAAACCAAATAATGTATCATTTTTGAATCAATATTGTCTGGAGTGGAGTCGTTATCCCATCATGCCAGAACATCTTCTTTGCTTGGACTGACTATATCCACCCTCCACCCACCGATAGTGCAGTATAGCTTTATAATTTCGTTGAATTTTAAAAGTAACGGCCAGGTTGGTCTAGTGGTCTTCTGGAGCATTACAGCTAGGCTTACCTTTCTCCGGTCGTGGGCTCGAATCCCACCACAGGTAAGGAAGTTTGTTCATATAATCAATCACACTCTCCATTACTCAAGCAAGCAAGAATGATTTTGTGGGCATTATCCGCAATAAAAACAGATAACCTTTATGAATTTCTTTGCAATGATCAAATTTTAAATCTGCTTTTTCAACTGACAGGACTGTATGTTTGGCAAATCCAATGTGAACGTCTTGCCTGAACCTCTTGAACCGCTGATATGCCATTGGGAAGATTGTACACATGCCTGCAATAACATGCTCAGGTATTTGAAACATGTCGATGTACATGCTGACAACATATTCTTCCGTCTGGAGCATTGCAGGTGCCTTTGGAAAGGTAAGAACGACACAATTCTAATTAATTAAAGAACACAAGTTTGTCAATTTGTAAAAACAATTCCAATTGTTTCAAATTTTATAAATTCAATGGAAAGTTAATTTATTAGTATTTTATGACAATCACACACTATCATGAAATGATAGGAAGAGAAGAACAGGCTTAGCCTTTTCTGATTCAATCCATTATTTCTTGTAGTCCAAAAAGTTGATGTTTTTTACATAATTTATACTTTTTTTACATAATTTATACTTTTTATTTACATAACTTACAAATTTACATTTTTAAGCACGGATAGTTTTGATGAAAAATGATGTGTAGGAAATATTTGAAATCGATTTGATCAAATAGATGCATTTGTGAACAATATATCATCCAATTTCTGAACAATGAATAATGTAATGAGAGCAAGCTGAAGGAGTGCCTATAAGTGCACTCAGGCAAGATTCCAAAATGATCTTAACGTGTATCAATGGTTGTTTTCAGACTGCCTGACCGACTTTATCAATTTAATATATTTCAAAATATACATTTTCGAGGGCACCAGGAATGAATCTCAATATTGCCCTCATAACACCAATAAATTTGAAAGTAAAATTTAAATCAATAAATCACACCAACTTGAAAAAGCAAAGTATTGATTGGATGAGAATCATCATCCAAACTTGTCTCAATACAGTAGTTGTTTTTAGAAAGATAGTGAATAGTGGTAAGATGGGAATAGTGATAAATACACTGGTTTTGAAATGATCACAACGTGTTCAAATGGTTGTTTTCAGACTGCCAGACCGACTGTGTCAACTCAACTTGTCTCAGTAGTTGTTTTCAGATAGATAGCAGAAAGGAATTGTGGTAATTGCTCGGGGTTTAAAATGATCTCTATCTGTTCAAATGCGTGTTTTCAGACTGCCACACGGATTTTGCTAATGAGAGTAAGCTGAAGGAGCATCTGCGAGTGCACACTGGCGAGAAGGTGTGTGCGTGTCCGCAGTGTGGGGCCTTGTTCGCCTCCAACACAAAATTGCTCGATCACTGTACCAGACAGCTGCCCTTGGACTGTGAGTCATACATACAATTATCCTTAATTTCCACAATTTTTTACGGCTACAAAAGTGAATAAAATCTAGAGACCTTAGCAACCTTATATTATTTATTTCAACACGACTCTTCCGTTTTTGTAAAGGTAGCTCAAGGCTATTCCGAAGTGGCAGCTCGAGACGCCCGGCTCTAGGGCTGAGGCCGCACTGCCGGTGGGTAGAGCCTGGAGGGTAGATGGTAGTTGGTAAATCTATAGAACATACACACCATCCACAGTAATACATCGTATAAATGGTATGTGCTCAGCCGCCATCTTCGAATTCTTAAATATGGACAACATAACCTCAAAAAACAGAATGACGTCCATACCATTCATACGATGTATTACTGTGGATGGTGTGTATGTTCTATAGATTTACCAACTACCCTCCAGGCTCTACCCACCGGCAGTGCGGCCTCAGCCTAACTGCGTTGCTCTAGCGATCACAACTCAATTCACATAACTGTATTAAAAAAGTTCACTTTGTTATTAGGGCTATTAATGTATAATCAATAATCAAAGACCCATTTTTAGTTATTCTAATATGATATGATGATAATAATTATTATTTTTCGAGTGAATTACACTACATATTGATTTATTGTACATTGGTAGTCCTGATAACAAAGTGAAGGTTTATAGCATAGTTATGTGAATAGAGTTGTGATGTTTAGAGCAGCGCAGTTAGAGCCGGGCACCTCCTACATCCGCACGGCTCGAGATACCGTTTGGGAATTCTACCTTAAACAGGGCTGTAGAAAATAGTTTGAAACTCACACAAATCGTTTGTGTTCAGAAGGCCATTGTAGTCCGAGATCACCAGCCTCAGTCTCATCGAGCAAAGAAGACATTCCTTCAAAATGGCCGATTAAAGCGAGAGTGTAACTACAATCTGAAAATTTCTGTGTGTTATCACTTCAGACGGTAAAATACAAAATAATAAAAAAACGTAAAAAGTTTTTTTTTGCATCAGATGGTAAGAGTGGGACTATTTTCATTTCGACTGCTGGTAGTATTGAACAGCTACCGCCATTTTGAAGGACTGTGTTCTTTGCTCGACAAGACTATATCTACCCACCACCTACCGGCAGTACAGCCTCAGCTTAATTGATTTTGCTCATTCTAATTTGTAAATTGACCATGGTGAAATTCTGTCCATACATGTAAAAGTGAATAAAACTGCAGATAAGGAATTCGAATTAAATGGAAATAAAAGTTATGATAGTCTATCCTAGCAAAGAAGACATTCTGGCAAGATGGGAAAATGACTTCAGCTCGGTCGATATGGATTCAAAAGTAATGAATTTAGTCTCACATCGTAGATATGAATGTTTCCTACAGTTTAAAATCATAATTCTTGAACCAATATTGACCGAGTTGGAGTCATTCTCCCATCTTGTCAGTTGTGTTCCCTCCTTGGATAGACTATATCGAACTACAGATTTATCAATAGTCGAATACCGGTTTCAGTTGCTACACAATTGTCAATCTCTGGTAAATCAGAGTATCTCGGCTTTCAATACAACTCTGGTTGGACAATAACTTGTCTTTTGAATTGAAATGAATGAAATAAATTAATCAAAATGAATAACAATTACAATATCACCCTCACAATTACTCAACAAGTGAGTGGATTTTAATGAGTTGCATAAATATCACAATATATCATCAATATCACAACTACTTAAAAAGTGAAATAATGAATTTGAATGAGTTGAATTGTTTATGATGTTACAGTACAGGGCTACCAGTGTTCGCACTGTCGACGACATTACCCAAGCGAGCGCATTTTACGCGACCACATGCGTTCGCACATCAAACGCGCCAAGTGTCTCTACTGCGACATGACATGTGCCACGCAAACCACGCTGGTCACGCACATGCGCGTGCGTCACATACGACACAAGCCCTTCCGCTGCCGGCACTGTCCGTTCAGGTATGGTGGTCACATTTAGGCAAGATGGGAAAATGACTCGGTCAATATCAATAATGATAATTAATTAGAATCTCAATTTATTGCTATATAAATAGACAAAGGACTTCTGCAACTGCAAATATTGACCAATGTACTGAATAGCAGGCGAGATCCACTGAATATATAATAATTCTTCCAACTTTGATACCTAGCCAGAAAGGCTAACATCATAATTGAATGGAGCTGTTTAGATAGCTGCCTGGTGGGCAAGTGGTTAAGTCACTCGGCCGGCAACCGAGGGGCACCGGGTTCGATTCCCGGTCCGGGCACAGTTTTTTGATCAGTTTCATTCAGCGGATCTCGCCTGCTATTTAGTACATTGGTCAATATTTGCAGTTGCAGAAGTCCTTTGTCTATTTATATAGCAATAAATTGAGATTCTAATTAATTATTATTATAATCATCCAGCAGTTGATGAGCTGCAATAACTAATAATTCTTCCATCGGTCAATATTAGTTCGAAAAATTTAAATTTGATTTAAAATTGTAGTAAAAATTCTAATCTACAATTTGGGAACAAATTTATAATTCATGAATCAATATTGACCGAGCTGGAGACATTTTTCCATCTTGCTAGAATGGGTTATAATCCTCTATAAACTATCCGTGATTTTATGAGCCAATATTTTTTTGTAATCTAACTTGTCTAGTTCTTGAATACTCCATTGTGTAAGATTATTATTTTCAATAATATTATTGATTTTTTTTTCAGATGTGAATCGAAATCTGATCTACTAAACCACTATCAGAAACATGAGATGCGTGATCGATATGTTTGTGAAAGGCCTGACTGTGATTTCTCATGTAGATCTAACCAAACACTGAAAATACATTTTTTAAAGGTAAATAAGGCTAAGTTGAAATATCTCATTTGTCACAGTATATGTTACAAATAGACGCATCCATGATATAATGATGTAGCTTTATTCCAAAATATAGGTATAGTTCTACCAAGAACTGAAGAGCCTTCTGCGGAGGGAAGTGACAGTGTAACTGAAATTTTCAGGGTGGAATCACTTCAGCCAACCTACCGTTTCTATGATCATAATCATATCAATTTCACGAATAAAACTGTTTTTTCATTAATGGATTTATTCAATTATTGACATATGATAGCACAAATCGTAACATAATAATGAGCTATAGGACAGAAAAAATAGTCTGAGCCTGTACTATTTCTTCCTAAATTTGGTTATGTTAGAACAATTCTCATTTCGACTACTTGCAGCCATGTTGTCTTGTGTCTTGGCAGAACTATACAATTATGATTATTTATTTATTTATTTATTCTGTTACTGAATTACAATAAAGAGATAAAACACAGACAACAAAGTCCGAAATGTCTTTTCACAAATTTCTATACATAATTATTAAAAAATATGCTATGCTTACAAGATCATCAACCACTATCACAAAAATTCAAAAATGTCAATAACTCTTAAAATGTTATTTGTTAATAATGTTAATAACTTTGTAAAAACTTCAACTTAATTTAGAATTTTGCAGGTAGATTTAAAAGTCAGATTATAGCACATCATTTGCTCAAGTTACTTCCATTTCTTCCTAAGAATTTCTTCAATTTTAAATTAGATTAGAAAAATAATTATGAAGCACTGATGAAATACCAAATAAAAAATAGCCCGTCTAAGCAAAGAAGACATTCTGGCAATATGGGAAAGTGAATCCACCTTGTTCGGAAAGTCAATTTAGGATAAAAAATTATAAATGTGGTCTTCAATTGTAGATCAGAAAGGTTTCTAAAATTTGGGACCAAATTTATTATTTCTAAACCAATATTGACCGATCCGGAGTCATTTTTCCATCTTGTCAGAATGTCTTCTTCACTTGGGCAGACTATATTATAATCTTTTAAATGTGTAGTATAGAACTACTTGCGAGCAAATTTTATAATTTAGCTAGTAGTATTTTTTTATTTTGACATTTTTTAGCTTTTGGCATTTCTGTATATATGAAACATTATTGATAAACCTTTATTATGATGTATACTTACATTTTCTTATAAAACTTGTTTCTTTTGATAAATTGTATTGCTCAAGTGTCAAAAAAATAAATATTTGATTGAACTCTAGCAAACGCACAGACAAATATGTTTCTATGTTTGCTGTATTTCCATATTCAATAAGTTATCATAAGATTGTTTTTTCTTGTTTTTGCTATTTTATACTATCTATTTTACTATTTAATACTATTAATACTAATACTACTAATACTATACAATTTTTGACCACAGCACAATCACATAGATACGGCCACCCAGTCTTTCGGAGGAGACGATAAGCCGTCGGTCCCGACTACCTGAAAAGTAGTCGTCATCTATCATTCATTTCATTACCCACGCACAAGCCTATGAGCTCATGTGGGCTTCACCCTCATAAACTATTAATACTATTGTATTCTACTATTTTCTACTTCTATGTTTGCTGTATTTCCATATTCAATAAGTTATCATAAGATTGTTTTTTCTTGTTTTTGCTATTTTCTACATGTTGTATTTTATGGGATAAACTTGATTTTGAATTTTTGAAATTATTCGTCTAGTCAGCTTACTCATCCGCCAGTTTCCTTGTCATCAACTATAGTGATTTTGTTCGGTTCAACAGGAGCATGAAGGCATCGCCTACCCCTACAATATTTACGAGTGCCATGAGTGCGGTAAACAGTATTCTCGTGGCACCTATTTGACAACGCACCTTAAAAAGTTACACGGACTACAATGGCCTTCTGGACACAAACGATTCGCGTAAGTTCAATAGTATATCACATAAATTAAAACTAATTTCATTGTTTACATCTCCAGTTCAGTTGTTAAGAGTCATATTTTACACCCAATAAATTAATATATTCTTATGCTTTTTATATGGTGAGGAGAACTTTACGGGTTGGTTCCACCTCGCCAATGTGTACTTGGCCAAATACTGGTCACCCATCCAAGAGCAGTCCACAGTGTTCGTGACAACATCACGATCACGGAGCTACCTCTCACCCAATATCATCACAAAAGAGAAAATTTATTGTTTAAAGGTATTATACGAATTACTATTAGTAATCATTTACTATTGGGTGTCCCGTTGGAGTAAGTATAGTCTGTCCAAGCAAAGAAGACCCTCTGGCAATATGGGAAAATGACTCAAGCTCGGTCAATATTAGTTCAAAAATTATAAATTTGATCTCAAATTGTAGGAAACGACTTCATCTACTATTTAGACCACATTTATAATTCTTGAACAAATATTGACCGAGCTGGATTCATTCTCCCATCTTGCCAGAGGGTCTTCTTTGCTTGGCCAGGCTATAATAATGCCTCAGTCTAATAACCAAAAGTTCCTAGGTTCGATCCTCAGCCAGGGATCAGTTTTTGACTACAGCACAATCACAGAAATACGGCCAACTCGTCTTTCGTAGGAGACGGTAAGCCGACTGCCTAAAAAGTAGACGGGCGTATGCTGGGATGCATGCATGCACGCAAGCCAGTCAATCACAGCTCTTGTCTTGACCTTAACAAGAGCTGTGATTGGCTGGCTTGTGTGTGCGTGTGTGCATGCGTCCCAGCATACGCCCGGCCTATAACTCATCATCATCCTTCTCATATTAAGTGAAAGTGGACATTGTGGATAGACATATAACCTACATCTTAAACCTTCATCATCATCATCATCATCATCATCATCATCATTCATCCTTTGCTTTAAATATCTGGAAACCAAGTCGCAATTGTAAAGAAAGAATAAAGAATAAAACACGCACAGGCCTAGGAATATGTTGTGAATGCAGGCCTAGTGTATGTTGTGCTCATATGGGCATCACCCTAACTCAGGCTATATACCAATTGTATTACCGTAACTATTTGTATGGGAAATTATATAATAATTATCAAAAGGTAAAGATAAACAGGTAATACTACTATCAAATAGGTATCCTGAATAAGTTGTTTTTCGGATAAATTACTTTCGATTCACTAGTTCCAAATTATTAATGTAGACTTGTGAATGCGCATCGAGTAAGTTGTAAATAGCTGACGCCAAAAATTTTGGACGGTTTCGTCTGTTCCTTGTGCGCTCCTACAGCTGATGTTGTCAATTAGAGTCTCTTAGCTCATGCCTGGATTATGTTTTTTAAATGAAAGGCATCAGCTGTTACATCACTTAGCTCACAAGAGACAGATGAAACCGCCTCATGTCTTTGCATCAGCTATAAAGAACCTTTCCTTTTCAAAGGAATTTGAAATTCTGAAATATTTATTTTCCAGGTACCGTCCCGGAGAAGATGGTAAATATAGGTTACAGACGATACAATATGAAAGTCTCGAAGTAAACGAAGAAATTCATTCGACTGCAATCAGACGTACCAAAAAGCATGTTGTAAGTCGAACTTCACTACAAAAATACGATTTTTCAAAATTTATTCCAGTAATAAATGAATAAATTATCATTCTATTTGTTCAGGAATAAGTCATACACTCACAAAATCATCTTAGGGTCCACTGTCAGTCCGTACTGACAGTTCGATCGTCAAATAATCGGACTGCCGACTTACAGCTGTTTTGGACTGCCAATTTCACCATTTACTCACAGTTTTTTCTTTAATATACAATCATACTGGCTTTGTCATGTCACAGTCCGAACTGACAATGTACAGTGACTAGTTATCAAGTCACTGTATGACAATGTATGTAGTACTGACATCTATTTTTGGGAAAGAAAATAAGAAATATCATATATGTTTTTTGGGAAACAATAGAAATGTCATTCAAATTTGTGTGTAAAATATTGTTCATATCATTGGATTATATAATACATTGTTTAGAAGAAAAGAATCATAATTATTTCAAAAGGCTGTATTATAAAAAGTACCTTAATACACATAATATGACAAAAATTTTACTGAACATTTCAAGTAATTGAAGACTTTTGAAAAAGACATTCAGGTATGTTTTTTACCCAGTAACAATACCCTAGAATAATCTTCTTGTTTTAAATTGCAAATTTTAAACTTTAATGTATTGTTTTATTATGATTAATGGCGAATAAAGATTCTTTTTGGAAAGGAGTTTAGAAACACATTGTACAGTCTCTTTAGTACTGTATATCAATTTGTGAATGAAATTTGGTTTATTTCATGTGGACTTATATGTTTTCAGACGGAAGATTGCTCCGAAAATCAGGATTCGAACGATAGAACTATGAAAATTCGGCTGACAATGAATGGAGTCAACAAAAGAGGAAAGCCTACTCATGTGGAATACGAAATGACTATTGACGAAAGTACAGAGTGTTCCGAAGGACAATTAAATAGCTTAACGAAAGGCCTCAACAGTTGATAGAAAAAGGCTTCTTTACTGTTTGTTATTTATGAAAACTTTCAACCAATTTTTAGAATTCCTATAGTACAGTGTGATTTAAAAAGAATACCAGAACTTTGAAAATCTGTATTCAATTAAGGAAACATGATAGAAAATCCGTTATAAACCAAAATGAAGTGTATTAAAACAAGTTTTCCACTATAAAACAAGTTCACAAATCTTCAATGTGACCCCCTCCAGACACTCGAGCGAAATAAAGACGATACTTGAACTCGTTCCACATTCTCAGTAGCATAACAGGCGTAACAGTTTGTAAAGCTGCTGTTATTTCCTGTTTTATCTCCTCAATGTTAGCGTCGATTGGCTTATGTGTAGAGTTGGACCAGCATGAGGGTGATCATGTACAGTCTGAGCGTTTTATTCTCTCCAGCGCGGATTGGGTATTGTTTGACAGGGTCCTCTTGAAGGGCCTTGCCCTTGTTGAAGATGGTGGTGGGGTAGAGGAGAGGAAAATTTTCAGAGCTTCCTCGAATCGATGACAGATAGGGCTCCTCTCCCCGTTCATTCTTTTCAGTTATCAATTTTGAAAGTTGTGGTATTCTTTTTGAATCACCCTGTATATTGGCTCCTTGGATTGCACCACACAGTTTTATGTGAATAGGAGTGCACTGTTGTGAACAGCTGTGAATAGGATCACATTGTTATATTCTGTCCAAGCAAAGAAGACCCTCTGGCAAGATGAGAAAGTGACTCCAGCTCGGCCAATATTGGTACAAACAATATTGATTTGGTCTCATCAGAATGTTTCCCACGATTAAGTCCAAATCAATAATTTTTGAACCAATATTGACCGAGCTGGAGTCATCATCTTGCCATAGAGTCTTCTTTTCTTGCTCAGGATACATCAAAATGACCTTCGTTTGGGCATGTGGCAACATAGTACCGCACTCTATAAGCGCAGTGGTGCAATTTAAGGTACAAAACTATAGAGCGATCAAAAGAAGAGCGTTGGTTTCAATATATGAAATTAAGAGGTATATTTTAACAAAAAATTGAAAATAAATATATCAACATTTTAATTTCACTTTCCATTTTTTAAATCCGGCAGCACTGCGTATTTTAACACACAGCAAATTATGCCTACTTTCCGTAGATTGAGCATTCTTATATACAGTCTGCGGACATTACATGCTGGCTTCATTACTGTACCTACGTGAAGTGCTACATATAGCAACAATTCAGCAAAGATAGCAGGTTCACTCCTACGAATTTGAATGTATAGTCTGTTCAAGCAAAGAAGACCCTCTGGCAAGATGGGAGAATGTCTCAAGCTCAGTCAATATTGGTTAAGAAATTATCAATTCGATCTCAAGTTGTCGGGAACAATTTGATCTACTATTAAGACCACATTTATAATTCTTGAACGAATATTGGATAGCTGGAGCCATTCTCCCATCTTGCCAGAGGGTCTTCTTTGCTTGGACTGACTATACCATACTCGTTGTCGTTTGTCCAAGGTTTGGGAATGTTGAATAACAATTAGCCAAAATCAGTGAGATTACGTCCAGTGAACGTGTTTGGATCATCTGTGTCCTGGTGGCTGGTTGAAAAGATTTTATATGTGATATAAGCCTTTTTTAATAATAAATTAAGGATAGTCTACTCTTGTCCTGTGATAGGCCTACTGCAGTCACCATCAAGTTTCAGTTTAGTGGTCTGTACAATATCATGGTTTTTTCAATGCTTCACGACACGATCTATCCAGGATTAGCTTTGTCTGAAATCAAGAATAAGCCTTTTGGTACCGGTATTGGATATCTAAGGGGGTGGAAAAAAATGGGATGAATTATGGAACTGTAAATGAGTATTGAGAATATTTCAATGTTTATAATTACAGGGTGTGTTAATAAGGTTTCAAGACTGATTTTTTCCTGCATAGCGGAGCGATTCCAGACCGGTCTCGTTGACCGGGTTGGGTTGGGGGGTGTCTCGGTCAAGTGACCGAGCACTCGTCAGCTGCCGGCGAGGCGCTGAAGTGAACACATCACGCATCAAGTGAGTGTTTGTTTTTTTCACGTCGACAAGTCGCGACAGTGAAAATGCAGCGTTCGATCGAGCAGCGTTATTCTGTGAAGGTGTGTGTCAAATAAATGAAAAGTCAAACCACTGATTCATTAGAAAATCGAGATACCAGTTTCGGTTATTGTTACACCATTAACAATCTCTGGTAAACTAAAACTTAACGAACAGAGCAGCAGTATTTATACTAACGGTGAAGCACCGCTATTTGTCGACGCTTGAGTCAATGACCGTGAACGTCTGCCATTGGCCTAGACAAGCTCCTCCTCGATTAGCGGTTCATTCAGACATTACAAAATGGCGTTTCAAGCAGAATATACAATTTAAGATCGATAAATGGCTACAGTAACCTACAAAATATGAGTAAGTGTGATCAGCATGATTTTCTGAGAATAAACCATTGAGAAAGTACGGTGTTCATATTCTGCATACTTCCAACAGCCCCTGGTCTAATTAGAAAGAATACTGATCTGCATTTGAATCATACTCCTCTATAATAATTATCCTCTATAAGGTTATGGTTGAAGCATGTAATTCTAATTAAAAAATAAAATCAGTGCGCAACAACCTAATATGTGAGAGCAATCACATTATTTTCATATCATTCAAGGCAAAAGCTTCTCATTAAAATCAATTATTTGATTTAGAACAATTTTCACGCGATTAAAATAATTATTTCTATTAGAAATCGATTACGGAATGTGGTACACAATGTCGGGAGCAGGGATGAAGGAAATTGTTACAAACTGTCGTTTAAGAATTGTATAGTTTATCGTAGGCCCACTTTTGTATAATCTAATTATTTGATGCTGGAATCTTGAAACGTGAATGAGAGAAATTTCAGTTTGTTGGACTGGTAGCAATGCTAACACCCGGTCTACCGTCTTCAGGACAAATTTCGGATTCGGAATTTCAGTTTTTCGCTCTTCACTGTAGATGTATGATTCTTGTTAGTGCTCCTTTGCTAGTTGAAACGACTATTTTGAGTGTGTATGACGCATAAACGCGTGGATCAGTGGAGAATCGTGAATATTGCCGGTTCAGGAAACTAATTTTTGAAGTGAAATTCCTAATTCAGCATTAATTTCTTGGAATTCGGGTTCATATTGATTTTCAATTCAACGATTTCGGCTGTTGACATGCCAACAGGCGATTATAGGACCACGTTGTGATTTTGTTCTCTACTACAATCTTGTTCTACTCCTGTTTTTGGGGGATACTAAATATAACAGGTAAGACTCTTTCATAAGTTTTCGAAATAGCCTGAACCTATTTAAATTTATGTTTTATAAAAATATTCACTAAATCCCGTTGTATGTTATTTTTAGTTGTTGAATTTATTTTTAATCTATATTTCAAATTTACCAACTGCAGGATTGGTTTTATTATTTCTTGGTAATTCAGTGTTCAAAATTCGCCTGTGATGTGAATCAATTCCTATCTACTTGGTCAACTATGGTCCAAATATTCAATTTGCACCATTTTCTAACCTCTCAAAATTAAAGATAACCTCAATTTTATTACCGTTAAGCACTTGAACCCGGCAATCTAGCCTATCATTAATTTACTAAATCAAATTTAATTTGATGATCTCTATCATGTATCAATGTGTTTTATTAGTTAGAGGCTTGTTAAATTTATCAATTCAGTTGCTAAAATAAGAAGAATGTTGCTTTATTTCTATGAATTAGCTATTTGCCAAAAGTTGACGTTTATTATTTCAACATGGAAGTAGAATGATAATTTGTTAGACTAAAGTTGTTTCCACTTGAAACTGCCTCTCTAACATCTTCCAATGTCCGTTACATGAACATGATGCACAAGTACAGATTTATATAGGCCTAGCCTACAAGTCGGCCTAATATCAGTAACATTTATAGGCGCTAAATATCAACCCCATTAGAATCATATGTTCGCTCGGCGGTCTTGTTTTAAAAATCTTGTAACCTCTCCAAGTTAAGACTTACGAAGAGCATCGTTGTACTTTAAATATTCTATTATAATTCATCTTGAGAAAATTTCACATTTTTCCTATAGATTCAAGTTATTTCTTCTTTTTATTCAACTCCGTATCATACAGTATTTGAAGCAAAAAAAGGTTATTCCAGTTCTTTTTATGTTCAACTTGAATCAAGATCATTCAAGCTGTCAAAACCTGTTCAAATATTTTTACGATTAAGTTATTGTCGTTGTAATAATTTAATTAGATCTATATTTTAAAACAGTGTGCTGAGATTGTGGTCTATAGATAATTTATTATTTTACTGAACCTGGGATTCATCAACCATCCAAAAACCCCCAAAAATGTAGCCTAACAATTTCATAAAACTCTTCAATATCGGTCTCCACGTCTGCTTACAGTAAGTCGTATGTATAGTGTCTTAATTCCAATACTAGATTCTAAATTCTTGTTTTATTGAGTAGTAGACGTCTGTTGTCTTTTCAAGCTGTCCCAGTGACATATTGAAGGGATCTATTTGAAAACTTGCCAGGATTATTTTGTGATATTGCCAACTGAATTGACGTTCATGAAATGAGTACTGTCTGCTTTAATATAGTCTGTCCAAGCAAAGAAGACCCTCTAGCTAGATAAGAAAATGACTCCAGCTCGGTCAATATTGGTTAAAAAATTATTGATTTGGTCTAAATCGTAGGAAACATTCTGATCTACATTTTGAGAACAAATCAATATTTTTTAACCGATATTGGCCGATATGGAGTCATTTTCTCATCTTGCTAGATGGTCTTCTTTGCTTGGAGACTATAACTACCAAAACTGTTTAATGTGTGCTTTAACTATAATTGCATTCAAAATAATTATCAATAATGAACAAATATTCAAATGATGTACATCAGCTTGTAATTATGCTAGGGAATCTGTAATAAATATATTAGTCTGACCAAACAAAGAAGACCCTCTGGCAAGCTCGGAAAATGACTCAAGCTCGGTCAATATTGGTTAAAAAATCATCAATTTGACCGCAAATTGTAGGAAACAATTTGATCTACCATTAAGACTTTATTTATAATTCTTGAACAAATATTGACCAAGCTGGAGTCATTTTCCCATCTCACCAGAGGGTCTTCTGTGCTTGGACAGACTATAGGCTATACTGTGGCCTATTGAATTTGCATTGAACAAAATCTACCTATTTTGATGTAGGCTAAATTAATCTCACTATTCCGTATTATATAGGTTTTATTATTATAGGAAATGATCTTTCTTCAGAACATCCATTCATTCCCGGTGATTTATTCATTCATTCCCGTTTTCGTACAATTTGAATCATAAATAATATAGCAGGAATTAACTAAAGAAAAGAAAAGAGTATTGTAGTAGTACGGTAACTGATAAATTATTCAATCCTCTATTATTATCATTGATTTCTAAATTTGGGCCTCTATCTAATAATAATTGTGAATGGAAGTTTTATTCAGTAATCAGAGATTCATAACCGTTGATGATAATTGTCCATTATTCCATTCATTCACTTTTTTTAAATATCAGTTCATAGCGGAAATGATTAATAAGAAAGGAAGTTGAAAATACATTGTCAATATGAGCATTTTTTCTATGAAGCTCTGTTATATAAGTACTTGCTTGCTAATTGATTCTGATGTGTTGTGTCAATGTTAGCTATAGTCTGTGCAAGCAAAGAAGACCCTCTGGCAAGATGAGAATATGAATCAAGCTAAGCTCGGTCAATTTTGGTTCAAGAATTATAAATTTGATCTTAAATTGTAGGAAAAAATTTTATCCACTATTAAGACCACATTAATAATTCTTGAACAAATATTGACCAAGCTGGAGTCATTATCCCATCTTGCCAGAGGGTCTTCTTTTCTTGGATAGACTATATTCATATCTCATTTTTCAAACAACGTTTTTCCTATGTTGCTTTTTTGAAAATTCTCAAGTACTACCAAATAATAAAATATCATAGCGGTAAATTAAGGCAGTTTAGTCTGTTTTTTGCTTGATCCAATTAGAGTATATTTGTAACATAACTATTCTCTAATTATTAGGTCTGCTACAGTTTCAGACATTATTATTATCATATGGCTTATTTGTGGGGAGTTCCGAAGAAGTTCCACAGCCGAAATAATCACAATTTCCCATGTTGAGAAATTATTATGGTAGCCTAGTTTTTGATTTTGAACAAAGTTATTGGAATTTTGGTGAATTTTCAGACATCAGCTGCTGGAACAGACGAAATCGCCTTAATTTTGGCACTAGCTCTACTACATCTCTAACCATCTCTCGTAGTCACTACCTTACTCACTCTTAAATTATATAGTTTACGATAGCTGACGCTAAAAAGTGAGATGTTTCATCTTTTTCTTGTGCACTCCAACAGCTGATGTTGTCAATCAGAGTTGTCATTTAGGCTATATGTAGCCCGTATAATTATATATAGTATAGTGTGTATATACTATATAAGCTATATAGTAGGTATTTGTAAAGTAAGCACTTATATATTTATACTTCACATCAGCTGTTAGTAGGATACATCTCGTATAAGAGACGGACAAAACCGCCCAACTTTTTGGCGTCAGTGATACTCCTCCCCTGCTGAAAACTGAACATGACATCCAAATTTATAATTTTGACAGAATTCCTAAATTTTCCTCCCATAAATGTGGGAGGTACTCTCCCATCCACTCCCACTATTCTCTCTCTCTTTCCCAAAATTGTCTCATAGGTGCTCTTTTTGAAGACGTATCCTTGATCTACTTTTGACGTCCTGTCTGAATTTGTGAGTTAGGCGTGGACTACAGTTTAGTTAGACTGTCACAGAACAATGATTTTCCGCCCATACACGTTACTACTGCTGTCAGAGAAAGTGAGAGAGAGAGAGAATGTGTGTGTGTGTATGTGTTTGTGTGTGTGTGTGTGTATAAGTATAATGGTAAAAGAGTGAGAGACAAGAAAATAAATTCGGGCGGGTAACCCATTCATTGAATCTATGCGTAGTATGGGATTAGCTCTGGACTTTAGTTTAGAGAAGTTGCAAGCTTGTTTTCCTGAGAAAAACATGAATTTACGTTTTTGTAACAACATTTTGTATGGACTCAATCAGTTCCGAATAGCACATTGAAGAATGGATGATTTCAAGCCGTTCAAAAAAGCACAATAAATTCCAAAATTTGGTTGTCATGGAAAAATTGTAACAAGTTGAAAAATTTTGGGCTCTAAATTTTTCAGAAGTGATTTTGGTGATCTTTTTGTGTTTTGTGTGTTTTTTGAACTCTCTCAAATTGGAACAACTTTGAAACATCAAATTTCCGTGGATCATTCAAGAAAAACCTCAATTTCCCATCGAGGATAATTATTGAGGTTATTTTGCCGGTGGTACATCCTTTTAGGACTCCCCACCAAACATGGCATACGATAAGAAGAGAAAGAATGGAATTGAGTAGTTCAGAGAGTGTTTGTTTTTGTATTAAAACAATATAAATCGGTGAAAGTGAACCGGTAGCTCTCTGAAAAACTAAAGTTTAACATTCGTTTTATTAATTCAACTTTGAAAATTCATGTTTGATGTTTTGAAATACTCTTAGAATTTTCTATTATTGAGAAATGTCACCTACTTACTTGTAATTCTAGAGAATTATTATAGTTTGTATCATTATATTAAAGTATTTTTTGATGTTGATGACCTCTTGCAGCTAATTTTACACTTGTAAACTAATTTATAATTGTATCATTTTTCTCGGCGGCTATAAGTTATGTATTCATTTGAAGGTAAACGTACTCTCAAGATAGCTGACTCAAAACGTTGTGCGGTTTCGTCTGTCTCTCATATGTGAAGCATGTATTGTCTATTAATTTCAAAAACATCATCCAGGACTAGCTAAATGATAACTCGAATCTACATCAGCTGTTGAAGCCCAAAAGGTGCAGACGAATCCAACTGAATTTTTGGTTGAAATTGATGTTGCTTTCCATGACGAAATACTTATTAACACTTATATAGTAGAAAACGACATGTATTTCAAAGTTAATTTTGGTAAATCACTTACTTATGGCTTAGTGAAGTGGGATGCATTTCACTCCTGATGAAGCTCCTCTTCAGGAGTGAAATGCATCCCACTTCACTAAGCCATAAGTAAGTGATTTACCAAAATTAACTTTGAAATACATGTCGTTTTCTACTATATAAGTGAATTTTTGGCGTCAGCAGTAGAAGTAAAGTTCCTTTCTGTATAGTACAGTATCACTCTCTTGCCGGGTTTTTCCAAGCACACTAAAAGTTGAGGGACCCTGTATAGTGTAGTAAACACATACAGGATGTAAATGGGAGATTACTTTTGTTTGCCGACGACACTGCAGTGGTGTCTTCAGGGAATACGTGGGGGGAGGCCTACGGGAGTGCCATGGAAGATTTGTTTAAAATTAAAAAATTGTTTGATTGCAACCGCCTGACAATAAATGTAACTAAAACTAAGTACATGCCGATAACCACAAGAAACAAGACTGATCCAGACCCTCTTGTATTGAAAATGCACTGTTGTAATGACCCAAAATCTAGTGAATGTAACTGTGGTGTGATTGAACGAGTGCACCACTATAAATACCTGGGTGTCGTTTTGGATAGCGGGTTGAGCTGGGAGCGGCATGTTCAATGTATCAAAAATAGGCTGAGGAGATTGTTGCATGCTTTCTCAGAGCTGAGTCATGTGTTGAGCTTGGGTCAATGCAAAATAGTATATTTTTCATAATATGTCCAATCCATAATTCAACATGGAATACTGGCTTGGGGTGGAGCTTCCTCCTCAATTATTCAGCCTCTGGCAGTAACTCAAAGATCATTAATCAAGAAAATTCTGAAAAAAGGTTATCGATTTCCAACAATACTTCTATTTACAGAGTTTCCGGTTCTTAACGTAAGACACAGCTATTCATAAAATCCCTGCTCATCCACATTAAAAAACATAAAACAGAACTCTTAGGAGATACAGTAAATCACACATATGCCACACGTCTAAGATCCAATATTGAATTCGAAATCCCACAGCTAAAACATGGCTCAGAACTGACAAATTCCTCATATTTGGTACACATTCTATACAGGAATGTTCCTGAGGAGATAAGGGAAGCGGAGGCATGCAGTTTGATGGTTTACAGGAAGAGGGTGGACAGATGGCTGTACCTTATTGGCTGGGAGGCGGCTGAGCAATAATTAGTCCGATCACAGTATGCAAAATAATCAACCTTCAACTAAAAGGGAAAAATCTTGGAATATCCATGATACTCATATCTTTCAATCGTTCATTAATTCTTCAATTATCAATCCCTAAAAAAAATCTATAGATTTCTGTTCTCAATTATTATTCACCATTCATAATAGTTCTCTCGATTTTCCACCCAGTTACTTTTATTTCACTTTTTGTTTTTACTCATTGCTCACTATTTTATTTTATTTTTTTACTGGGGATTATACTGAGGACCCGCGCATCGCAGTTCTCACATATAATATAATTTAGTGTTTTTTAACAACTTGTAGACAAATACTTACATTAAAAATTATTATTAAGGAAATATTAATGATTTAATTATTTACACTAGTAAAGTCTATGCTTGAACTCCCCCCTACACACAGACGAATAGTCTTGTAGGGGGTTCCTTTAAATATGTAACTGTATTAACATTTTATGTACACGCTATGATGGGAAATAAATTTATTTGAATTTGAAACACTATACAGTGTGGTAAACTTGAAAATATGAGTGTGCTTGGAAAAACCGGCATCAGAATATGAAGTGGAAAGTCATCATGAAATTGATGTAGTCTGTCCAAGCAAAGAAGACATTCTGGCAAGATGGGAAAATGACTTCAGCTCGGTCAATATTGTTTCACAAATTATCAGTTGAGTGTCAAATTGTAGACCAGAATTCGTCGTACAATTGGAGACCAAATTAATAAATCTTGAACCAATATTGACCGAGCTGGAGTCATTGTCCCATCTTGCCATAGGCTCTTCTTTGCTTCTTTGAACGAATCTGGCGGTTGACGGATGCCTATTACTGATTCTCAGCTCTTCCAGGATAGTTGGCGAGTGGTCTGTGAGAGTATATCGAGTCGAGAGCTGAACTGTTATGCTCTCGTAGACCGCTATCAGACTGTTCTGACCGAGCTGAGCATTAATTACCGGCAGTTACCGACCTTCACTCTAGTTGGCATGTGTCTTAATATGCGGGTTAGTTAAGAATGATTTGAACTGGAATTCCAAATCATATCGCTTCACTTGTTGATAGTCGCAAACCAATTAGACAAATTGGATCAAATTGACTCGGACGGACCTGTTTTATGGTGGTTGGATTCCATGTCCCTTTTGAATTGGATGAGATTATTCTAGCCTACTAGCATCTGAGGACGAAGATGTTGGAGAACAAACTTGTTTTTTTCAACGATTGGCTATTCATTCATTTATTCGAGAAATTATATTTTATAATAAAGGGTAAAAACACATGTACATCAAAGTCCAAAACTTATTTTTTCCCAAATTTTGATAGAAATATTTAAAATAGAGGTTATGTTCAAAGGATCTTCAAACACCTATCACAATTCACAAATTTTTACACTTCGAAATTGAAAACTAGAATTTTGAATGTTGTAAGCAATAAAAATGCTTCTTTACACACTGATTAGAGTTTATAAAATGGTACATTCTCACTCGACAGCCCAAAATACTTTGCATACTAGTGCGTAAAACACGCCAGATTTTCCACCTACAGTATCATAAAATGATAAAATTTCGAAAATGTGTTAGAACAATTGGTGAATGTTGTCCATTCATTGAACAGTCCATTTTATCAGTCCATTAAAGTCCACTTAAAACTCCAGATTTTCCACCTATCATAAAATTGCTAAGCAATTTGTTGATAAGCTTTAGCATAAGTTATTTTGGTATATTATGATATCGAAATATCGAGAAATGCTACTTTGAATCATCGATTTGAAACGTTGTATGACAACTTGTGCAGTTCTGAAGTTCTAGTCCTTCAGTGTTGTATATTTAGTCAGCTTCAGTTCCCCCCCCCCTTTGTAAACACCCCACCACTTTTCGAAAATAGAATTTTGCCGGCTTTTTTGACAAGATGCACATTTTGTGTGTCTACTACTTGGTCTCCAAACATTCTTGTCTGGGAGTTTTTTCAAATTCCATAGCTCTTTCTCTCTTACTCTAGTCTAGACGCATTTATGAGAAGGATGCTCTTTTATACCCTTTTTCGAAAATGGACATAAAGTTCAATCTTAGTCTGTCCAAGCAAAGAAGACACTGTTACAAGATGGGAAAATGACTCAAGCTCGGTCAATGTTGGTGCAAAAATTATCAATTTGATCTCAAATTATAGAATAAAATTCGATCTACGATTACGATTACATTTATAATTCTTGAACAAATATTGACCAAACTGGAGTCATTTTCCAATCTGGCCAGAGGGTCTTCTTTCCTTGGATAGAGACTATAGTTCTATGCAGACAAATTACAATACATTATCATATTATGATGAGAGAAATTTGGTAATAAATTAAGGTAAAAGCACCAGTAGTGGCCATGTTTAAGGATTTTCTCGTAGTTTATTCAGACTTGTGGGTTCATTTCATTAGTTATATCACCTGTAACTAAATAGATATATAGATAGCCCAGATCATTATTGATTGAAATATGTATATGTATAAAATACTTGAATATCGTATTCCTAAAAATTGTGAATATCTCAATTCACAAATGAATAATTAAATTTTCCGCGAAACTCAATTATGATTCTAAAGTGGCCACTATGATTCAGTAGTGGCCAGGTACTGATTCTATAGTGGCCACATGTTGTTTTATGCTCATTAAAAATTCAATTTCTCAAGCTGATTGTTTAAATCATTCAAGGTTAATTTTACATTCCATAACATGACTATAACGCCATAAATGACAACAAGTTGTATTAAAATGGGATGAAATGGTAATGCATTGTTGTTGGGTACAAACCACTAAAAAAGTGAGGTTAAACGAGAAAATAGTCATTTCCAGCAACAAAATTTTGAAAGATTGTAACCTGTATACTTTTATGAATTAAGGTCCTAAAAGCTTTCAAGGTTGAACCTCAATAATCTTGTTACAAATGGATTAATTATCCCCTCTCTTGTCTTACATACGCAAGCCTAAAAGGTCATGTGGGCTTCACCCTAGAAAATAGTTATAATGCTAAATTTTATGACAAGATGGAAATTTTGTCTATAACTCAACCCTTGACTTTAACGTGGAGGAATAAACTTTTCACCTTTGTTGTCAGTTCAACTGTGAATATTTATGTGTCGGTCTGATCATAAATAGCTGTCATAGGTAACGATGTTTCTGCATGTATGAATAATGTAGAAAGTTACTGAAATAATTTTTCGCCGTCCTTTATTTACGTATATGTACTATTGCAAAAGTGTCTGTTGAGTGCTATAGTAGGCCTGTTCAACAAGTATGGCTGCCAAAGCAAACAAGACATTCTGACAAGATGGAAAAATGACTCCAGCTCGGTCAATATTGGTTCGAAAAATTTAAATTTGGTTTCAAATTGTAGATCAGTAAGTTTTCTACAATTTGGGACCAGATCAATAATTTTTGAATCAATATTGACCGAGCTGAAGTTATTTTTCCATCTAGTCATAATGTCTTCTTTGCTTGGACAGTTTATAATTTGGGTCGAACTGGGCGGTGTTTGAAATATAGATTACAGCGCTGATCTTGTAAATTGTAATAATTTATTGATAAATTTGTGACTGGAAATTAATGAATATTAGTATAACCTTGTTGAGTTGTTGTGAAGGTGATATTGTGATAGTTATCCATATCAAATTAAATGACAAGAAATTGTAATACCACAGATCTATTAGAAAATCGAGATACCGAGTTTGGTTGCTACGTCATTATAAAAAATTCAACCCAAACTTAACGTAAAGAGCAGCAGTATTGAAATAGCATATTCCACGACGACTTTCGGCAGAATTAAATGAGCTAAACTCACTTTACAACCCCTCAGAGCGAATATTTTGTTTTCAATGAGCTTCCTTTCTGTACGATTGTGTATCAATTTTGGACTAGAGTATCAAAACTCCGCCATGTGAGTAGGCCTCGACATATATGTATTTTCTAGTGAGAATTATATAGGCCTATGGTTGAATAGCCAGGTAGGCTATAGCCATAGCCTACTTGTTATATAGTAGACTAATTTTCTACTAATGAAGTTTGATGAAGTTTTTCCCCCTCCTATTCACAGACGTGTAGTCTGTTTAGGGGCGTTCCTGTTTTATTGCATTTGTTATGATTTTGTAATGTCTATTGAATCATGAGGAAAAATAAATGAATTTGAAAATCACTTTTACATGGCTTGGACCCTTTATGAAATGAAGTTTTAAAATTCAGTTACTTTGCACGAGTTGAATTTGAAAATGAATGAAACCATCATAAGTGGGTCAATGTGCGTCACAAATAATAAATCTTTCTCTCTCTTTCTTACTCACTCTTACCCTATTACTCTGGCTGACTAGTAAATTGTTGTTATAAGTTAATGACGTAACACTATGAATCTGGCACGTTAATAAATTAGTGCTGTAGAGTAGTTCAATTGAATTTTTGTCCCACTTGTATTATATAGTACATTAGTAATATTGATTGGATGACAAATAATGAGTTTTAGAAGGAAGTCATGTGTCATAAATCAAATATTTACCGTACCCTACTTGATGTAAAGTCAGATTTGGAATAAATTCCACTCTGTATATTGTACGTTCTAAACAAATTCTAAAGTTATAGGCTACTAACAAATAGAGTGGGCTTATGATATTGCGTTGAAAAGTGTATTATTTCACTATTGTTTAAATGATATCATCCTCAATTGATAGACTACTATTGACAGAACAAGGCAATAGTTATTTGTGCATCTAGGGACTAAAGGGCAACTTTTTCTCCCTGAGGGGAAACTGTTGTTGCCCGAGGCGTAGCCGAGGGCGACAATTTCCCTGAGGGAGAAAAAGTACTTTAGTCCCGTGATGCACACAACATTTTTCCTCCACCTACATTAATTAGCTATTGATAGGAATATATAGAGTGTCCCAAAATTAAAGTGCCAAACTCTGGGAATACATTCTATGGCTCAAAATAAAGAAAAAATCACGATTAATCTTCTTCAAAAAAGCGATTTGTTCACCAGATATCCGCCTTTCTGCATTTTTTACAAAAAAATTTCATCTTCAAATTCTTTTAACCGATCTTTATTAAACTCGGCAAGTATATTCATATAAAAGAAATCAGCTGTAAAATGAATCCAACTTGGTTCAATCTGAAATCTCAACACTAGGAAGTACGGTAGGTAGCTGCTACTTCCCAATTTATAATTTTTGTAACTACAAACTAAACAAAACTGGTGAAATAAAAGAATGATGAATGGAACGACTGGCAAGTTAACTTATATAGTAACAATAAAAGGGAAGCAAATAAGTTGATATTGCTTCCAGTTTTTAAGTAATGATACTGATAATAAAAAAGTTATGAGAAACTAGATTGAGCAATGAAACTTCTATTTCAATTTTTGATAAGGCTAATATGTAGAACTAAAACCTAATAAAAAGAAGAAGATATTCAAGCAATCAACTGAATCATTTCAAATTTACTATAATAGACTTCATTTTAATTAACGTTACATTAGACATGTATAAAAGTAGTGAAAACAATCTTTTAATCTATAAGCTACAAAAATAAAGAAAACAAAAGCATCAATAAAATTTATTTATTTCTAACAGATATCAGGCTACTAGCTTCCAGCAAATACATACCGTATATTACAAATGTTTAATTGTAAATTCAACTTTCAGAGACAGTTACAATGTTTGAAGGCCTATTTCGTCCACAACACAACAGTAACCGATCGTGAAAACCTGTTCATTAGGACAATTAAAATCCACATAACATAATATTTCGTGTTGATACAACTCATACAACATAATAAAGGCTATCTAATGGAGGATATTTGTTTAAATTTATGTTGAAAAGTCCGGTTTCCAATTGAAAAACTTCAAAACTAACGATTTTACTGACCTCAACTACCATATAAGTTGAGGTTAACTATACTTCCAACCTCAAAACCAAAAGTCTAATTCAACAAAGACATTCTTTTATCATTGTTCCAGTATAATATGACAGTGGACTATTGATAATTAGTCGAAATTAAAACGATAAACACACTAATATAATAATAAACTTAAATTATAACACAAAGATCTCAAAGTACAATAAACCATTGTAGGAACGAATCATTGAATTCGATTCTAATTCTAATAATCGATTCGATAGTCGATATTCGATAGTGATCGAGAATTCTAGCTTTTAAATCATGAAGATTGTTTTTACTTTGGTACTATACTTCCATATGTATACATTTTTACATTTCTATAAATTTATGAATAATATACAAGTATTTAACTTTCTTCCATCATGATCCATTGTTTTATAAATATTCCTTCAAAATATCAGCGTAACCAACCTTTCTTCCAAACTGTGCACTCTATACTGTTTACTGTTCTACAGTTCACGCCTAAGTTCCAAATTTAGACACAAAATATCATAGAGATGCTTCCCATGTTATTTAAATGGGGCTACTTTATTCCCTAGGGAATTTTAATCTTCTTTTTCTCCCGAGGGAGAGAATGAATCGCTTTAGTATTCGATTCCGGGGAGTGAAATGCGACTTTAGATAGTAGGTGGAGGAAAAAATGATATTTTTTTTTGTCAATGGCGCAACAGCCCTATGAAGGGCCTAGGCTACCAGCTGGTTGCCAGTTTCAAATTCACTCCACTGTACATTAAAAATGAATATAAAATATGAAATATAATCAACACAAACTCAATGAGGTGAAGCAATAGCAATCAAATCAATAATAAAATACATAGAGACTGTACAATCAGTCTCTATGGCTGAGGCCGCACTGCTGGTGGGTAGAGCCTGGAGGGTGGAGGGTAGTTGGTAAATCTATAGAACTTACACACCATCCACAGTAATACATCGTATGAATGGTATGTGTTCAGCTGCCATCTTGAAATTCTTAAATATGGACAACATAACCTCAAAAAACAGAATGACGTCATACCATTCATACGATGTATTACTGTGGATGGTGTGTATGTTCTATAGATTTACCAACTACCCTCCACCCTCCAGGCTCTACCCACCGGCAGTACGGCCTCAGCCTAAAAGTTAGTAGAATCCATCTATTCAATACAATTCAAATATCTCTTTTGAAATAATATACATTAATTTTGGTACAGTGACAGATACAGTATTATACTATACACATAGTAAAACTAAAAGATCGTTGAATTCCAAGATACTGTTATAAGTTAGTTCTTAATAAGAACTAAATTTGTACTCTAATAAATTCATATGAAATACTCAGGTGCATGAGCAATTCAAAATAGACAAGCAATTATAATGTGAAACTCCTCAACACTGAAGGGCGTTTTCTGTAAGGAAATCTTCCAATCTATTCTGAAATTAGAAATAGTTTTCCTCTCCTTTAATCTATCCATGCCCTATCATGATGTGTGTATTGTCTAAAAGAGACGGAAAATAAGAAAATTTATCTCACGTGTATGGTTTAGTCAACCAAAGAAGACATTCTGGCAAGATTTAAAAATTAATCTAACTCGGTCAATACTGGTTCAAATGGTAGGGAGCAGAATGTTTTCTACAATTTGTGACCATATTCATACTTTTTCTAATCAATATTGACTGAGCTGGAGTAGTTTAGCACAATGAACATTAAAAAACGCCTTAATCTCAGGCACCAGCTATATCTGTTTTAAATAATTGACTAGTGTGTTGTAATACACATGTCAAGGCTAAGAAAGATAAACAGAATCTCAACTTAAGACATTATGCTACTTCAGAATAATGAGATGAAGAATTCTAAATTAATTTCGGTGAATCATTTGTAAGTTATAGTCTGAACAAGCAAAGAAGGCCCTCTGGCAAGATGAGAAAATGACTCTAGCTCGGTCAATATTGGTTTAGAAATTATTGATTTGGTCTCAAATTGTAGATCAGAATGTTTCCTAAAATTGAGACCAGATCAATAATTTTTGAACCAATATTGATCGAGCTAGAGTCATTTTCTCATCTTGCCAGAGGGTTTTCTTTGCTTGGACAGACTATATCTTATCTGCTGTAATTGTACTCGGGCGTCTACGCATTGTTTTCACAATAAATTTTCTACAGAAAAAAATTGCATTGAGATTGAAGTGGGCACTAACATTACAATCGAAACTGTCATTAAAATGATTGAGAGAATTCAACTACTGTCAAAATTTGAAGAGATTGTCATGCAGATTGTGTTTACAGTAATGTACTCTTAGATTAAAATAGCCTCTAAAATATTCTCACATGAGGAAATAATCTATAAATAGAGAAGAAACGATAAACGTTGTGAATATGTGATTGTGTGAGTGCTTTAATTGAATCCAATGTATAGTTTGTCCAAGCAAAGAAGGCATTCTGGCAAGATGGGAAAATGACTCCAGCTCGGTCAATATTGGTTCAAATATTATAAGTTTGGTATCAAATTGTAGGAAACAATCGGATCTATAATTTGAAACCAAATTTATTAGTTTTGAACCAATATTGTCTGAGCTGGAGTAATTTTTCTATCTTGCCAAAATGTCTTTGTTTGTTTGGACATACTATACAACTTACTCTAATTTTAACCGATTGTTGAAAGTTATTTTTGAAAATATTTGACAAAATGTCAAAGATTGTGAATAGGCTTTAATTCATTGGAAAAAAAATCGATGATCAATATGAATAAATGAGAAATCCCAATTTACTTGAAAGAAATGAAAATTGGTCTGTTGACCTATTCGGTAAAAAGGTGTTTCATGGAAGATAATGCAACTCAGCTTCTAAAAATTATTACTCATTATTATCTCAGCTTGGGTAAACTATTCAGCTGACGCCAAAGAGTAAGCGGTCTCTTCTGTCTTGCACATGATCAAACTAATCTCACTTCTAACTGATTCCTGGTTATAATTGTCGCCCAAACGTTTGGTGGCTCCCTAGCTCATGCAACTTGCTAGCAGCTAATGTACATCATATATTTTCTCTGATGATTCAAAAATCATTATCTAGGCATAGCTTAATGACAACTCCAATTGGCAACATCAGCTTCAGCTATATACTTTCATTTCTAGGGAACCAAACTATTCACATGTCATTTCAATTCATTACCAATTAGACATAATATGAATTATCCTATTATAATTGAATTATATTAATAATTATTAGTCAATATTGGTTAAAAAATTGGAAATTTAGTTTAAAATTGTAGAAAACATTCTGCTCTACAATTTGATCGAACTGGAGCCATTTTCCCCATCTCGCCAGAATATCTTCTTTGCTTGAACAGTCTATACTAACTTACTATACTGACTATACTAACTTGATGAAGTTATAATGTATTGTAATTCAATTCAGTAGTATCATTCATATTACATCAGTCATCATCAATTGTTATGCTATTATCACCAATAATATTATATATTTATTTAATTCGTTTTTTTTCTTTTTCTTTGTTACAGATTACCAAAAATCTCGATCAGTCAAAATATCGACTATGAACAATATCTCGATTGTCCTACACTGAAATCGATTATCACCTTAATGGAACGCACTCGTCGTGTTTTCATCAAATTGAAGCCCGGGCTCGGGTCTACCAGCCTAGTATTATTTACCCAATCCTAACCTGAAAACAAAAATATTTTTTGCTATTTTCAAAAAATAGCCGTACCCTTTATGTGTTGTTGAAATTCTTTGTAAAAGAATACTTTGTTGAATAGCTCTGTTCGAAACTGTGTTCAATTCAAAATTGTTCAAGTATTAGCTAGTACAAAATCTAGGTATTATTTTTTCCAATTGTGTTTCAAAGCACAGTATTTTCTTTGAACGTTCTTGCTTTTAAAGCAATATCTATTGTTTAGTACTCTACTTATTAGATAAATTGAGTCACAGTATTTTTCACAACATTCATCAGTTTTAATAAGTGTGAAATTTTATTTTTATTGAACTGTAAATTTTCAATTTTCTAATAGATTTCAAGTGTTCAGCACTTCAAAAACTCAGTACTTAAAATTTTACACCTCAAAAACTTAGTTCCCTCCTTTTAACATCCCAAATCTTCAGTACTCCAACTTAATTTTTTACTTCTGGTAGTCCTATATTTTATTCTACACCCTGCTTGTCTTCCATTCTATTGGAAAATTTCATTTGAAATAATCAGCTCACACACAAACCAATTCGTATTCTAAGTGAAGCACCCACAAATTAATCTCGAGCTGTAAAGAAACATATTAAGAGATTCGATTTCAATCAAGATTGCTGGATTGACGCAATGTCTTCTTCGGGCGCTAGCAAAAAGGCCGAGGCGCCGCCCGCGGGTGCTGATTGGGGCTCCGTGGAGCTGGGAGATGTGAACGGCGAGCGGAGGGCGCGATTCCAGGTTGGTATTCGATATCGAGAATATCGATATTATCCATAATCGAATATCGATTATATTGATATCTTATTTCGTATTTAATATTAAGGTTATTATAGGTGTGATTCGTTTAAAGACAGTTATTTTTGAGTTACTATTAAGCGTGGTAAAGATCTGAAAAGCCTAGTAGAACCTATAACAAACTTGTTTGTTTTGTTTTTGTCGGCCAGCAGATAGTGGATTTTGAAGCGGCTTTAGTCTGTGAAAGCAAAAAAGTTATTTCGGAAAGATGGGAAAATGATTCCAGCTCTGTGTATATTGTTCAGAAATTATAAATTTGGACTTTGACTGTAGGGAACATCCTGATCTACAATTTGAGACCAAATTTGTATTTTTGAACCAATATTGACCGAGCTGGAGTCATCTTGCCAGAATGTCTTCTTGCTTGGACTGACCATAGTAATGTGAAGCAGAAAGTGTAATTAAACTCCCAAACATGATTTTCAAGATTATAGCTTTATTTTGAATGTAACGCTATAGTCATAAACCATTATTATCAGTGAATAGAATTAGCTTTGAATTAGAAAAATTTAATGTATAATAAAATTTTCGACTATTTTGCGTGAAGAGAATTCCCAAATCAGTATACCTCACATAACTTTCTCGAATCAGGGAGCTTACAGACAATTCTCAAATAAGCCACATCAGCACTAGGCTTATTGGCTAGGTCTTACCTGCTACACTAAGTCTTGGCCTAACTCGAGTACAGCAGGCTGGAGAACAATTTCCAGCCAGTCGCCATTCTTTCCAAATTTCCATACTGATCCTCATGTGTTGAACCATAGCTCCCTTTAAAAGGCCCTGGCCCGTGTCTCATGAACATTTACAGCTTGTTTTTCAAAAGAAAAACAAATGATTTGGATTGTAGATTCAACAATAAAATTATTGATGTACAATGTTCCAATTTTTAGAAAGAATCAGTTGTTGCTAACGATCAGCACAAATCGACCTAATTGCAGACGCTGAAAATACTCCAATGTCGACGAAAAATAAATATGGCCGACTTCAAGGATTCATATTACGATTTTCTTTGTAGGTTATGGTTATTATTTTAGCGACAAAAATTATTCATATTCAAATCTCACAATAAAAATAATAATTGATGTATCTATCTATATTCTTGATAATATAAGTTATCAATTCATTCATCAAATTTCCGAATTATGAGAAACGCCAATAGAATTCACGAATTATGAGTAATTGTGGATTGTAAATGTTTATGAGACACGGCCCAGGTCTAATAAAATGGCAACATTGCACAGTACGTAAAATTCGATCTCATAATGTAAAATAACAATCTCATAACTTCATTAGAATATTAAAATTCAGAGCCGAAAATTGTTTATATTTGGATATAAGCTCTTAAATTGAAAATTGAGAACTGGATTCAGACAGAAGATGTCATACCTAAAATATTTTAATTTTATGTTCATATCTTCCTCAATTCCTATGATTTTATTATTTGTAGGGCTATGCTCTATAAATACTCCTAAATTAATTTTGGAAAACAAACTATTTCTCTCTGTCTTTGAGCTCAACTTTCATTCTTTTATTGTGTATACTGTATTGTATTGTTTCAGATATCTCTTTATCCACAGGATAAATTACATAATTATGTACAGTTAATTGTTAATTAATAATATTAAGTTATACAGAATTTCATGAATATTACATTTTATTTTTAGTTTATAAATTATTATCAATTCATTTCAGTTTTTCATACTCTCTTAGTACTTCATTCTTTTTTTTAATTATTTTTTTTTTGTTTTTCACACATTTAATGTGTTTTTTCTCTCTATTTTCGACTGTACCTCTAATTTATACTGATCACTCGTTGCCAGCGCTCAAACTAACTTAGTTTTGCTGGTAACGCCAATGAAAGTTATTATCAATTATAAAGTGAAAAATATATTTGTGAAAATTATATTTTAAAGTGAAAATTAAAAGTCAATGTATATGAAAATTTTATTTTTTTTTCATATTTTTGTAAAATTTGTTTAATCTTGGCAATAAAATCTTTCTTTTTTTCTTTGGATATGTATTGTTGAAATAGTTATTGTCAATCGATTGCTACCAATATCAATATATTTGAGTTTGATATTGCAGGTGAATCTTGTCGAGAAGAAGACGGATGAGGACGGAAACGAGACGGATCGTCTGTGTGACGGAGAAGACGATTATGACGAGGACGACGACCATCACGGCGCCTATGTGAAGAGCTTTCGTCACATGACGCGGGAGGCGCTGCCCCGACTCGATAACTATCGAAACATCATGTCGATTCAAGCGGCCTATCGACCTACCCTTGACGAGTTGCACAACGCCACCCTGCATCATACCAATAAGGTCAGTTAGTCGACAAACAAATTGTACAGAGTGTTCCGAAAAGATCTGATTCTATAGTCTGCACAATCTAAGTTGACGAAAACCCCCTCCACCCGCAAAATAGCTATGTCATATTGCAAGAAACTGAA
The DNA here is from genome assembly GCA_017141385.1 of Sogatella furcifera. NCBI lineage: Eukaryota > Metazoa > Arthropoda > Insecta > Hemiptera > Delphacidae > Sogatella > Sogatella furcifera. The sequence goes on along the minus strand of CM029553.1, from coordinate 5,404,210 downwards.
ACTGCTCTTAACGCAAACACATTCAACTGAATGTTAAAAGTGACAGCGTAGCTTCGTAAAAATCACGCGGTGTTTCGAAACTCACTATTTTTATGATAAACCAGCTGTTCGCAGCTTGAATATCCAAGTCGATTAGCTTCAATAACTCCAATCTTTAACAGACAATGATTCATGCATATACCGCTCTCCTTACTTTGAAACTCTTGAGAGGCCAAATTATGATCTTCCGACTAATTTCAACATTTGGAAAAATAATTTCAATTGTTTTTGAACAACTTTCTCGCTTTCACCACCCACTTATCTTCTCAAACAAAAAAGTTTCCAGATCATCGAAAATTTAATGTTTTCTGTTCGAGTAGACTCGACATTGACAAACATATTCATTAATTGAAACATAATTATTGGTCGGATATAGAAAATTCAAAAATCATTAGAAAGCTCGAATTCTCCTTGTCATTTTGATATAAAAAACTTTATTTTTACTACAACCCATGATTGTGAGAGAAATGATATACAAAAGAAAGTAGTATTTTCGCGGTTTTCAAATTAAAAAAAAAAAAAAAAACAAATTTTCTTTGAATCCTTCTACCCAGGAACGTTTTTAATACTACTGGCATATCAAGGATAAAATTCTATGTCTAGATATGGGGTTTAATCGCGAATTTGAAGATGTTCCAATTTCACACAATCTGGCAACGCAGCTATTTCCCGCGTGAAGAGAAAAACAGTCAACTTAGATTGCGCGGACTATAATAATATATTCTTTAACTAACTGATATAGAGTTGTCTTTTAGCTATATCTTGACCCTTGATGATGTTTTTTTAAATCTCAAGAGACAATAAGTTAGAGATAGTGTCTCCAAGCAAGTAAGGCGTTCTGACAAGATGGGAAGATGACTCCAGCTTGGTAAATATCGGTTTAATCATCAAAAATTTGGTTTCAGATTTGGCGTAAATTGTAGAGCAGAATGTTTTCTACAATTTGAGACCAAATTTATAACTTTTGAACCAATATTGACAGAGCTGGAGCCATTTTCCTATCTTGCCAGAACATGATTTTCCTATCATCTATGCTTAGACATGGACTTTAGTTGGAGAGTACGTAAACTTATTGAAATACTAAGATATGGGATTCAAAATTCTGTCTGTAATATTATGAGTGTGACGTATCTACATGAAATGGCGGAGTTTGAACATGAATGTCCATTCGTGGAAAAGGACATTCCTCCCAATTACACTCAACCCTAAAAGGGAGAGAGAAAGAAAGAGATTAGATTAGATTTCATTTCATTTATTCATTTAGATAGCAAAAAATATTCATGCTCAGTTTCTAGATTACAAGAGTTATTATTAGATCTAATTATTCTTTTATTTTTACAAGTTACACACTAATTTCGATATTTTCCGCTACAATTTTTACAGGATATTCTATAATCTATTCAACGAGATAGAACATTTGAATGCAAAAATCATAAAACAATTATCCATCAATAAGCTACTGCTTGCAATGTTACTTGTTGTGCATAAAAATATCTAAATGAAGAGGCGAAGTTTGGACATAAAAATGTCCATTCTTGGGAAAGGATAAGTATATCCTTTCCATTAACACTTGCCCTGTAGAGAGATTCAGATTCACTTTATTCATGTAGATTACATAATTCAATAATTCGAATCCTATGATATAAGAATAAAAATAAATGAAAATTACACTAATTACATTATGGTTCGCTTAAGTTGACTAATTATACACTATTAACTTGCAAAATGAGACGGATAAAGGATTCAATATAAGCTAACGGTAATATAAATTTGTGCTGTATCTACATAAAATGGCGGAGTTTAGACATATAAATGTCCATTCTTGGAGAGGGATGCTCAAAGACATCTCTCCCATTAACACTCAAGAGAGAGAGAGAGAGAGAGAGAGAGAGAGAGAGAGAGAGAGAGAGAGAGAGAGAGAGAGAGTGTGAGGGGGGGGGAGAGTGAGTCTTTATAGTCTGTCCAAGCAAAGAAGACATTCCGGCAAGATGGGAAAATGACTTATGCTTGGTCAATCTTGGTTCAAGAATTATCAATTTGGTCTCAAATCGTAGATCAAAATGTTTTCTACAATTTGAGACCAAATTGATAATTTTTGAAGTAATCTTTACCGAGCTGGAGTCATTCTCCCATCTTGCCAGAATGTCTTCTTTTCTTGGACAGATTATAGCAGACATTTCTACCTACAGACGTTGCTGTTTGGTTCTAAGCAAAGAGTAAAGTATATGTATTCACTTCCACTCTCTGTAGTTTTAGGGGCATTGACATCTTGAATACTGCTGCACGCACCGGTTTGAGTAGTTATAATAATTTGCGATTATTTCTACAGGAGGAGTAGGGGAAGGGAATTATTATTATTTTTGGTTGTTTCTTGTTTTTTGTTTCAGTGTAGCCTATAAGCTTTTCAAGTGAGCTCCGGGAAGCTAGTGTTCAGAAATTATATTTGTGAGAAAGTTGGTTAGAACATTATTTTTTTACTATTTTATTGGCCTGAGATGAGATTTTAGACAAATATCACACGACATCAAATTTGACGGTTGCCAATTTTAATATTGATAAGAATAGACTGTTATCAATTATCAGCACTGTCAGGGCAGTTGGCGAGCGGTCTGTTAGAGCAACTCATCTTTAGTTATTTGCTTTTGAAGACAGCTTCAGATTGTCCTGACAGAACTGAGTATTACTGAGTATTGGAGAGGTATTCGAAAAACGCCAATTATCTTGGCGTATGCACAGAAAAAGGAGAAGAAGAAGAAGAAGAAGCAGGAAAAATATAAAGATGAAGAGAAGGGAGAAGAAGAAGAAGAAGAAGAGACAGTAGTATAATATGAAGATATTGAATATTGGTAGAATTTTAATGTGCCACATAATTTTAGAGCGTGTTATGAAAGTTCATAGAACAAATTAAAATGATGGTCGTAATCGTAATGTTATAATGAATCAAATTAAATGGTCCCAATTCCATATTTGACTGCTTATATGCCATAAATTATCTAGGTTAAATAGTCATAATACAGTAATACCATAACTGTATTGTATTTGAATCTATAATATGCAAATCGGTATCTATCGATATATATATACTTGATGTACCCATTATACATGTTTAATGATCGAATCCTCATATAAAGACAATTCAACGATACAAGTGATAATAATTTACGAAAATTGTTTTAGCCTTTGAAAATGCCACTCTTGATTCAGAAGAATACCTAGAAAGTGAGATAGCCTGAGGGGTTCCTTTGATTGAGAATCATTTATACATAGTCTGACTCATTTGGCCTAGTTTTTTTGGGGCTAATGACCTTGTCTATGCTCACTCATTTCATTTGATATAATTTTGCTCATAGTTGGCGACCTCGAGTATTTTTAATCGATAACACATGGTAGATTTAGAACAATATTATTCGATAGTTAATGCAGCTAATTTATACAGCATAGATTTTAGTGCAATATTAGACCCATCTTCTGCGGAGAAAGCGTTTTGCATAATTTATTGAGCATAATTTTACACCCATTGCAGATATTTCATGTACTGTATTTGAATTACTTATAGAATTATTTGTATTTTATTAACAAAAGCTAAATATATAAATATAAAATAGTGATTTGCATAAAGCTGATGTAAAGTATAGTCTGTAAAAGCAAAGAAGACATTCTTTGTCCAATTTCTATTATGAAAGGTGTTATTATTGGTTTTTGCTTGGTTACAATGTTATTATTATTGGTTTTCATTATTATTGCAGGTGGTATTATTGGTTTTTCTTGTGGCAAGGTGTTACAATGACTCCAGCTTGGTCAATATTGGTTTAAGAATTATAAATTTGGTTTCAAATTTCAGATCAGAATGTTTTCTACAATTTGGAATAAGCTTTATAATTTTTGAACCAATATTAACCGAGCTGGAATCATAATAACTTACCATCTTGCCAGAATTTCTTCTTTTTTTGGACTTACATATTAATTTTTTAAATTTATTAAGGGCTTTATTTAGTATGTAAATTATCAATCTCTATGTAATATTGGGTAGGAAATCAACGAAACAAGTAAGAAATTTATGACTTCAATGGCTATTGAAATAATTATCTTCCTGAAACACCCTGTATAGAATGCTATTAAGTTAAATTTGTGCAGTATAAAGGGCAAAGGTCAGAAAGTGGGGTTTTAACAGTTGTTTGAAACTTCAATGCAATTTAAGAGAGTACTATCGTGCTCTTTGGCTCTCAATAAAGGCGTCTCAAAATGTAATTATAATGTCTGATGTCTAGTAGCCTATAGTCTATCCAAGCTAAGAAGACATTCTAGCAAGATGGTAAAATGACCCCCAACTCGGTAAATTTTGATTGAAAAAGTTTAAATTTGGTCTCTAGTTAGAGATCAAAATGTTTTCTACAATTTTCGACTAAATTTATCATTTTTCAACCAATATCGACCGAGCTGAAGTCATTTTCCCATCTTGCCAGAATGTTTTCTTTGCTTGGACAGACTGTAATGTTGTTCTAGTGAGTGGAGGGGGTTCAGTTCCATATATCTGGGTTGAAAAGCTCTTTCCCCCACCCCTGAAAGCATAATTCACTCAATATCACACGACTATAGTCCTATTCAAAAGCTTCTACTGTTGATGGAAGGTCCTATTATTTGATTTATGTGAAGTTTCATAGAGGGTGTCCCATAAGTAAAGCACCAAACTCTGGGAAAAGGTTCTATGGGTCAAAATAAAGAGAAAATCATGAATAATCATTTCTCAAAAATCGCATCGTTTACAAGATATCAGCCATTTTCTATTTTCTATCATCAAGCAAAAACCAACACCTAAACTTTCAAACAAAATATTTAACGAATATGGAAATTAGAAATGAAAATACATAACGTCTTGATTAAGTTCTCAATAAAACTAGATACTGGCGAATGACGTATTGATGTGATCGATACAACATCGATTATGTTGGAAATAAAGTAAGATAAAAAGTAAGGGAGTGTTGACCTGATAAGATGACTTTCTCCTCAGTGTATTTTTCACTATAATCTGATATATAAAAGTTTGTGAACTATAATTTGAAGGTTCTTCTGTTCAGATAAATTTCGCAAAACGTATCTTTCGATAATGAACGTACCCAAACCAGCTCATTCAAAATTTCTAGATTGTATCTTGAATTTTCACCTTGGCTTTTCAAAACGTTCCAGAGTACGATTTACCATAGCTTTTGTACTATTGTATAATATCCGTTTTGCGTATGTATGCAAATAATGTAGGTAAGCTAATAAGCTAAGCTTTGGAATTTTTTTCAAATAAATTAGAATTTAAACGAGCGGAACTGGCATGACCTCTTTGTCTCTCTCTCTTTTCACACTTTCCCGCTCGTTCCCTTTCTCTCTCTCTCTCTCACACACACACACACTCTCTCTCTCTATCTCACTCTCTGTTTCTCTCCCTTCGAGACAACAAAAGATTGGAATGGGAAATGGCAAGCAACAAATATTATGGAAATCAATGTCCTTGGATGCTGTCCGATTATGTGAGTATGAACTTGGATGTCTGAACTTTATGACCCATGGTCCAATGAGAGAACGAGGGAGAGAGAAAGAAAGAGAACTAGAGGGGATGAGAAAGAGAGAGAGAATATATTAGATTACATTTCTCCATTCGTGTAGATAGAAGAAATTCTGATAAGATCGAAAATAGACCATCAAACCAGGTCGATCCATCAAAAATCATTAATTTGATCTAAAATTGTTGGAAAAATTGTGATCTATAATTTGAGACCAAATTTGTAATTTTTAAACTAATATTGACCGAGCTGGACTCTTCTCCCCATCTTGCCAGCAGAATTCTTCTTTGCTTGAACATACTGTAGATACCAATGCATTCCTGTTCAGTTTCTGGATTGCAATAGAAAGTTGATCTCTTAATACTAAACTCTTAATCATCTCAAACTCCTATTGTACTGGGCATTGGCCACTCGGTGAGGGTGGTTTTTAGTGATCGTAAAGTTAAGTTACTAACACTGCGGACTGCTTTAAGATAGGATGCCCCATGGCCAGTACTGTGGAGTAATGGAAGCTTGGAACATACCCGTTAGGGTGTCCTCATCATTAAAAGTCAAACTTTTTTCTTTATTATTCCATTAGTTTCACCAGTTTAAAAGCGTAATAATTATCCAACAAAAGTAAAGTGATTGTAATAGAAGTAAAATTAAAATTGATATTATATTTTCAACAATCTTCCTCGAATATGATTCAGATTTGAATGAGAATTTTGAAATTATGTATGTCTTTTCTTGGAGAAGTATATTATTCATTAAAACTTGCCCGTGAAAAATTTAAGATTCAGATTTATTCATTATATTTGTATTTACATGGAAAATATATTGGCTTGATATGTTTCTTTTATCTCAGGGCAACTTTTATCACTGTTTTTTTTATTCTAAATAATAATCAGTAATTGATAAATTGAATGAAAAATCAAATACCCTTTTTAAAAACTTTAGAATTATTATTCTACAGACATGTTTCGGGACTCAGTCCATTATCAATGTGAATCAATGTTATTAATAATGGGCTGAGTCCCGAAACATATCTGTAGAATAATAATTCTATTATTAGAATTGATAATTCTATTAACGGCTGTATAACGTGCTGTAGTATTAAAAGGCGGAGTTTGAACGTATAAATGTACATTATTGGAGGGGGAAGCTGAAGAAGATCCCTCCCATTGACACTCTACCATGAAGAGAGAAAGATTAGATTACTTTATTCAAATAGATAACAAAATTCGACTTAGATTATACATTGTAATATAAATGAGTAAAACAAAATTATCCTATAAATTTCACAAAATAGAGACTTCTAGTAAAAATACGAAAAACGGTGATCTAATGAATACAAAATTTATACAGATTTTAAATTGGAGGCTCTGCAAAATGAATAAGGAGTGTAAGTTATCTAAGTGAAAAGGCGAAGTTTAGACATATATATGTCCATTCATGGGAAAGGATAATAAGGTTATCCTTTCCATTAACACTTGGCCTTAAAGAGAGAGAATGTGAAAGAGAGAGAGATAGATAAAGAGAGAGAGAGAGAGAGAGAGAGAGAGAGAGAAGGAATAAAGAGAGCGACCACTCGAATATTAGAGAATGAACTGAACACAGAATGGGGAGAATTAAGACTCGTTTCTATGGAAATCGGATAATTTTGTGAGGATTTGTCTGTTTGTCGGAATAAGCAGGTTTCAAAAGGCTGCACCTCGTTTTCAACATCGCTGTTTTTCTGATTCAAAGTTGGGATTTTCCACTTCAGTAAGAGCTTTATGGAATATTCTGTCCAAGCAGAGAAGATATCCTGACAAAATGGGAAAATGAATCAAGTTCAGTCAATATTGGATCAAAAATTATAAATTTGGTCTCAAATTGTAGAACAAAATGTTTACTATAATTCAAGACCAAATTTATTATTTTTGAACCAATATTGAGAGAGCTGGAGTTATTTTTACATCTAGCCAGAATGTCTTCTTTGCTTGGGCAGGCTAAAGCATGATGTGAACATCAACATGTAGAAATATTTTAGTTAAGAAGACTTGAATAGAATGAAAATGTATAAAAAAATAGTGACGTACTTTCATTGTTAATAACTTATTGATGTTAAGCCGGTATTACAAGATAATATTTTCCATTGAATATGGAATCATATGACAAGAGATGAAAATACGAAATCATATTATCATCTCTTCTCATAATATGATAATAGAAGTACCGTGTTATATAAGTAGGATAGTTTGTCCAAGCAAAGAAGATATTTTGGCAAGATGGGAAAATGACTTCAGCTCTCTCAATATTGATTCAAAATATATACGAGTAATTTTGGTCTCAATAGGAAAAATTCTGATATAGCCTACAATTTTATACCATATTTATAATATTTGAATCAATATTGACTGAGCTGGATTAATTTCCCGTTTTGCCAGAATGCCTTCTTTGCTTGGGTAGACTATATCAGTATGATGTTTTAATATTCTGTTATGAGTTTAATAATACTGTAGTTTTCCAAGTACAGTATTGAATGATGAATATTTTCAAGTTTTTAGCCTTCTCCCATAATAGCCTACTGATCCATTATTAAATTCAGATTGTATTTGAGATTCAACTTGAATTCAGCTTATCAGGTCACTCTATCTCTCTTAAAATTCAACAGAAACCTACTAAAATCGTGAAATACAACAATCAGTTGGTATGTGATGAGTCATGGAAAGATGGATTGTAGTATGAAATGAAAATATCCTTTGTTAGGCAGATTTAGGACTAGGAAGTCCTCTCTAACACTTGACCTTAAGAAGGCTTTAGTATCCAAATATTAAAAGCCTACACGCAATTTTCAGAATGAGAGTCAACTTATCAATGAAAATAACTTCTTTAATGGAAGACTACTGTCATTAACCGAGGTTTTACTACTTGAAGTACCACTTACAATGTGATAATATTATTGTTTCTTATCTTTATTAGTATAGTACATTCTATAACTGTCAATACAACCTTTATTTTTACGGTTGCTAATAACCTTTTTAAAAGAAAGTTATAATTTTACAACTTTCAAGTGATCAATAACACTTGTTGATTACCGTAAATATTGTGTAGCTTGTGCGAACTAAGAAAATCCGTCGTTACTATGTAAAATTATGGTAGCGGAGTGTCTTTTCAGCTTTCACAAACTATACTAACTACTTGGTTAATTGAACACTGGTTGTGAAATTGTTTAGATAATCAGATATTTCAAATAAATCAATGAGCAATATTTCTTATCGAACTTACCACTCTTGAATCTTCCTATTTAATTTATCTTTAGGCTTACATCGAATTCATAAATTGACTTTGAATATGTTACTTGAAAAACTTTATTAAACTAAAATATTTTGTTGGATTTCGAATTCCAATTTAAAATCTTATACGGTTCGGTTAGAGAAACAGCCAACTACAGAGTATTCAATTGTATTCACAGTATTTTGTACTGTTTTAAATCGACTACAGTCCATTCACGATCACTTGAGACGAAATAAACAAACCTACTGCATGTGTGTGCGTGTATTGGAAGCTCTTCTTCTATGCGAAAAAATTGGCTGCAGTCGAACAGCTGACTCTTTTCTGGAGCTGTGATTGGCTACAGTCCGACTTGTATTTTCTGTCAGACTGTTGTCTTGAGCTGTGGTTGGGTACAGCTGTTGGTCTGTGGCCGAAAGTTTAGCATAGAAGAAGACCTTTCATTACACGCATACACACTCGAAAAGTTTCTTATTCCGTCTCAAGTGATCGTGAATAGAGTATAGTTATAGTCTGTCCAAGCAAAGAAGACACTCTGGCAAGATGAGAAAATTACTCCAGCTCTTTCCATGTTGGTTAAATTTTAAATTTAGCCTCAAAGTGTAGGAAACATTATGCTCTATAATTTGAGACTATAAATTAGATCAGAATGTTTTCTACAATTTGAGATCAAATTGGTAATTTTCGAACTAATATTGACCGAGTTGGAGTCATTCTCCCATCTTGCCAAGATGTATTCTTTGCTTGGACAGACTTTATCTGCCATCAATCTCATCACTCCATTAAGTTACTGAATGATTTTATATTATTGTCCTAGAAACCGGCCATTACAGTTTAATGTCTATTCGAAAATCTATTCTGAATATAACAATGTTGGCGTATTGATAATAATAAAATATATTATTATAAAAAGTAATCAAAATTATCCTATCAGAGGAAGACATTTTCTGTACAATTCTCATAGTCAAAAATAGAATAATAGATTATTTATTTATTCAGAGAGAGACAACACACACAATCATAATCATGATAGGGAAAGAGAAAACAGGCACATGCCCTTCACTATCTCGATCTCAATTTTGATGAAAAGTTCAGTCCAGAAAAGGTTATGTTTCTTGAAATCTTGTAAACACTGATATTTTGATGCTAAAATAATTACCAGAGGATTTTGGATTTTGAAGGTTGATTTAAGAAATGAATAATTTTAAAAATTCACTCGAATAATCATCTAAAAACTTGGAAATCATGATATAACTTGAGAGATTGATTAATTTAATATTCCACGTTTGAGTAAACGTTTTTTTTTTATAAATTAGGACGCTAAAACAAGCTACACACTGCCTGAACCGTACCAAATAATTAGTTCATAGAATGTTTCTATGAACTATCGTACCAAATCCAGTCTCTAGTCAGCAATTTTGCAGATTAAATTACTGTTGAATATTTCTGGAATGAGATCATAGCTAATTTTAGTACATGTAGATTCGATTGTACTATATCGTCGGGTTCAGAATGGTATGTAGAATTGAAATTTAATCCAAATGAGTTTAACTTTTGATTTTACAAAATAGTGAAGTGCGGAGTCTCTAGGGTACCGTTGAGTTGTATTTTCGATTCAATTTTCTTACAAGGTGATACATAAGCTGATACATGTATCATGGAAAACAAGTTAATTGAAAGATCTTTATTATTATTGAAACTTATCTTGGTTTTAGATTGTTTCGTGTGATACATCATCACCTTACGTATCTTCTTTAAAGAAAACCGAACACAGTTTAGCATTAAAATAGGGTTTGCTTTCAAATTCTAAGTTCTAGGCGTGGGGTGTGCGGAGTGTGCGACCGCATAGGGCGCCACGGCCAAGGAGGCGCCGCGGCGGCTGGCGCAAAACGGGAATTTTAAAAATTTCAATTGGGTTATTAGAATATTTTTTCGATTATTTGATGAAAATCTTATTTTACTAACAACTTGAATCCACAAGAAATTATTTCCTCTGCATAAACTCATTCATCATAATGAATTGATCAATTGGAAAACCACGATCAATGTATTCCAATGTATGAAGCAAGCAAAAAACGCTCCTCTTAAATTTGATTCTATTGTTGACTGAAACCACCTTACACTCTGTCGACCTATCACAAGCCAGTTTCCGATAAAAACTTCTCCCTAATATTTTTACCAAATTGTTGTAGTTTTTCAAACTTTTTCTGGATAGAGGTCGGTATTATATCATGAATAGCAAGTTCTTTTTCATTATATTCATCGTATGAAAAATAGAATTAATGAGTATAAAATGGGAGTGCAAAATCATATTTTCATCTCATTTCATACAGCATAAAACTATTGAAGTTACATGATAAA
>CM029553.1:5232172-5392503 GCA_017141385.1 Sogatella furcifera | reverse complement strand
AGCTGACGCCAACGTGAGTGGCGGTCGCCGCGTGACTGTAATTATTTCTCAGCTCTGTCAGGACAGTCTGAAAACGTTTTGCTATAGCTTATCGAGTTGAGAGTGGTCTCAGCTAAATACTTGAACTGTCGGATACCGCTTGTCCATTATCGTAACAGAGCTGAGAATTTTCAACCGATTTTTGCCAAGTGCCAGTTTTGTTGGCGTTTGATATCGTAGTGAAACCTTATCAGTGCTTGACTTACTCTCGCCATATGCGTTTGAGCAATTATCATCAATATCAAACTAGTATTGTCTTTTATGTATCTCGCTTGTATACTGAGAAGACACGCCTTTTCAATACTTTTACTTAGTAACGAAGTGTCTTCTCAGCTTGTGAAAATTGAAGAGGACGAGTTTGACTGACAAGACCCGTCGTTACTATGTAAAGTGTATTATGTCTGGAGATCTTTTCAGAACTATAGCTAGTGGATGGCAATGCAACATTTTTATTTTAGGTGAGGTTAGGTGACTTCAAGTGTGAAAACAAGAAAGGAGTGATTGGTTTATTTGTGACGGAATTGGGGCAGTTGTAACTAGATACCCACAGTTACATAACAAACAAACTGGCGAATGAATCAGTTGACTAGATGAACACTTTCATCTCAAACACTAAAGCTGAAGCAAAGAAGTTGGAAGGTTTCAACGGCGATGTTGTCAACTAGAGTTGTCATTTAGCTATGCCAAGATAAAGTTTTTGAAATAAGAAGAGACAATAGACGCTGTACATCAGCTGCAGGATTTTCCCTTATTCTATCATGCATTCTATTCATGATACTCATTCATTCATATGATGCATACTCATTCATTCTAGTAATTAATCTTAATATTCCTTGCGTTATCCAAGGCTTCAAAGGGTGATTTCGGCGAAGAATGTATTATCTCAGATATTGAATTTATAATACCATTTTAACGTCCCACAAACTTTACTACAAGTATATCATCAGTTCCAAAAATTGCATTCTAGTTTTCTTTTTACAATTTTTCAACAAGGAGACTATGATATATTCATGCTATTTATAGGCATATTTTAATTTGAAGTGATTTTGAGATTCCATTCATTACTTTTATTTGATAGTATCGAATAATGATTTGTTATTATTGTCTTGAATATATTTCCAAATATAAAGCATCAGCTTCTGCCTTCGCTATTACATTACAAAGCTATTACCATTTTTAAAATAATAATAATTTGTTTTTTGTTTTGTTGATCAGGGTCCCGGTCAAGCTTCAAATGGAGTACATCCGGGAGGAACTCAAGATGGCGTCGTTAAATTCGGCTGGATCAAAGGGGTGCTCATCAGGAACCTGCTCAATATCTGGGGTGTCATGCTGTTCCTGCGTCTGTCCTGGGTTATTGGACAATCGGGAGTTTGTGAGTCATACCTCATTCAGATCCTAATATTTTGATCCATTTAAATAGTTAGTGATCGGTTTCCGTTTCTTGTTTAAAAGCAAATGTTTGTCAATTGATTCATGAAGGCCTCTTCACATGGCAGATTTCTTATCAATTTTCTTCATAAAACTTTCTTTCTGAGGATTGCGTATCAATTTTACGCTTTTGTATAGTCTGTCCGAGAAAAGTAGACATTCTGGCAAGATGGGAAAATGTTTCCAGCACGCTCAATATTGGTTCAAAAATTATAAGTTTTATCTCAAATTGAAGATAAGAATGTTTCCCACAATTTGAGACTAAATGTATAATTTTTGAACCAATATTGATCGAGCTTGAGTCATTTACCATCTTGCCAGGATGTCTCATTGGCTTGGACAGTCTACTGTCTGTCATATTACAAAACCGCCGAGTCAAGAGGTCTTTATAATGCGTTCTTTATCCTATAACAATCTGGAATGGAATAATTAGGTATTAATGTTATTGAATGTAATTTTTCCATTTGCAATGGAAAAATGCCTTAAAATTCAGTTGAAGATTTAGCTCAGTCAAAAAGGTGATTTACTCTTCAGAAGGCAGATTTACGATAAGCAATAGTGATACACAGTCCAAAATTGATACGCAATCTTACAGGAAGGAAGCGCCTTGGTAAGAGATCATTGCAACGATGCATGGAAATAAGCTGTTTTTATTTTTTATTAATTTTGCGAGAATTTAAAAGGTATTTTTTTTAAGGTGGAGAATAAAAAAACCGAAACCCTGAGTTTATATAGAGCCTGAATTTAAAAGAGCCTATAGTTATTTTACCTCAATTTCCGGCATTTTCAAATAAGCCAACCTCACTTTTTGTTTCTTGCTACGACTCACATCATGTTGTAAAAGTCTCGTATCAAAGGAGCATACTTTCGGCTTCAATTTTGCACTCGGTATCACTTCTGCGTATCAATCTGCCGAGGGCTCAATGATAAGATGTACAGTACTATATATTTGAATATTGTTGTATGAATAGTGTAGCCCTTATTATTCTATAATGGAAACTGTCAGAAGTTGATAAAAAATTTTTTGTTACACAGATGATGGATGTGTGATTATATTGGCGTCAAGTGTGGTTACACTTATTACGGCTCTTTCTATGTCTGCTATCAGTACCAACGGAGTTATCAAGGGAGGTGAGTCCTTTCAGATTTTTAAACGGAGAGAATTTTCTATCAGATTTATCACATTTTAGTTGTTGTTATGTCATTAATTAATTATTTTTTGTTTGTTTTCTGAGGGTGAAGCCCACATGAGCTCTTGCCAGAATATCTTCTCTACTTGGACATACTATACTCATCCAAGAGCAGTATCCAGTGTTTGTAACTAAACCTCTTATGCTCAATAATTAACCGCGGTTATTGAAGATTATGAAATTTGTTTGATTTGTTCTTAGTTCAGTACTTCTAGAACGAGGGGTAAGTTTCACTATCCTCTCACAACTCTGTATATGGTAGGAAAAGCCTGAAATCATCAGGGAACGTTAATTCAGGCTCAATGGCAGAACTATAGAACGTTCATTATCACCGCAGGTTACAAGCAGCGAAACTATAACTGGGCGTCTCGAGCTTAGGAATGCTACCTATAGATTGAATTTTTTTGAAAATAATATTTATTAGAACTTGTAGAAGTAAATTTGAATAGTGTCAATACTTCAATGGTATATAAACATTATGTAAGCCAGTCTATAATTATAAATAGGAGACAAAAAGAAGAAAATATTAACAATTGACAATTGATTCACCGTACCTTCAGAACAAAATCATGTTAAAAGCAATCTCAAGTAGGCTATAATTAAAATCTTTGTGCAAAATCGGAAATTGATTAGCCATTACATACGTAGGAAAGCACTTTTATTTTATTAAATATATAGTCTGCCCAAGCGAAGAAGACATTCTGGCAAGATGGCAAAATTGCTCCAGCTCGGCTAAAAATCGTTCAAGGAATATAAATTTTATATGATTTCATATTCAATGGAAAAAAGTATCATGTAATACCGGCTTAACATACGTATTAACCATGAAAATTCTAAAGTTCATCACTGTTTGTTTTAAATACATTTCCATCCGATTTGAGTCTGAAATATTTGAATATTGAAATATTTCTACATGTTCACATCATGCTATAGTCTGTCCAAGCAAAGAAGAAATTCTGAGAAGGTGGGAAAATGATTCGAGCTCGGTCAATATTGGTTCAAAAATTATAAATTTGAAATTTGTGGAATATTCTTTACAATTTGATAATTCTTTAACCAATATTGACCGAGCTGGAGTCATTTTCCCATCTTGCCAGAATTTATTTTTTGCTTTTATAGTCTATGGTAAGGTTAAGGATGAAGCCGACTTGACTCGAAAATGACCTGTTGTGTACAAGCCATCAAGTTTCATTTTTTCATATTTTGTATTTTCTTTTTCTCAATGGCTCAATAGCCCATGAAGGGGCTAGGCCTACCAGCTGTTTGTTAGTTTTATAATCCACTATACAGTCCGTCCAAGCCAAGAAGACAAGACGGAAAAATGACTCCAGCCCTGCCAATACCGGCCCAAAAGCCATAAATTCTCAAACAAATTTTACAGCCCGAACACTGACCGAGCCGAAACCGCCCCCAACCCGCCAGAATACCCTCCCCGTCCGGACAGACCATGCAGCAAGCAAATAATCATCAACCAGGATAGAGGTAACGTGTGGTTGGCACGTTGATCCTCTCAACCATAAGCCAGTCTCCGCAACAATTGGCGCCGCAGAACACGTCTGAATGACAATCAATTGAAGTGTAATGCATCAATTACTTTCCCTCCAGAGAAGGGAAAAGACTGGTTATCTTAACTAACGATAGCCAATCTCCTAAAGGAGGGAGCATATATTCTATGCATTGTAATTTTTGTTTTGTTTGGCAGGTGGCACGTACTTTATGATATCGCGCTCTCTGGGACCCGAGTTCGGCGCCTCGATCGGCCTCATATTTGCACTGGCCAATGCTGTTGCGTGTGCCATGAACGCAGTCGGGTTCAGCGAGTCACTGCTCGACCTGCTCAGGTACAAATCTCCATCTTAATTTATAGTCATCATCATAATTGATTCGAATATCCAACGAAAGCGAAAACAATATAGATAGGGATTTCTGCTTCTGTTGTGTGTCCAAGCAAAAAAGACATTCTGGAGAGACGGAAAAATGACTCCAGCTAGGTCAATTGTAGGAAACAATTTGAAATATTTCTTCAACTAATATTGACCGACCTGGAAGCATTTTTTCTCATTTTGCCATATAATGACTTCGTTGTTTCCTCAATCTCAGGGCTACTTTTATCAGTTTTTTATTTTAAATAATTATTAAAGTACCCTTTTTTGATTTTTTTTTTGCAAATAAACAAGTAAACAAATTAGTTCTATAATAAGTAGGCCTACTGAATCAATCACATTTGCTCATTTTTATTTCTATTAAGAATTTTTAAATAAATATGTTAGGCATCTATAAATTTGATGAAATTAAGCAGAGTGATAACCTAATCATATAAAATTCTTTATAAAAAAACACATGTGTTTGATTAACATACAGTCGGCCTATAATAGTACTACTTATTATAGAATTAATTTGTTTATTTGTTCATTTGCATTTGAAAATGACTGTAATTAGTTGAAACATGTTATGCATTGAAAAAAATTAATTCAAAAAAGGGTACTTTGATAATTATATAGAATAAAAAACAATGTCTTCTCTTGGACAAACTATACAAATAAGTACAGTTACAGTATTAACCGAACTTCTTTTTCTTGTTCGTTCTCTTTTAATACTTCTCCTCCCCGTCCTTCTACATCATCATTTTTCTTATTCTTCTGTGAGAAGCAAAATGTCAATTATTGATGAGCATGGCATCCTCTGTGACAATGAGATGATCTTTTTTTTTGTATGTCCAATAATATTCGCACCCGATTGAATAAAAAACACGCATTAGTCCTCCTATTTCAAGTTTATTCCTCTGTAACAATGAATTATCATGTCTTGGCAATTTCAACAATATTCTTAGCCTATCGGATGAGAAAACGCGCATTATACATATTTTTTCAGTTTATTCCTAACTTATTATACCATGTGTAAGAAGCTGTGTGTGAAGGCCCGTATTGACAGTGCGAGGCATGTGTTGCGAATGACTCAAGGTACGTTTTTAATGGTGCAACCGGAATGCAGTCGATCATCTGTGGCCAGATATTATTATTATCTGTGGCCAATCACAACTCTTATTATTAAAGCTAAAGGATAAAACAAAAGCTGTTGTTATTAAAGCTAAAGGATAAAACAAGAGCTGTGATTGGTCACAGCTGATTGACTCCATTCCAGTCGCACCAGAAACAAAGTGTACCTTGAGGCATTCGCGGCACATGCCTTGCTCTATCGATACGGGCCTTGAGACGTGTCAGCTCATTTAATAATAAAGCGTCCTCTGTATGGGCTCCCTGGTCAATCTGCGTTCTTTGCTATACATTATTGTTTAATACACTGTCCATAAAAATTCTTTTCCTCCACCTCCTATGTGAAGTCGCATTTTACTCCCCGGAATCAAATGCTAAAGCTTCACATTTTCTCCCTAGGGAGAAAAAGTTGATAATTTTCCCCTAGGGAGTAAAGTAACCTCATAAGAATATCTTAGGTTACGTCATACATCACTGCAGCAAATGAAAAATTGACCAAAACAGCTGATCATCTCTTACAGACAGTAAAAAGGAATAGCGCTTTCTCAACATGTTTAGGTAGCAGCGGCTTTTTGATTGTGACATTGTGAGGTTATGTCATCTCTACGACAGTATGGTAGATTACACTTATTTATTAAATTCTTATAATATTTATTGGTGTAGGTGCAGGAAAAATGTTGTGTGCATCTCGGGACTAAATTACGTTTTCTCCCTCGGGAAATTATCGCCCTCGGCTATGCCTTGGGCACCAACAGTTTCCCTCAGGGAGAAAAAGTTGAAAATTAGTCCCTAGATGCACAAATATGTACTATATTGTATTGTATTTTTGTGTTTTTTTTTCGGGACAGGACGAAGGGCGTGACAATAGTGGACGGTGGCATTCAGGACGTGAGGATAGTCGGCGTCATCACCATCTTCCTCCTCGTGTGCATCGTTTGTGTGGGCATGGAGTGGGAGGCCAAGGTAAGTGAGCGTCGGTTGCTCAGTGGCTTGTCAAACTAAAAGCTGCTCAGTGATTTGTTTAACTAGAAGGGATTTAAGCCTTCACTAAGGCAGGCCATGGAAAGTAAATCTGAAAATTACGTTCAAGCTAAATTACTCATTAAAATCATTACTCTTGGATAAGTTCAAACATTTTTACAACTGTTGGTATAGTCTGTCCAAGCAAAGAAGACCCTATGGCAAGATGAGAAAATGACTCCAGCTTGGTCAATATTGAATCAAAAATATTGATTTAGTCTCAATCGTAGGAATCATTCTGATCAACAATTCGAGAACAAATCAATATTTTTTTAACCAAAGTTGACCGAGCTGGAGTCATTTACTCATCTTTCCAGAGGGTAGCTCAATCGTAGGAGACATTTTGATCTACAATTTGAGAACAAATCATTATTTTTTGAACCAATATTGACGGAGCTGGAGTCATTTCCTTATTTTGCCAGAGGGTCTTCTTTGCTTGGATAGACTATACCTTCACTAAGGCTGGCCATGAAAAGCTTATCTAAAAATTACGTTCAAGCTAAATCACTCGTGGAAATCATTACTCTGGAGAAAAATTACTTGAGAAAAGTTGAAACATTTTAACAAATATTGACTGTTCATTCTCACTAGTTAGATAACTATCAAATCAAATTACTGTACTCTATTCACGATTACTTTTTGCGTAAAGGTAGCATTCCCAAACGACAGCTCGAGCTGCGCTGTCTAGTCATCACAACTCTATTCACGTAACTATATTATTAATGTTCATTTTGCTATTAGGGCTTCTTATGAGTGTTCCCACTAATTTTGTTGACA
Source organism: Sogatella furcifera (assembly GCA_017141385.1). Taxonomy (NCBI): domain Eukaryota; kingdom Metazoa; phylum Arthropoda; class Insecta; order Hemiptera; family Delphacidae; genus Sogatella; species Sogatella furcifera. The sequence continues at coordinate 5,385,053 of CM029553.1, read as the reverse complement.
ATATGAGGAAGAGTAAGAAACTTATTTTGGAAATTGAAGAATGGATAAGGGCAAATAAAATTGAAAAAGTAATTTTATAGTTACGGTACTTACTCTTTATTGGTAGAAAAAAAAATATATTGTGCGTTACTAGCTTATTCTTGGTCCTTGTTTTGGTTACATGTAGTTTCTTAATTTCTAGTTTATTTATGATTTAGTAATTTAGTTCTTTCTATTTTTTTTTTTTGTTTTTTGTAATCAATAAATGTTTAGCAAATAAAGTCTACGCTCAGGTTTTACCTTGTAGACGTTTTTGTAAACATAGAGGGATCTTTAGTTGGGGGAGCTAGCTTCTTTATTAACTAGTATTTTTTGTATAATGTTCTTGTTATTATGTATTCTTGTATATATCTTATCATATTATGTTTGATGCTATGAATATTTTAGCATTGTTTTATGTTTGGAATAATTAAATTGAATAAATAATAAATCAATAAATAGTAAAATTCACCCTCTTTAAGTCATTTTTAAGTGAATGATAAATATGATATAGTTATGTGAATAGATATGCGATGGCTAGACAGCGCAGCTAAAGTCGGGCAGCTCGAGCAGGGCAGATATAGCCGCGACAGCTCATACTGTTGCTTGAGAATGCTACCTAAAGGCTGAGGCCGCACTGCCAGTTGGTAGAGCGTGGAGGGTAATTGGTAAATCTATAGAACATACGCACCATCCACCATGCACCTACACACAGGCACCTATTTGTACAGCTCAGCCACGACAAAAGTCTGTGCCATGGATCAATGCCGAAATACTAAATGCGCGGCAGGAAAGAGACAGAGCCAGAAGAAAATTCAAAAGATCAAGTAGTGAGGCCGATTTTAATCATTTCAGAACTTTGCGAAATAGGGTTAAGTCTCTGAGTCGGAATGCCAAGTTGCACTATTTCCATGATCAGTTTAATAAGAGCAAATCAGTTACTTCCTTATGAAATAGTGTTCGTAGGCTTGGTGGCTGTCATGACAAGAAGAGTAGCTTTGTGTTGAATTCATCCCCAGATGAGCTTAATGACTGTTTTCTATCCTCTCAAAATCTTGCATCCAACAGTGTTATTGACATTACTCGTAATCAGCAGATAAACCAGTTTGAACATGTATTTCCAGATGAGTCATTCTTCTTCTCCTATGTATATCGTACTGAAATTGCAAATATCATCCTGTCAATCACCAAAAACTCCAGGGGAGTGGATAATATTCCAATTACTTTCTATAAGAAGTTACTGCCAATAATATTGCCTAGCATCACACATTTATTATTCAATACAGTCTAGTGTTTATCCGGAATTATGGAAGCGCTCTCTAGTTATCCCTATTCCAAAGAAGAAGAATCCTACAAGCCTTCTGATTTCAGAGGCATTCACTTATTGTGCTCGATTTCCAAAGCTTTTGAGCGGCTTGTTCACAGGCAAGTTATCAATCACTTGTCCAGCTTCAACTTCTTTGCAAAATTACAATCAGGCTTCCGTCCACAGTATAGCACAAGCACAGCTCTTATTAAAATAACTGACGATATCAGAGCTGCAATGGATAGGAAGGAGGGTACATTGCTTGTTCAATTCGATTATAGCAAGGCGTTTGACAATGTAAATCATTCAATTCTCCTGCACAAGCTAAAACATCAGTGTAATTTCTCTGATTCAGCGATGCGCTGGCTCTCATCATACCTCAAAGGTCGTTGTCAGGCTGTAGTGGGTGGCTCAGGTAATCTGTCTTCTTGGTGCTCAGTAACTAAAGGTGTACCTCAAGGAACCGTTTTGGGACCTCTCCTTTTTTCCATCTACGTAAATAATGTACCCTTGATTTTCCCTAGTACCCTTGATTGGTTACCCTAGACTCATGAATCAATTGGATCTAGTTGGCTCAAATGTTATGATCAGGGGTACTATTGTTCCTTATTCTGAATGTGTTCGGATATTAGGAATTTTGATTGATTCATCTTTGAGTTGGCGGGAACAAACAACTCATGTCTGCAACAAAGTATTTGGCGGGATGCACCAATTAAAAAGAATTAAGAGATTTCTTCCAAGATCTGTCAGAGTGACTCTGGTAAATGCTCTGGTGGTACCGTTCCTTTTATATTGTTGTGTGGTCTACAACGATCTCACAAGCGAATTGGATGTGCGGTTGCAGCGTTCCTTTAACTATGCAGTACGCTACATATATGATGCCAGAAGAGATGCACATATTACACCATTTTTCATTGATCTGGGTTGGCTCAAATTGAAGGAACGTAGGAAATTCTTTTTACTATGCTTGGTTTTCAAAATCCTTGTCATGAAGGAGGGTCCTGAGTATCTCTCTCTGAGTCATTCACATATTGAATGAAGTCAATCCTGGACGACGCACAAGGTGTCATTGCTACACACTTCAAATAACGCTGCACCGAACCGCCATCTTCAACCACTCCTTTGTTGTTACAGCTTCCAGGTTGTGGAATCAGCTACCAGAACGAATTGTGTTCTCACCATCTTTGTCAACTTTCAAAAGGAGACTCTATGACCATTTGAATTGTTATCAATGAATTCAGGCGAAATAATTGTAAAGCTCATGTACAGTTATTTTTGGGAACAGGTATGTAGTTTTTCCAAACTTATCAAGGGCAGAACAGAATAATATTGTCTAGAATTTTAATTATTTTTTGTGCTTTTGGGGAAATAAGAAGTTCCTCTTCCATTTCAACCCCCTTCTTCCTTTATTTTCTATAATTTTTTTCTTCCTTTAGTTTTTTCCATTACTTTCCTTTTCACTTCATACCTCCTTTTTAACATAACCTCAAAAAACAGTATGTCATACCATTCATTCGATGAATGGTATGTGGTTGGTGTGTATGTTCTATAGATAACCAACTACCCTCCACACTCTACCCACCGGCAGTGCGGCTTCAGCCTAAGAGTGTGTGTAAGTATTTTTTATTAGGTGACTGACTTGGCCACAACAAACCATAACATTTCGGTTGCTAAATCATTATCATCTTTACCAGCAATGTCAACATTGCGCCTTTTCCTGCTGGAGTTTACCAGAGATTGATAATGATGTAACAACCAAAACCGGTATCTCGATTTTTAATAATCTGTTTTTGACTATATCTTGTCTTCCGTATTTACATCATATATTGGTGGGTGATAATCTGGTCGAGCAAAGAAGATATTCTGACGAGAAGAAAAAATAACTCCAGATATTAGTTCAAAGATTATCAATTGTATCTCAAATTGAAGAAATTATTCTACTCTACAATTTAAGACCAAATTTGTAATTTTTGAACTGGAGTCATTTGATCATCTTGCCAGACAGTCTTTTTTGCTCGACCAAACTATACCTGAATAAATAGCATGTCTTTCAATTTGAAGAGCATGATGGTATTCTTGATATAAACCTTGGTTTGTTTTTTGCAGACTCAAATGGGACTGCTTGGAATTCTATTGTTTGCAATCTCCGACTTCTTCATAGGCGGAATTATTGGACCAACAGATGATGACAAGAGAGCAAAAGGATTTATTGGATTCAATGGTGAGATTCATTCATTCATAAAAAATGAAGAAGTTTGATCAATGTACTAGGACATAGATCGAATCTGTCAATGTAGGGTAATTTGTATTATTGAATAGGATACTGTAGTTTGAGCGAATTGAAAAATATTGATTTTATCTCAAATTGTAGATAAGAATGTTTCCTACGATTGAGACCAAATCAATCATTTTTTAACCAATATTGTCCGAGCTGAAGTCATTTTCTCATCTTTCCAAAGGATCTTCTTTGCTTGGACAGACAGACTATACCGAAAAATTCTAGAGTGAAGTGCTACGATATTGTACATAACCTTGTTTCGGACAAATTTATCAAAATTCAGGGAAGGAATAGTACAGGCTCCGCCTAGTTTTTCTTGTCTGGTTATAATATAATAATATTATTATAATAATTTGTGTAATGATATCAATGAATAAATAAAATAAAAAATAAATGAATAAACCTCAACCCTTTCTACGCTGTGCGTGACGTACTGAGCAGTAATTTGGGAAAGCACGCTTTTACTGACTATTTTCTCTTGGTATATGAGTTTTTTATTTTGTTTCATTTCTCAGCTACAACGTTCGCTACAAATTGGAAGCCGGACTATAGAGAGTATCAGGGCACTCAGCACGACTTTTTCTCAGTGTTCGCCATTTTCTTTCCGGCCGCCTCTGGGTTCAATGCTGGCGCTAACATTTCTGGAGATCTGAGGGTGAGTTACCATTTTTATCATTTATATAGGTTGTTTCAAAAATATCCCCCGTTCTAATATATCAAAAAATGAAGAGGTTTATTTAAACGAAACATCAAAAATAAATACATTTAAATTTTCATCTGACTTTCCGATTTTATGCATGTAAAATGACGTCATGCATTTATCCCCCTCTACTGCGCTGATATGCATCAAATCTAGCCATGAAATTCACTATTATTGCAGGTCAAGCTTCCACATCAACCGGTAACCCATCGAATTGGACACCAAGGTCGTATGACGACGCCTTCTGACTCACATACTGTATTTGAATTCATCTGAAGTCATTCATTATTTATTGTTACAATTTATTGTTACAATACTTAAATCAAGTATTTTAAGCAAAGGTGATAAGTGGATGATGATGACTGTTAATGAACCCCGAAACATCAATGACTTGAAGGAGGAAATTCGATGGGTTTGGGCAAAATGATGGTCGCCACCTTACTGGAGTAATATTCAGAAAGTAATAATTTTCATGTATAAAAACATAGTTCCATTATTTGTTCTCACGATTTGTTGCAATATTTATGACTTGCAAATATTTTTTTTTGAGTTTCATTTTATTTACTGAAATAGTGCCGTGTGACTGCCCCACTAGAGGCTAAATTGTATATTTGTCTATGAATATTTATTGAAAAATTTTATATAAATATTTGTTTTAAAAAATATTTCTTATTTGATTGGTTCTCAAAAAGAAATCGCTGAAAAACTATAGAAAAACTCTAATATTCGGAGTATCCTTATGAAGTTTCAGAAATCCTTTCTTAGCGCGCGTCTAAACGTCCAACTAATCATGCCTGCAAAATTTGAATGCATTCGGTTCAGTGGATTTTCAGTTCTGGTGATAAATGAAACAGTGCCATTTCGTTTTTATAAAATTATTGAAAAGGGTACTTCGATTTTCATTTAAAATGAAAAAAAAACAGTGATAAAGTAGCCTCAAGATGAAAGAAATATTGTACCTACGAGTATATTATATATTTGGCTATATATTGTGTAATTGGCTAATATATTGTATATAGGGGAGGAGGAACCTATTCGTAAGGGTGTCCTCAACAATAAAAAAACTCATTTTTCGTTTTCTAATGGTGTAAATTGTGAAAACAGAACTCAAAGTTGTGTTTTTGTTTCTAGGATCCGCAGAAGGCCATCCCAAAGGGCACAATTCTGGCGATCATATTGAGCACAGTGCTGTATGTGGGAATGGCAGCGATGATTGGTGCCCTGGTGGTGAGAGATGCATCCGGCGATGTCACTGAATATCTGGCTGGTGTTGCTTACAATTGCACGGGTCGCGACTGTGCCTACGGCCTGCAGAATACTGTTCAGGTATTTTCATCTTATTAAGGCGCCTCCATACATGCGTTATTTTGGAAATACCGAACATTTGGTAATTGGCGAACAGTTTTGCTTGCTATTTGCCAACTAACGAGCACACATCTCCCACATGCGTGGTTTTCCGAGCACGTATTCGTACTGGGAATAGCAAATCGTCAACCGAATAGGTGACTTTTTCAAGGTCAATAATGTCAAAATACTGTCGACAATTTCAACTTACAAAAATCTAACACTACGGTACTAATTTCAACTTTAATCTTGGCAATGAATGAATATTAATGTTTGTAGGAATTTTTAAAACATTGAAGAATCAAGATTATAATTCAGTAACCTGAACCGGACTGGACATTCACTAGTTTTCAATATAATATTTGAATAGAATTTAATTCAATTTTATAGTATCAAAATTGATCATATCACTTAAAAATTATAGCATATACTAATTATAAAAAATAGCATATAGCATAATTATAACATATCACTTATTAATTACCACATACTGTAATTTAATATTTATCTCGTCTAAAAAAACTATGCATTAAATTAACACGTAAGAAACTTTTCCTTCAATTGACTTAACCTCAATCTACACGCAACAACAAACAACAAGATTAACAAACATGAAGGCGAATGTGTGGATGGGCAAAAAGTCTGCTATTTGCCGACATTCGTTCACTTTGATGTGTCCCAAAGATCGACAATGGACGGAACACACAAACATTCGTGTTCGCTATTTCCCAATAACGAACACTCCGCTCCACACTAGTCGTGATTCGGCGACTAGATGTTCGGTGTTTGCCAAATAGCGCATGTATGGAGGTGGCTTTAGAAAACACGTGTTTTTATCGTATAGGCTACGGAGTGTTTGAGGAGGAATGTGCAATACTTCCGAGGCTGATTCCTTTTGCCAATTATTGAAAAAAGTTCCATTGTACATACCCCAGAAACGCTTAGCTATAGTCTGTCCAAGCAAAGACGACATTCTGGCAAGAAGGAAAAACGAATTTAGCTTTAAGCCTCCTGTAAGCTACACTGGGTTAGTAGTTGCGGCCAGTCGAATAGATGTAGCCAATCACAGCTCTTGTTGTTTAACTCAATGACAAGACAAAGGCTGTGATTGGCTACAGCTATTCGAATGGCCGCCACTACTAACCCCAAGTACAGGAGGCTTTATCAATAGTGGTTCAAAAATTATAAATTTGGTCTCAACTTTTAAAGCAGAATAATTCCTACAATTTGAGACAAAATTTCTAATTTTTTAACCAATATTGACCGAGCTGGAGTAATTTCCCTCTCTTGCCAGAATGTCTCTAAAGTAGAGTAAAGAATGTCTACAATCTGATATCAAATCTATATTTGATATCAATCTATAACTTCTGAACCAATATCTTAGACCGAACTGGAGTATATTTCCATCTTGCCAGAATGCTTCTGAAGTAGTGAACAAAGTTTTCCCTGCAATTTCAGACCAAATTTATACCTATTTATTAACAATTTATTTAGTGAAATACAATAGTTAGACTCAATTACTAACAATGATCATATAATCTGTTGTAGTGGTCATCAATTTCCAATGTTTAAGAATTTACGACTACTGCAGTCAAGTCACGAACACTGTGGATTGCTCTTGGATGGGTTACCATTATTTGGCCAAGTACACAATGGCGAGGCGGAACCTTGCTGTAAGGGTCTCCCCACCATTGAAAGCCATGAGAATATACATACTTTTATAATGAAGATAAACTATTTATTTGTTTATTATCCATATTATCAAGGTTGATGAAATTGTTCTTGTTTAGGTTATCGAACTAGTGTCGCCGTTCGGGCTGTTGATCTACTTTGGCTGTTTCGCGGCCACCCTGTCCTCAGCGCTGGCCTGCCTCGTGTCAGCGCCCAAGGTGTTCCAGGCCCTCTGCAAGGACAACCTCTACCCGTACATATCGTGGTTTGGAAAGGGCTACGGCAAAAATGACGAACCCGTACGTGGATACATTCTCACTTTCTTCATAGCGCTCGGATTCATTCTTGTCGGTGAGTCATTCTCATCTCATCTCTAATTTTCTATAGCCTACATCAATATTATGCACAATAATTTTCATTTGTTTGATTTTTTATTCATCAGTTAGGCACAACCGAATTGAAATAAAATGAAGTTAAATTGTTTTTATTTAATAATTTGTCTCATTTTTAATCAAATTGAAGTTGAATTTGTATTTGTTTAATTACTCTAGGCACAATCATATTTATTGATTTTTTTTTCATCAATCAATATTAGGCTCAATCAAATTGAAATTGAAGTTGTTTTTATTCAATTATTGGTTTAGTTACTCAAAATTTACATTAATCGGGCACAATCATATTTATTTGTTTTGTTTTTATTGTTCATCAATTAGACATATCAAATTGAATTTGAAGTTTTTTTATTGAATTATTCGTTTCATTTTTTGTTCAATCATTTTTATTTGTTTGATTTCCCATCCATCAATTGAAGTACTGGGTATTGACCACACGGTGAGAGAGGTCTTTCTGTGATCGTGATGTTAAGTCACGAAAACTGTGGACCGCTCTTGGATGGGCCAAGTACACATTGGCGAGGTGGAACTATACCCGTAGAAGGGTCTTCCCACCATTAAAGGCCATAAGAATATATTTTTTTAATTGAAGTGAAATCAAATTGATTTTCCTCTCATTAATTTGGCATAATTTTATTGAACGAATTGAGATTACTCTGCAGGCTTTGTCCTCACTATTTTGATTGAAACTTATGCAGTACATTTTAGGTTATGATTCAACTGACGCCAAAAAGTTGCCACTTTCACACTCACTCCACTATACGACAGAGGTGAATAATCATAGAACAGGATAGAGGTAACGTGTGGTTAGCACGTTGATCCTCTCAACCATAAGCCAGTTTCCGTAACCAAGTGACGGCGCTGAACACCTATGAATAACATCCAGTTAATCCAGTTGGAGTGTAATGCAACAATAAATATTTGTCCAGAGACGGGAAAAGACTGACTATCTTTACTAACGTCAAGCCAATCTCCCTAAGGAAGGTTTCAGTAAAAATGGGAACCACAAATCATATCGGCTTGGTTTTTTCTAAAATAGGTCGACAAACTTGGTGAGGCGTTTCTTTAAATCATGATAAAGAAAAACCGACTAGTAAACATGAGTTCTTTAATGCTTTGATAAGAGTGGGTGGCAGTGGATGGCAAACTGCCGAACGGCAAAATCAAGCCCCATAAGAACAATGTAATTTTTATCAATCTCTTGGAGCAGATAGAGCCTCTATTTATGGGCAGAATTCCACGTTATTTATCTCATTGGAAAAAGAATTCAATTCACCAGGGGCGTTACTTTTTACTTTTTCGATTTTTAGTTTATTTTAATAATTATCGCATAATTAATTAACTAAAAAGTATTGAACTCTAATTATTGAAATAAACTAAAAATCAAAAAAGTAAAAAGTAACGCCCCTGGAGAATTAAATTATCTTTCCAATAAGATAAAGAACGTGAAATTATGTCCATAAATAAAGGATCTATCTGCTCCAAGAGATTGATAAAAATTACATTGTTCTTATGGGGCTTGATTTTGCCGTTCGGCAGTTTGCCGTCCACTACCATCCACTCTTAAGTAAATAATTATAATGGAAAATTTCACATTTTTATTTAATTTTTTGCAGTCTCATGTTGGTATTCTATGTACAGTATGTGGTTCTCATACCAGTGGTACGCTCGTTGATGTATGTAACATTATTCCATATTTGTATTTTAGTCATTCTGTATTTTCCGTAATTTTCCCTGTTTTTTCTTCTTCAGGTCAGTTGAACGCAATCGCTCCTCTGATATCGAACTTTTTTCTGGCAGCTTATGCCCTTATGAACTTCAGTACCTTCCATGCATCATTGATCAAACCAGTGGGTTGGAGGCCTACTTTCAAGGTGAGATGATTCTACAAATAATGTTTCCTGTAGATGAAGCATTTACTATCTTTAAATGCATGAAAATAGTCCAGTGAGACTTGATCCAATGGATATTCTCATAATACACCTGACAAAATGATAACATTCATGTGTGGGGTTGGGGTTGAGGAAGAACTCTGCTGGTCCAGTTTCCATTGGACTATTTTCATGCTTTTATCTTTAGTATAAAGTAAGGAAAAACTTGTAAAAACATATCAGAATAATAATTGTAGTTTCTGCAAGCTGAGAAAACATGCATTTATAGCTGGTGACAAAACGTTAGGCAGTTTTGTCTGTTTCTTGTGCGTTTCAATAGCTGATGTTGTCAATGAGAGTTGTCATTTAGCTATTTCTAGATAATTTTTTTGAAATCAGAAGAGATAATAGACGATTTACATCAGTTGTTAGTGTCTTACATCATTTACAATAGACAGACAAACCCGTCTAACTTTTGGTGTCAGCTGTATAGTCTGTTCAAGCAAAGAAGATATTCTGGCAAGATGGGAAAATGACTTCAGCTCGGTCAATATTTGTTCAAAAATAACAAATTAGATCAGAATGTTTTCTACAATTTGAGATCAATTTTGAACCAATATTGACTGAGCTGGATTCATTTTCCCATTTTGCCAGAATGTCTTCTTTGTTTGGGCTGACTATACAATAGTACCATTTGTGAATAGCCCATTTCCATACCCTCATCTCAAGATATTGATTGTGTGGTGTGTCTGGTGCTCAGTGAAGGCGGTTGCTATGTGATTGTGATGATAAGCCACAAACACTATGGTCTGCTTTCAGAAGGGTGACCAAGGCAAGTGGAACCTACCCTTGAGGCAGGTTCATACAATGCCAATTGGCAAGACAATTATTGTATTCTAGAATGTACAGCTGAAGTAAAGTATCTATTGTATTTTTTCATTTTATTAAAACTATCATCTATACCCTATTCACGATCACTTGAGACAGAATGAACAAATTTTTTGCGCGTGTGTGCGGGTAAAGGGAGGAATTACTTCATACGACGTTCGGCCGCAGTCGGACAGCTGTAGTCAATCACAGTTCTTGGCTTTTCCTCAAGCTCAAACAAAAATAGCTACCTGTACATGCAAAAAGTTTCTTTATTTTGTCTCAAGTGATCGTGAGTAGGGGATAGGCATGACTAAATGAAAACTCTAATTGACAACTAAACATCAGCTGTTGGTTTCAGAAGACTAAGGAACTATAAAGCCCTAAGGAACTAAGGTACTTATAGAGCCCTACAGAAGACAATTGTCATTGTATAAACCCAGCATAATGGGTTGCTCCCCATAATGAGAGTCATATGCATAGTTTTATAAGGTATTCATTTTGCTATGGCAAATTTTGAATATGAAGTCTATGACTATATGAAGTATTCTGACTATGTCAACATTTAATGTATTGTAGCTTTCAGAGATGTTATGAGACATGATTCTGTGATTCAATTAAGCAATCTCAGAATTGACTGACCAGTTTCTTGAATGGTTTTTGTAATGATGTTTGAATATTGTGTGTTGCAGTACTACAACATGTGGCTGAGTCTGTTGGGCGCCATTTTGTGTGTGGGGGTGATGTTTCTTATCAGCAGTTGGACGGCGCTCATCACTCTGGCCGTCGTTTTGGCGCTGTACTTGATTGTCTCCTACAGAAAGCCAGGTGCGCTTCACCAATTATACTATTCAAGATATTGTGTTTCACATTTTGTAAAATTTTAGCACATCTGGTTTGTTCCCATACTTATAAATTACATTACACTGAACAGAACTTACAAACTCATAGTGTAACTCGTATCTTTCTTTTCTCACACCCTACCATAGTTGGTTCCATAGTGGGAACCATAGTTGGTTAGGTATAGTCTGTTCAAGCAAAGAAGACCCTCTGGCAAGCTGAGAAAATGACTCTAGCTCGGTCAATATTGGTTCAAAAAATATTGATTTGGTCGCAAAATGCAGATCAGAATGTTTCTTTCGATTCCTTATTCTATTCTATTCCACTTGAGCGATACAAGCTTGGTAACTAACTCAAGCTTACATGTAGGCAATGTTTGTCGATGTAGACTCTTCCCCTTGTAATTCAATTAATTAATTACAAATAAATTTATGCCTAGATTATCATGTAAGAAATTCAAAATAATTCAACTTTTTCTTCTGTTTTAAATACTATCATAAATACCTATTAATTTTGTACATGGATAGTCTGTTGTTTTTTTTATTTTTGAGAAATTTTTAATTATTTTGCAGACGTGAACTGGGGCTCGACCACACAGGCGCAGACCTACAAAACGGCGCTGACCGCTGTACAACAGTTGAGCCGCGTCGAGGATCACGTCAAGAACTATCGACCTCAAGTGCTGGTCTTTTCGGGGCTGCCCAGCTCGCGGCCGGCGCTGGTCGATTTCGCCTACCTCATCACCAAGAACATTTCACTGCTGGTGTGTGGACACATTGTGGAGTCGCGCGTCAATAATCGCACGCGCAGCGCACTGCGGCACAAGGCGCAGAGCTGGCTGCACTGCCATAAGGTCGGTGTCAAGTGGATTCACTTCAATTTATTTCTTCACAAGAATGAAATACAATGTGATTGAAACATAGACCAAGTCCAGAATGTTTCTTCTTCACAATTTTTATCAATCAATATTGAAATTAGAGGTTATTCCAATACTTGAAACTTGAACTACACACAAATTTTGACTTCTGGAAGTAAAAATAATCAAAATTGTAAAGAAGAGACGTTTTGGACTTGGTCTGTGTTTAAATAACATTTATGTAAGTGAAAACTAAGCAAAATTAATTTAGAAATTGAAAAGTTATTTAAAAGTGAAAAGTGTAAATTGAATGTTATTTTCAATTTAGAAATTGAAAATATATCATTTAGATATATTTTAATTTACATTCTATTATACATTTTGTATATATCATTCATATTTTGTAATTCACTACAGTATGTAATTTTTGGCGAAATAAATATTCTATTCTATAGTCATTGTAAGACTAGAAAAGAACAAAAAATACAACTAACATTATCTAAAATAATATTGGACTTCACTTGAAATTTTTGGAAAAAGATGAATTTTCATGGAAGTGACTACAGCCTAATTAATAATTTTGTACAATACAGCCAATTTACAAAGTTAACTAATTATAAATTGAAACACAGTAAGACGTAATTGGAACCATATAGTCCAGAGTAACTACAAAGTCAGACCTATTGCTATAGTTGTAAGAGTTATAGTCTGTTCAAGCAAATAAGACATTCTGGCAAGATGGGAAAATGAATCCAGCTTAGTCAATATTGTTTCATTATTATAAATTTGGTCTCAAATTGTAGAAAGCATTCTGATTCACGGTTTAAGAACAAATTTATAGTTTTTGAACCAATATTTACCGAGCTGGATACATTTCTCCATCTTGCCAGAATGTCTCCTTTGCTTGGACAGACTATACTATTAAGAGTCAGCTATTCCTATTCTATTCAAATAGAATCTATATTGTATTCTATGATTGAATCTATTGTGTCTGTAATGGAATATATTGTATCTATAAATGTGTCTAGTCTGTCCAAGCAAAGAAGACTCTCTGGCAAGATGAGAAAATGACACATGCTTGGACAATATTGGTCCAAAAATTATCATCAATTTGATGTCAAATTGAAGGAAACAATTCAATCTACTATTAAGACCACATTTATAATTTTTGAACGAATATTGACCGAGATGGAGTCATTCTCCTATCTTGTCAGAATGTCTTCTTTGCTTGGACAGAGACATACTATACTATTAAGAGACAGCCTATTCTATTCAAATTTGAATGTATGAATGTGTATTGTAATTTTTTTGGAATAAAATATTGATTTGAATTTTGGCCGCCAGGTGAAGGCGTTCTACAGCGAGGTGGACGACGTGTCGTTGGAGGAGGGGGGCAAGTCGCTGTTGCAGGCGACTGGACTCGGCAAGCTGCGGCCGAACGTCGTGCTACTCGGCTACAAAGCCGACTGGGCCGACTGCGATCGGCAACATCTCAAGCAGTACTTCCACTTGCTACAGTTAGTTGTTATTTTTCACTACTAATAAATTTGAGTAGAATTTAAAAACTTGAAAATAGTTGTTTGTGTACCTAGTGCACAAAATGACACTTTCCTGCACAGTGCGCAAAGTGACACTTTTTTGTACAGTGCGCAAAGTTACACTTTTCTTGTGTTGATTGGCTAGAAAGCTGACTGGGCCGACTTTGATTGGCAACATCTCGAGCAGTAGTTTCACCTGATATTATTATATTTATAATATAATCATAAAATTTTTTCTACACTTTGATCGTGGCAAACAGACCAAGAAGGAAGATGCAGTTTTTTATTATTAGATTAGGCAGAACACTGAAGGTTTTTCACCATCGATAGGTGAAAAACATTGGAAATTAACATTGATGTTTTTTCCATCGACATTTTCAATCTTCAATGACATTTTTGTGATGACATTTCGATATTTGATGTTGACACATCACATTCATATTTTGTGACAATACAGTGTCAATATTGTAACAGCTGCAATAGCTATGATAATCCTGTGATCATTTTTTGCTAATGGTATTAATATTAATTTACTGGATGTCGTATTTTGATTGCAGCAAATCACTTGACCTGTACATGGCAGTGGCCATCCTGAGAGTGCCGGGAGGTCTGGATCACTCCAAGCAGTTGTCCGACGAGCCCGAAATTCTGGCCATTGATGAGGGCAACACCAGCATCCTGAATACCAGGCAAAACTCACAGGAATCCATACCTAGGAATGTGTCTTATTCGCAAATGTCACAAGGTTGGTACAGTATTTAAATTTTTTTCACAATTTTCAATGTATTATTCATAATAATATTTCCATTGCTATTCATAATAATTGCATTAGCCCAGATGCAGAACATTCCCGAGACACGTTAAAGGACTTTTTCTTATGTTAAATTTGAGTAAAATGTAGATTTAAATCACTCAAAATGTAGGTCTTGAAATTCTCTACAAGCTCATATAAGAAATTCATCAATTAAACAAGTCTCTATTATGTACATTGAAAAAAGCTTACTATTTTTCGTCAAGGATGGGGAAATCAATGATAAATTTTTGACTAGAGGAACTCCGTGACGTCAGAAGCATAGCTTTTCCAGCCAGCTGCTTCACTCTGGCTCACCTCTACTATTCTATACACCTTGAGTTAATACAACCAGGGCCCTATTTCACAACGTAACAAGTCTTGGCACTAACTATGATGTATAACAAATTTACTAATCCAGCTGATTACTGGCATTTCACGAACGCACAATTGTAGACTTGTGAAAACAAGTAAATTTTAACAATTTTACAAGCGTTTCGCCGGTTATGAACAAGTGTTTCACGAACGTTGGCATGGTATGAACAAGTCTTGTCAAAAAAACTTGTAATTAACCATGAAATTTCTACCTATGTATAGACCTAAGTAAGTAAGTTACAAGTGTTAATAAAGATGCTTTTCAAGGCTTCAATATTATTTTCAATGATTAGAACTATTTTATATTGTTTCTTTGTACATTTTATTATGCCTAATATGATACAAAAAATTTAATTTAATAAATTAGAAAAATCATCAGTAACAGTAGAATATAGGCTATGTTTATAACATGTCAGATGAGGGGAGACTACTCAAAGTTCACTGTAATATTTTTTCAAATCTAAGTAATAGATCTAAATGGATTGAAATAGTATTATTAATTTATTGTTATTTGTATTCTAAATTTCAACGATTTGGATTTCTAATGATTGATTTATTTTCAAAATCAATTTTATCAATCTATCTTTACCACAAATAATTCAAATTTCAACCAAAACTATATCAGTGCAAACTATAGAAAGTATTGAAAACCGATATAGATGGCACTGATGGGTGGGAACACTTGTTAAATTGTAGACTTGTAGCTCATTTTCTTTGTGAAACGCCTGTAGTTAACAACTTGTTATCACAAGTACTTGTCAGTAACCATGGTTAATTACAAGACTTGTTGCTTTGTGAAACTGGGCCCTGGATTTAGTTTATCTTAAGGGAGGTTCCCATTACTACAAAACACGGGCACATGTCGGGTACACAATTCAATAGAAACACGGACTTGTATAGATCAACGCACTCTGGTCAGTTGATTTATTTTCGTTGCTTCACACAAATATGTGTTTCCATTGAAGTATTGGAACTGGTCAAGTTCAATGCTTTTTCAAACAATATATTTTTTATTAAAATAGACACTATTTAATAAATTTTATTTCTCTTCTAATTATATATTTTTTGTATTCGAATCTTCACAGTGGCAATGCACCATTCAATGAGATCAATTTATGATCCTGCACAGCAAACTTTTGGTGATTATTAATGGTTTATTTGTTTGAAAATTTTATTAGTGCTTTCTAATTGGTTTGTATATATTTTTTTTAGTTTTTTCAATATACTGCTTATTATAGATAATCACTAATTTGTGTTTCAGTTTTCTATTTTTGTTACTAATCTATTTCGTTGAACAAAACTATTGCAGTATTTTTGTACAGTTGTTTTAATTTTGTGTGATGTTTAGCTTTGTGAAATTACCTTCTTTTGATTTGTAAAAGTTAGTTTAATTACATAATAAACAAATACCATAAAGTCATTTAGCACAATCTTAGTGTAAATGTACGATTCCCAAGCGGCAGCTGGAGCCGCACGGCTCAAGCTGCTCGGCTCTAAATTCGTTCTCAAAGCTGCCGAGCTCTAGCTGCTCTAGCCATCACTCTATTCACATACCCATATAATAGATGTTTACTCTGTTATTAGGGCTACTCATGTATACTAAATCAATGAATAGTGAAATTCGCCCTTTTCAAGTAAATTTTACTATTTATTGATTTAGTATGCATTAGTAGCCTTAATGTCAGAGTAAACATCTATAATATAGTTTATGTGAATAAAGAATAGAATAGAATGGATGCCTTTATTAATCACCTGGGAGGGCGAAGCTAGGGCGCAACCGACTCTCTCTTACACTTAACCCTCATAGAGCGGTGATGGCTAGAGCAGCGCAGCTCTAGCACGGAATTTAGAGCCAGGAATCGTACCTCAAGCTAGACGCTTTTTGTAGGTTGGATGTGTAGATTCAAATGTCTTATTATTGATAATTTTGAAGATTTAGTTCTATTATGACTGCCTTTAAAGTTAGGATTCATAATGCGAGTCAATCTTCTTGTCGTTTTTGCCAGATAAACATTTTTGCTTATTGAAAACCAAATAAATTAGAAGCGTTAAGCATAGAGTCTGCAAGTAGTTAGCCTTGTCTGAAATTTTGATACATGATACAAAAATGCAACTCATTGTAATACAAAACATCACATTCAGTTCTTGAAGTTCTGTGTTATAGAAATCTATATTATAATATAAATTATATTTTCTGTATAAACTTTTATCATTTCATTAACGTGTTTGTGTGAGGATGTGTTAAACTTCTCAGGCTGATTCCCTACACCTAAATAGTAGGCATATAAAAGATTCATTGGACATTCTTCCAGAAATGTTTGTACCGTGATAGAACTGGCGAAAAACTGAACATTTGAATATATATTATTATTTTGAAGGTTCTATGGAGGTATAGTCCAAGCAAAGAAGACATACTGGCGAAATTGGGTAAATGAATCCAGCTCGGTAAATATTGGTTTAAAAGTTATAAATTTGATTCCAAATTGTAGATCAAAATGTTTCATACAATTTGAAACCGAATTTATAACTTTTTAACCAATGGCTTATTTACCGAGCTGGAGTCATTCTCCCATCTTGCCAGAATTTATTCTTTTCTTGGACAGACTATACAAACTGTGTATTCTAGTATTCGTGGTTTCATCAATAATATTGGGTTTCGAATTAATATTTCTAGTGAGTGACGTGAGCGAGCTGACACCGCCGAATACGCCCAACGTCAACCGTAATCGTAAAGTCAACGTAAGACCGGATGCTGAATCAGCAATTGCCAAGAAGAAGGACGCCAAAGCCGATCGTAATTCGAGACAGTCTAGGGGAAGTGTCTACAAGTGAGTTACTTTGGGCAATTCTAAAACATCGAATATGAAAATATAGTACACAATTATTATTAGGTATATCCGTATCCGTATTATTAGGTATATTAGTAAATTGTTGGGTATTATTCTTACTATCGTATGGCTTATTTTGTGGGGAGTTCCGAAGAAGTTCCACAGCCGACTTAACCACAATTTCCCATGTTGAGAAATTATTGTGGTTGTTCTTGATATTAAACAGAGTTATTGGAATTTTGGTGGATTTCTTCAAATTTTATAGAGCCAAACACAAAAATAAAACTCGAAGCACTAATCCACGATCGGAAATTATTGAATTTTGAAAGAATGTAGAGCATGAAAGGTATTCATTTTACCTTCGTAATTTTATATTAATGGTAGCCCTATTCATTTTACCATTGTGACAAAGGTAATGCTTCTGAAGACCTGTGAGAAGCGGTCGCAATAAAGCATATTCCATTCTATTAATTATTATCAGGGCCCTGGCTTATAAAGATCTACAGCTTGTTTTTCTGATGAAAAACAAGTGATTAGGATTGTAGATTCACCAATAAAACTCTCGATTTACAATGTTCCAAATTTTGGAAAGGATCAGCTGTTGAATCAACGATCAGTCAAAACTCACTAGAAGACCCTAACATTCGAATCCAAAATGGCCGCAATGGTTTGAGTGGAATAGGAAATCCTATGCATTCTTTATTCTTTCTTTACAATTGCGACTTGGTTTCCAAGTATTTTAAGCAAAGGATGAATGAGTGATGATGAATGATGAAGGTTTAAGATGTAGGTTATATGTCTATGTAAATTGGTTCAAACGAAAAATTCACGATATGAGCTGTTCAAACTCGAATCATCGCGGCCATTTTAGATTACAAGGATAGGGTCTTCTGACTTTGTTTCTTTTCGATTTTCTTTGTAGGTTATGATAATATTTTAGCAACAAAAATGATTCCTCTTCAAATCTCACTATAAAAATAATGATTGATATTTATTATTAAATATATTCATAATAATAAATGAATTTATGTATCAAAATCATTAGATTAGGAGCAAAGAATTGGTTTTAAAGGAATAGCATTGGACTATTCTGATATAATTAATATTCTATTTAATTGAGGTAAATTCGTTTCATGTCATTTTTTTAATCAGATGAAACTGTAGAAATTGCTTTTTATTGGAAACGTTTATGAGACAGAAACGCCCATAAAATCCATGAATTATGAGTAATGTGGATTGTAAAATGTTTATAAGCCAGGGCCAGGTATATATTTATATTAGCCTATCGTCATCTATTAGGAATATTGACAAACAGTTTACGTCCCTTGAAAATGGCTTCTTGAAGCGAGAGTATATAGTCTGTTCAACCAAAGAAGACATTCTGCCAAGATGGGAAAATGATTCCAACTCGGTCAATATTCATTAATTTTACAGAAGCTATTAAACTTATTGGTTAAAACATAGACTAATGTTCAAAACGTCTTTATACCAAATTTTTATGTAGAATCAAGTTTGAAACTAGGTTATATAATTATTTTCGAAGCCCTTCAATTTAAAATATTGGTATTAAATTGTAGATAAAAATGTTTCCTACAAGTTGAAACAAAATTTATATATTTTTTAATGAATATCGACCAATTTGGAGTCTTTTTTTTCATCTTACCAGAATGTCTTCTTATAGAATCATCTTTATCTTCAGAATGTCTACTGACTATTATACAGAGTGATTCATATTGAACTTTCCGGTTTTAGAAGGATGTAGCACGAAGAAGAGAAGGAGCGGAAGGGTGGGGATGGTGTCATTAGACGCACCATGACATGCAGTTTCATTGTGAGCAATGGCTTGGTCGGGACAACATCGTGTCTTGGTAGGTGAAGAGTTTATTAAAAATGGCGGCTCCGTGATCTCAACACAGCGTGCGTTCCGTTTACATTTTTCTATTGTTCGACGTGATCCCATTCCCACTGGACCAACAATCAGAAATTGGGTATCAAATTTTAAAGCAACATCATCAGCATTAAAAACAAGACCACGTGGCCGAATTAGGACGTCAACGTCAGTGGAAAACGTGGATAGAGTGCGGACACTACTGAAGCGGCAAGTTTCCAAACAGAACGCCGAGGGGATTGTTGAATTGAAGCCCGCAGCCTCTCCACGTTTTCCACTAACGTTGACGTCCTAATTCGGCCTTGTGGTCTTGTTTTTAATGCTGAGGATTTTGCTTTAAAATTTGATACCCAATTTCTGATTGTTGGTCCAGTGGGAATGGGATCACGTCGACCAATAGCAAAATGTAAACGGAACGCACGCTGTGTTGAGATCACGGAGCCGCCATTTTTAATAAACTCTTCACCTAACAAGACACGATGTTGTCCCTAAAACTGCATGTCATGGTGCGTCTAATGGCACCATCCCCACCCTTCTGCTCCTTCCCTTCTTCTTGCTATACCCATCCAAAACCGGAAAGTTCAATATGAATCACTCTGTAGTTTAAATGAATGTGCGATGGAAATATAGTGGTAGTAAACCCAACAAATTCCTAGCGGAATTCCCAACAAAATGAGCCATACGAAATAATAATAATAATAATTGAAAATGGTATAGCTGACATCAAAAGGCAAGGCGGTTTCGTCTGTCCATCGTACGTGCTGTAACCCACCAACAGCTGATGTAAATCATCAATTGTCTCTTTTTTCAAAAACTCCGTCTAGGCATAGCTAAATGGAAACTATTATTGACGACAACATCATCTGTTGGATTGCAAAAGGAACAGACGAAACCGCCTAACTTTTTGGCGTCAGCTATATGTACAAGCACAAAAATGCACATGTGGGCATCATCTGCTTTAATACAGTGTGACACACGGGAGTCGGACGGTTCTCAATGAATTAGTACTTGGCCATTTTTGAAGATTGAACATATTAAGTGATGTCCTTTATTCCGAATGCAGGAATCAACTCTCTACTCAAAATCCTCCATGACACGAACTAACATTTCTGCAATGATAGCAGCAATTTCCCTCACAAGCCACGAAATTTGGATGGGTTGAAGAGTGCAATCATTCAAGAAATTGTGACTATCACTGCAATAATGTTAGTCCGTGTGTGATGGAGAATTTTGAGTAGAGAGTTGAGTCCTGCATTCAAAATGATAGATATCTCTTCGACGACATTATTTTTCACGCATTACTGAAATTGCAGGTAATAAGTTTTGTCAACTTGAATAGCTTTGATTTCGTGTAAAAAATATGATGTTTCTTCAAAAATGGCCGAGTACTAATTCAGAGGACGGAAAACCGTCCGACTCCCGTGTGACACCGTCTGTACACTCCCTGTTTGAAAATAGAAAAAATGTTTGAAAATTACATTCATCTAATCCTATTTATGTTTCTTGAGGTTTATGTTACAAATGTTATAAATTCACATTTTGAGATCGAACATGCTAAAGAAAAGTTCAATTGAAGCTCCAAATATTGAGATATTAATTTTATTTTCTCGATAAAACAAAGTTAATATCATAGTTCTGAATTTTTCCATGACGATGTTTTGCATGTTATGTATGTCAAATATGAGGACACAGAGTAACGGGAAAATTTTTGAAGTCACACGTACGTGAATAATGTAAATTCAATCATTAGTTTTATTGTTGGAAATATAATGTAAAATCGTTGCCTTTCATAATTCTAACAAAATAGTCAATTTTCAAAGATAATTTCCTTGAGATGACGAAGATTCAAACTATACACTCCTGAAAGCGAACAGTGAGATTTCCTTGTGAGCATGGAACATCAAAGCATTGTGTGTGACTTTTTTGTGGGGCCATTCAAAAAGTTGTGCTCGCGCGACGCTTGAAAATAATATTGTGTTCAAAACAAGGATCTAAGGATAAATTGCAATTTTCATCCCAATGCCGTACAAAATCTCACTGTTCGCTTCCCGGAATATACGTTTGAATAAAAATTTTATTGCAAACTTTCATCATCTCTCATTCACCATGTAAACATCATCATTCACTCACTCATTATCACCTTCGCTTAAAATACTTGCTATCAAGTCGCAATTGTAACAATAAATGGTCATCTCAAAAAGTTTTCTATAAAATTGGATTTTTTTGTTAGAACTATAAATGGCACTAAATTAACTTCATATTTTCAGCAATAGAAATAATGATTACGTTTCTCCTATTTGCGTATGTGTTACTTCGAAAATTTTCCGTTTCTCTGTGTCACACTGTAGTAGCATGATGGTTTGTGCTGGTGCGAAACATGATAATAAGTATCTAATTCATTGTGCGTTCTGAAAAAAATAATAATTTTGGAGCTTTTCGGTGTGGAATCTAATGCTATTTTAGTTTGTAGTTTGGTGTTTGTGTTGAAAATAGTTTGAAAATGGTACGATAGTTTGAATTCTTATGAAATCCTCTTCACGCAGTTGATGAGCAGTAGCGATACAGTGTACAAAATTGATAAAGGAAGTAAGCTCTTCAATATGAGAACTTTTCGATGTTCATGGATCGAATAAGTTGATTATATTTCTCAATTATTAGAATGTTTGAGAGCATTTAAATTTAGTTGAGGTATTTACAAGTTGAATCAATAAAAAATAATTATAAAACACTACGTTTCCAAGAATGTTACTTTTTCCGATTTTCGGCATTGTCAAATGAGGTTACTCTATGTTACAAATATTTTGTGTCAATGAGCTTCCTTCCCGTAGGATTGCGTATCAATTTTCAACTTTTGTATCACTACTGCGTATCAAAAATCCGCTTTGTGAAGAGGCCTTGACAAACAACTATTATAAGATTGATTAGGCAAAATGTATTCTTCAGGCCCGCCGACCACAACGCTGCTCAAGCCATGAATAGGTTGAATAATAGTTTATTGACCTGTCCCATTCTCCAGATGAGGCTTAAGCTCTCCTCATTTCAAGCCATTTATACAGCAAACCTATGAAGGAGGCTTGAGCTCAAGATTAATTTTTGAACTAAAGTCGGCGTAATGTAAGTTGACGATTGAGCCCTCCACCCACGAAATAGCAGCGTTGTCAGATTGTGTGCAATTGGAACTTCTTCCAATGCAAATAATGTCAATGAATCGAGGAAATGACAGCGCAGCTTCGAAAAAATCAAGCGGTGTCGCGAAATCGCTAATTTCATAATAAAGCAGCTGTTCGCTGATATTCGAGTAGATTAGCTTCAAAAACTCCAATTCTCTTAATCTTTAACATACAATGATTCATAGATATAACGCTTTCCTTACTTTGAAACTCCTAAAATGTCAAATTACGATCTTTCGACTATTTTTGTAAAAATAATTTCAATTGTTTTTAAAAAACTTTCTCGCTTCCACCACCCCACCACTCACCTTTTCGAACAAAAAGGTTTCTAGATCGTCGAAAATTTCATGTTTTTGTTCGAGTTGACTCGATATTGACAATCATATCCATGAATTAAAACAGAATTTTTGGTCGAATATAGAGAATTCAAAAACCAATAGAAAGCACGAATTCTCCTTGTCATTTTTATATTAAAAACTTGATTTTTACCACAACCTATGATTATGAGAGAAGGCTATTTTATGGAAGGAAATAATATTTTCGCAATTTTGTTAAGAGAATCAAACTTCCTTTAAATCTTTCTACCCAGGAACCTTTTTAACACTACTGGCATATCCAGGATGAAATTCTACCTACGGATATGGAGTCTAATTGGGAATTTGAGGAAGTTCCAATTTCACACAATCTGGCAACGCAGCTATTTTCCGGGTGGAGGGGGAAATTGTCAACTTACGTTACGCTCAAGTTGCTTACTATTATTATTATTATTAGCGTATGCCATATTTGGTGGGGAGTCCTAAAAGGATGTTCCACCGACAAAATAACCTCAATAATTATCCTCAATAGGAAATTGAGGTATTTATTGAAATAATCCACGGAGATTTAAATGTTGAAAAGTTTTTTTTTCATTCTCAGAGAGTTCAAAACACACAAAACTTAGTTCAAAACAACATAGTTGCTTACTATAGCTTGAGTTAAGCCTGATTTGGAGAAAAGCAACCCTCAATATCTAACACTTTTCAATCAGCATATAGGGTCTCAAAAGCTGAGGCCGCACTGCCGGTGGATGGTGGGTTGATAGCATGGAGAGTAGATGGGCTGGATGGTCTGGATAGTGTTTAGCCGCTACCTTGAAATTCTTGAATATGTATAAAAACCGTAATCAAAAAAAAATATATATAGGCCTATATATTATGGCGTCATATAGCTGACGCCAGCTACAGGGTTTTGTCTGTTTAGCCGCCATTCTTTTGCCAATGTTTTGAATTTTGATGTGTTATTACAGGCAATTTTGAACTTATTGACCTGATTTCTATACATTTTTTTAAAAACACAATCAAAAGTAGCTTTTTATCAGTACAAATAGAATATTCTTTTTTTCTTCTTTTTTTGAGGATGATGACATAGGCTTTATGGCCTATGCGTGGGTAATGGCATGATGATAAGATATGAATGGACCTACTGCTTTAGGTGGGTTCCGAACCATCGGGAAGCGATTTTTGAGACTCATAAATTGAATTCAAAGGAACCGGTCACCATTACAACAGTCTTGGCAGAGGCAAGTCTCTTATCTAATCTCAACAATTAGACGCTCTCTACCACTGGGACAACCGCTCCCCATAATTCATTCATTCTTTATTTTTATCATCAAGTCTGATACATATGATTTTGTATCATTTCAAGGCTAATCTTATGGGAATTGGCAAAAATATGGTGGATTCCAGCGATCAAACCAATCAATAGTGAGATATTCAATGTCGGATGTCCTCACTATGATTATGCACTATTCAGTACCTCTACTCAGTAGACTACTTCTATTCACAGCGAATAGACGGAAGCTAGCCTGCTGGTTAATTTAATAAATTTCTTGACTGCTTGCCTGTTTGTTTAACTCGGTTCTAACTTTGTTTATGTGTTCTTCTTCTTTCTCTTTATCGCTTGCACGTAATGGCAGTAATCGGCTAGGTACCGTGCATGAGACAACTAACAACAATGCTAATCAGCGGTTAGCAACTGACGCTGGTCAACTAACCGCCGATCAGCGGTCAGCGGTTGACGCTGGTCAAGTTGTGACAAGTGGTTCGCCTGTTTCATGCAGAAGCATCGGCGGCACAGAACTGCCCAAAGACGTGTTGCACTCCATCACGCAGTTCCAGCGCAAACGCAAGAAGGGTCACATCGATGTGTGGTGGCTGTACGATGATGGAGGTGAGGCAATCATCAGTTATTTTTTAAATAATCTCATTTAAAGGATTCAGGTTCTAACCCATAATATAGGGAGATTCAAAAAGAGCACCGGTTTTAATGTATCAAATGAAGAGGTTCATTTAAACGAAACATTGAAAAGAAAATCAATACATCAACATGTTCATTTGACTTTCCGATTTTTCATCAATGACATGAAGGAGGAAATTTGACGGGTTTTATATATACAGGGTGTTTCAGGAGGAATGTGCAATACTTCTCAGTCTGCTTCCTTACACCAAGTAGACAAAAAAGTTCCATGGGACCAACCCCAAAAACGCTTTGTTACTGTGATAACAATGGCGGAAAATTGAGATTTTTCAAAATAGATTGATTTTTCTAATTTTTTAGAGGGTTTAGTGAGGTTCTAAAATAATCAATTCGTATGTAAAATTAGCTGAGGAATTCAATGAAACCAGTCCCAAATTTGTAACTTCTACGGTTATTGATATAATTGGAAAAATATGCTAGAAAATGCCATTTTTTAACAATAAAGGTTATAACTGGATATGGAATCATAAAATTGTATTTTTTATTAATGGAAGTTGAAGAGATTCGGATTCTAAAGAAAAAGTTAAGTGGCGGCGATTGTGTAAATCTTACCCAAATCTCAGAAATGGCGATCAAAAATCGCAAAATTGACAAAACATAGGACAAGTGATGAATTTGTGTTTAGTAGCGATTTTGCGATTTTTGATCGCCATTTTTGAGATTTGGGTAAGATTTACACAATCGCCGCCATTTAACATTTCCTTCAGAATCCGACTCTCTTGAACTTCCATTCATAAAAAATTCAATTTTATGATTCCTTATCCAGTTATAACCCTTATTGTTGAAAAATGGCGTTTTCTAGCATATTTTTCCAATTATCTCAATAACCGTTAAAGTTACCAACTTGGAACTGGTTTTATTGAATTCCTCGGCCAATTTTACATGGGAATTGATTATTTTAGAACCTCACTAAAGCCTCTGAAAAATTAGGAAAATTAATTTGTTTTGAAAAATCTCAATTTTCCGCCATTGTTATCTCGGTAACAAAGCGTTTCTGTGGGTTGGTCCCATGGAACTTTTTTGTCTACTTGGTGTAAGGAATCATCCTGAGAAGTATTGCACATTCCTCCTGAAACACCCTGTATATATTGGCGAAATATAAGTGTAAACTTGTCGTGCAATAATAAATTCAAATTCAAATTCAAAATCACGTTCATTCCACATAATAATGTATAAGTGATAAATAGAAAATTTACAAGAATCATATTTCATTATTACAGTAAATATTATAACTAAATATTGGAATAACTTACAGCAAACATAGACCCAATTGTCTGTGCGTTTGCTGGAGTTCTATACTAAGCTACACATTGGAGATATAAAACCCCTAGAGAGGAGAATAAAAATAGTACAAACTTCATATTTCTTCAAATAATGAAATATATGGACAGAGTTGATTCGTGCCAGCGTAGAAGGAGAGAACATATGCTTAACATCATTTTTCCCACATGAAAACGTAAATTCAGATAAACATTTCGATGTATTTATTTTTAATTTTAGTTAAAATAAGCCTCTCCATTTGATGTATTGAAGCCGGAGCACTAAATAGCAGGCAACATTCGTTGAATGAACCTGTTCATAAAACTGTGCCTGGACTGGGAATCGAACCCGGTACCTCTGGTTTGCCGGCCGAGCGGCTCCAACACTTTATCACTTCGCACAGTCCTTTGTTCTATTTACTCGTATATAAGAGATTCTTTACTTCAATAAGAGATTTGAACCAATTTTTATTATACGGTATGTTCATTCTATTCAAAAGATCTAGGTTCTTTAACATGCAATTAAAATATTTTAGATTTTATCCATTCTAGCCTATTTAATAGATTTATTTCATTTAAAAAATCGAGGTTCCAAATCAAACAATCAAAATATTTTTTATTTTATTTATTTAATTTACTTCATCTATTTTTATTTATTTATTCACTATGATACAATAATACTTGAAGGTGAAAACACAGACATAAAAGTCCAAAACGCTTTCTATCCTAATTTTGGTTGAAATATCACAAATAATAAAGGTTATATTCAAGATCACTTCTATGCTAAAGGATAGTGGACGGCAAACTTCCGAACGGCAGAATTATGTCTCATAAGAACAATGTAATTTTTATCAATCTCTTGGAGCAAATAGTGCCATTATTTATGGGCAGAATTTCACGTTCTTTATATCATTGGAAAGAGAATTCAATTCTACAGGGGGTTGATTTTTTATTCTAATAATTAGAGTTCACTACTTTTATAGTTGATTAATTATAAAATAATAATCAAAATAAACTTTAAATCCAAAAATTTCAGCATTTTAGCATTGAGTTCTCTTTCCAATGACATAAAGAACGTGAAATTCTGTCCATAAATAACGGCTCTATCTGCTCCAAGAGATTGATAAAAATTACATTGTTCTTATGGGACTTGATTCTGCTGATTGGCAAATGGCCGACTACTACCACCCACTCTAACACAAATTCCCACTTTGGAATAGAAAAAACGATGAACTAGAATTTTGAAAAGGTAATAATGAACTATGGAAAACATTCAAATAAAACTATCTTGAAATATCAAATTCCACTTTTTCTATGCCAAAAATACGTATGCATTTTCAGTTTGGTTGCCATTCTGATTGAAGTATTGAATTATACATTTCATTCAAGTAGATTTCAGTATTAATTATCATAAATTATAAATCACGATGTAATTGATTATATTACACAATAGGATTGAATGTAATTTTCATGTTTGCAGGTTTAACTCTTCTGCTGCCCCACCTGATTCAGACACGAAGTGAATGGTCCAATTGCAAGCTGCGAGTGTTCACTCTGGCCAACAAAAAGGACGAACTTCAGTTCGAACAGAGAAAGTGAGTCATCAACCGAAATACTGTAAAATTATCAAGCAATAGTATGTTATGTAACGAGTCTGGAAAGGCCGCATTTACAAACGAATCGAATGTTTCCAACCGAGTTGAAGAATATAATAATGAATTTGTAAACACCTTTCCACACGATTTTTGTACAATATTTTTCGCCATACTAGTCTGAGGATTAATTAAAACCTGAAACAAGTAAAACCCCAGTAGACTGATGTTGACCATTCCTTGTGTATCGACTATAGTCCATTCACGATGGCTTGAGACAAGATAAACAAAAGCTCTCCATGTGTGTGTGCTACTGGAGTGGCTTCGTTTTAGCCACGACATAAACAAGTCACAGCAATGCCGAAATCCCGAATTTTGTTGTCGGGACTGTAACCAAAGCATTGACACAAAAACTTTTACTATAATTGTTTGTTCATTTTAGGCTCATGCAGTCGAGAGACAACCGAAACAAGCAATTTCCCAATGTGTATCTATGAAAAATATTACTTGGAGATACTTATTCTGAATTGCCCACAATAAAATTCGGGATTTCGGCATTGCTGTGACTTGTTAATGTCGTGGCTAAAACGAAGCCACTCCAGTCGCGCGCGCACACACACACACACAAACACACACACACACACATGCAGAGCTTTTGTTTATCTCGTCTCAAGCCATCGTGAATGGACTATAGTCAGGTCGATGTTGTTACTCAAAACATCAAGAAAGAATTGTTCTGTAATAATAAATAGTTCGATATGTTGCATCTAATAATCTAATTTTTTAATTGAATTTTAAATTAAATGAAATTGATTTATCAATATAGTACTCATAATCAATTTTGCTAACTTGCGTATGTGTTTTTGCTTAGTTAGTCTGAGTTGATATTTCATTTGAACAAGTATTTTTATCAGTTTTTATTTACTATTTCTCATTTTTTCTGATTTGAAAATCAACAGAAATAGAGAAAAATCGCCTGTAAGTGAATATACACTTAGACAACTTCTGGAATTAGTGATGGTTCAGTGCTGCCTAAAACTTTCAGAATGTAGACTTATGAAAAAAAAATTACCGATCAAATTTAATGATATTTTCAAACTGTTCACAAATAAGTGGAATTTGAAGTGTACTGATTTATAAGGGCTCAGATATTTTTGTGACAGGAATTTCAGATCAAACAACATTCCAAATTCTAAATTACGGTTTCATAGTTTTTTTTCACATTTAGAAGTTCAAATTTGTGTATAATTTGAATTTTAAGTGTGGACATAACCTCTATTTTGAATATTTTAACAAAAATTGGGAAAAAGAGACGTTTTGGACTTTGTCTGTGTTTCAATCCTATTGTAATTCAATCTCGTTAGTAATAAATAAATAAATAAATTTGTAAGATATGAATAAAATTGAATTCGAGAGTGAGTTTTTTTCCAAATGTAGATAGTTTTCTTTCATTTTGAGTAGCTTAAACCTATATTAAATGAACTGTACATATTTTGGAATAATACAAGCCAAAATTGGAGTTACTTGATCAAAAAATTAGGTACTGAAATATGATTGTGTTTCAAGAAACCACTACACATTACGCTTAATAAACCTGGCACTTTATTCAAACAGAAGTGAAAAATACCCTGGGACTTGAGGAATGAAAAAATTTTATCTATCTGGCACTGAAAGGGTTAAAACAGCAATTGCTGCTCAGCTTGATGATTTAATTGAATGTTTGCAGTATGGCAAGTCTGCTGGCCAAGTTCAGAATCGACTATTCGGACCTGAAACTGATTCCCGACATAACAAAGAAGCCGCAGGAAGAGACGACCGCCTTCTTCGAGAGTCTGATCAAAAATCTGAAAGCACCTGAAAATGACGACGAAGCAAACGACGCTGAAGATCAGGGTAAGTAGCACACTATTATAGCCTATTCTTGTCAAAAGATTTAAAAGATATTCTTAAAATAAAATGTTAAAAAATCTTTATCCAACCATTCTGCAATTAAAAGCATAATACAGGGTGTTTGTGAACTCCCTACCAATACTCGAGAGCATTGTTCCTGAGTTGAAACATACCTAGATATCCCCAATAAAATGAATAATTGAGAGGATCAGGAAAGTCACTCTGTAATGCTACTTCTCCGGAACCGCTCAACCGATTTCATTCAAACTTGCCATAGTAATGGTAGACTTGGACAACCAGGTTATTATACACTAAGCATTTTGGAAAATCGTGTCCTTGAGGAGTAATCACCCAAGAGAAAATCATTTTAAAAAAAGCATGTGTCCAATTACCAGCTGTTTGTGTAAGTTCAGACATCAGGCTCATATATGAAAGCTCTATGATACAGAACACCTGGCGGCAAGGGCTCAAGATCGGCAAGGCTATTCTAAACTCTTCTAACTCTATTCTATCTCTTATTATAATTTACTTCAATTTTGTATTTCACCAATTTAGTTTTCTGTATTCTTTTTGTGTTATGAGGGCAATAATGGGATTGATTCCTGGTGCCCTCGATGATGTAATATTTCAAATAAATAAATAAACATCTTCCTCAACTCATATAGTACTCAAAGGACAGATTGAATAGGTTCACGTCTCCGGCTCCTCATTGAGTGTTGATTGATAACGAACTCTCGGTGCTATGTATGTGTTACTATACACTAAGTACGGAAGAATGAAAATCCATTTTGAGCCACTTTCATCATTCGTTGCTCAGCTAGGGTTGACATTCCGGGATCAACTTTTTGACTAGAAGAAAGCTGGCTCCGCGACTGCCTCCGCATGCGCTTCCCTAGAGAACTCCAAATCTGCTATTCAAATTATCCAGCTCGATACCAATTCGAGTGGATCAAATCTAATTCGGTGACTGTGCAACAAATCGTACACTTTTTTGTTTTTTTCAGGTTATGTGACAGAAGCTGACCTGATGGCAACAAAAGACAAAACCAATCGTCATTTGAGACTTCGTGAACTATTGCTCGAGAACTCAACCGACGCTGAATTGGTTGTCATGTGAGTTGATTCTAAATGTATTATAATATTATTGATTATATAATACCATAGATACTTTTGATATAAGGCTATGGCTTAGAAAGTGACACCTGTTTAGAGAAAAAGAAGTAGGTCCTTTTAAAATCATTGAAATACGAGGGCTATTCAGAAAGAAACAAACGTTTGAAATACATATTCCATTCAATAAGTATCAAGACTGGTTTGCTGTAGCCTCAACCGAGCTTTATAGGGGGATCCGACTAGTGGAGATCGATAGATGGGATCTTTGCGAATAAGAATCACTGTGGTTCAGTTGCCTACGTGCATTAGTTGAGGCAGGAGGTCGATTTCCGCGCCGAGTGATTTTACCTCGCGTCGCAGCACCAACATGGAGCTTATCATCAAGGAAACCTATGCTCTAAATTTTTATTTCAAACATGAAAAATCTGCGTCGAAGACCCTCTCCCTTGTTAAAGAGGCATTTGAAGAAGACTCCTAGAGTCGTGCCAGAGTTTCTCAGGAGGTACAAAATGTTTCAGGAAGGCCAAGAAGTCGTTAAAGTCGAGTTTGGCATTGGACGCTTGACAAACGCTTGAACTTGGGCTTGGGTGGTGGAAACTGAAAAAATTTTGGTCTCCGACAGGCGTATAATAGTCGCTATCATCAGTGAGAAGAATGGTCTTGTAGTGGAAACCATCCACACTATCGATACAGTTGATTTAGCAATGAGAAAATCTGTGAGGAATTTTCCAACTGTGGCGCTGTGCCAATTGTTGGGCAGTATCTACTGGCGAAATTCTGCGTTGCTAAGTCATATCAACCCCCTAAACAATCCACCTGCCTTTTTTCATACTTCTATAAGTGAAAAGGCCGCTGTGAGTGCAGGGGTTTGACTCTGATGGCTTGACTTTGGCTTCCAAAACACTCAACGCGAAAATCGACCTCCTGTCTCAACGAATGGACTTAGGAGGCTAAACCACAGTACTCCTGAACAGTAAAGAACCCTTCTACTGAGCCCAACCAGTTAATCCCTCCTCTACGTTTCTGTTGAGACTGCAGAGGAACCAGTCTCGATACTTACTGAATGGACTTTGTAAAATGAAAAGATTTGATTTGAAAATAATTATTGTAAGATATATATTTGAAAGAGCAAATAATTTAATATTTTTCTACATAGTAAACATACAGATAACGGCACTTATCAAAGCGGTGGGCAAGCTTTGAAATTTCTTTGTCATAGAATTCCGCCGCCTATGACTGGAGCCACCTGGTGACACACAGCTGCAACTACTCGTCGTCACCAAAGCGCTGTGCTGCTAACTAAGCATTTACTTTATTCTTTGGAACAAGAGAAAGTCACTGCAAGATCTGAACTGTGGGGTTGATGAGGGAAAATATCTCATTTGAATGAGCGAAGAAGATGTTGCGTACAATTTGCCGAGTAAAGCTGGGCATTGTCATGCAAAAACAAAATTTTGAACGTCATTTTTCCTCTACGTTTATTTTGAATTGCTTTCCTAAGGTTAAGCAAATTTTGACAGTACTGCTCAGAGTTTACACCACGTTCAAGATTATCAATAAGAAGCACACCATGCCTATCCCAAAACACAGTTGCCACATTCTTTTTGTTTGAAAAAGTCTGTAAGCATTTCCTTGGTTTTAAGGGGGACCCGTGTGCTCCATTCCATAGACTGTTATTTTGTCTTGCAATTGACGTGTACACCCATGTCTTCTTACTGGTCACGATAAGATCCAATGATGAATCACTATCTTGATGGTAGGCTAACAAAAACCGTATTACTGATCTGACCTCACAACTCGCGGGATTTTCAATTGCAGCACACATTTTCAACTTGAGTGCTCCAACAATGGGCAGTGCAACGTCACTTTCGTTGGTACGGATGGAAAGCCACTGAATAGGAGACCACATCTGTACTTGAAAGTACGCGATTTGTACGCCCCTAGCGGCATCAGACAGAAACGTTTGTTACTTTTTGAATAGCCCTCGTAATTTAAAACTATCGCCTGTTTCATTGGATGCGTTTCTTGTGTGCTTTCTCACATATGACTTGCTGTAAATCATAGCAATCTCAAGACATAATATTTTTGGATTTTTTAATCTTTTTTGCAGATTTTTATCAAAACTTAGTTCAGAAAACACAAAAAGAATTTTATTGAAAAAGTTTCAAGTTGGTATTTTATGTAAATTGTGCTCAAAAGAGAGAAAAACTATGTCAACATGCATGATTTGTGAATATACTCAATGCTATCTTATGGGTAGGTAGATTGTACCTACGGTGCAAGGAGGTAATCTCCTTGCTACGGTGCAGTGCTGCCGTTTCATTAGGTACCATTTCATTGAAAAGAGTACCAAGGAATCCACAGTCTCGACAACATAGTTCACAAAAGGAACCTTCAAAATTATTGGGACGTATGTTATCGATCTCTCAAACACATAAAGCTGTTAATTATGTCAGAAATTCACTTTCTATAAAAAATTATGTCATTGGAAAGAGAAAGCAATTGTCCAGGAACTGAACTTGATCTTGTTATCCTTTGAAACAACACTAAATCCAATTCTATATATATATATATATATTTTTTTTAAATATTTGGTGGGCTTCAAAAGTAGTTCTTTTAAAGCACTCTGTATAACTATTATTATGAAATTATGATAATAATTCGTGATAATTTATTCGCAGGACACTTCCAATGCCTCGTAAAAGCGTAGTTCCGGCCGCTCTCTATATGGCCTGGCTAGAGGTATTGACCCACGACATGCCTCCATTCCTATTGGTTCGAGGCAACCAACAGTCGGTGCTCACTTTCTACTCGTAGACAGGGTGGATATCTCCGCTTCTTCACTAGATATCTCCACAGAATATATTTCTTCGCCTAATATCTCCACAGAGTAGATATCTCCACTTCTACCTTAGATTTCTCCGCTCCAAATTTAGTTATAACCGCCTCATAACTCTACAGACGGAGTAGATATCTCCGACTATTTTCTATATTGCAAATATTCAGCTTGTTTTGATTTAAGTTTAGATTAGGATCAGTGTTGATAGGCTAATCGATGTTGTATCTACATTGAAGGATTTATTTGTAATAAGGTATTAAGTTATCTTAGTAACAAAAATAACTAGCTATCCCAGATAAAATAATTCCAATGTTATGAGAATGACTTTATTATCAAATGAAGGAATGACTTTCATTTTCAATAAAAGTCAATATATTTTGATTGCGAAGCCATAATATTGTCATTGAAGGAAATGATATCAAATCTTCTTATTGGAAAATATACTTTATTTCCATGTAAAAATATTAAATGCCTATTGACAATAACGTGTCTTATTGAGTCAACCAGATAAAGTATCTTATTGACTAAAATAATTGTAAGTACAGTATCCTATCCACAAAAATATTACGTTGTTATTTAAGAAAGTTTATAAATTATTTAATAGACCGAATTTATCAAAATTCTCTCTAAAAAATTATTAATGCCGGGGTTTTCCAAGCACAATCAAAGTTAAGGGACCCTCAAATTTTGATAGAACAGGTGACATTTTCCATGCTAAGAATAGAAAATGTAAACCGTTGAATTTAAACTTGAGGGTCCCTCATGTTTGAGTGTGCTTGGAAAAACCGGGCATAAATTTTGTACGGTATAAGGCCCTAAGATATCCAATTTTGTTGTAATTTTATTTGATGCTGTGTGACGTGTTGTATTCGTTCACTCTTGGACAAAATAATACACTGTTCATGAAAATAAGAAACAGGCAATTCCCCAAAATTTTGTTAGTTCCTAAATTTAGGAGGATAAAGATTTATTTCAAAATTTCCAGTATTGGCTAAAATGTCACGAGAAGAACACGAAACACGCAAGCTGAGAAGACACATGTTACAATGTTAGTGTATTGTGTCGGAGAGTCTTCTCAACTTGGGCGAATCACATCTTATGATCACAATATACAATGAAATATAAGTGAAATCCAAATAAGTAACTTACAGTACTCATTGATGGATAATACTAGAAAACTCTCATACTGTAGGCGATTCTATTTTTCAGTTTGAATTCGTATTTTTAATGTCCATTGTGATTTCTAAATCAATTGAAGAAATAATATTTTAAATATTAAAATATTTTTCATTGAACTCATGAGCAAGCAATAGACAACGTTACAAAAATTAAACCATCACAATCCTTTTGAATCATTCTTATCCTATTAATAACGATCTGGGACCTGTTACATAGAGCATAAGAAATCTGTAAAATTATGCTTGTTAACTTTAAAAGTTATTAAAGAACTTCATTATTTTCATGTACCGTACTTGGTAATAATGAAATCAATATTTTCCTATATCTATATCGATGTAAAATCAGATTAAGTTTGGATGACGAATATAATAGTTTTAACATATTTTTTGTCAATATTCATGTAATTCAGTAGTTACTTGTATAATAGTGAATCAAAGTAAAGTTTCAATGTGTACTGTATTTTCATATTATAGTATTTTATGAGAGTGCTTTTATTTATCTATTTTTGAGCACTATACTGTTTCACAATAATATGGTATTGAAAATTAAACTTTCAACTTAGGTATATTTAAAATAATATTGATAGATAAAATTAAAAATCAAATACTTTTTAAAAAAATCTTCAAAAGTATTATTATTCACAGACATGTTTCGGGACTAAGCCCGTAACTAGAGTATTATTCTAGTCACATTAAAAATTGGCTTAGTCCTGAAACATGTCTGTGAATAATAATAATTTTAAAGTTTTTTTTTTTTAAAAAGGGGTATTTGATTTTTTCATTTTATTTATCAATTATCGTATTAAATTATTTTTGTGTTAAATTTGGAGTTGTAATAACGGTAATAAAGTATTGAAAACTTGTGTCTTTGAAATAGAAGAAAAATCTCACTATTAATTGAGATTACGGAATAGATTCTACTTTTGATTCAATTTTTGTATGGACATTATTTTGATAAAAATATCTTGAGCTTTGTTTGGAATTCAATATTTATTCTGAAGACTCCAACTTTTCATATTAAGCAATACATTTTCTGTTGAATACAAAGGTTTCTTTAGAATTTGTGATAGATTTTCGTGATTTTGGGATGTTTTAACATTCATAATATTATATTATATTCGATATTTCTTGAATTTCGAGTACCTTTGGAGTAAATTTGACAATATTATATAGTAGTATTATAGTAGGTCTATATCGGTGTAAAATTTGTATTTTTAAACTGCAAACATGAAGATTCTCTTCCAATATGAATGGGTGCTCTAGATGATATTTTCCTCACTATCTATCATATTGTTGTACCTAGATTTGATTGGATTTCACTCTAGTTTGTCAATAAATAAGACGAAAATAATATCTCAGTGCAACAAGTTATTTTATAGTCTGTCCAAGCAAAGGAGACATTCTGGCAAGATAAGGAAATTACCCCAGCGTGGTCAATATTGGTTCAAAAATGAGAAATTTGGTCTCCAATTGTAGTAAACATTCTGATCTACAGTTTCAGACCAAATTCATAATTTTTGAACCAATATTGTCCGAGCTGGAGTAATTTTTCCAACTTGCCAGAATGTCTTCTTTTCTTGGACAGACTATAGTATGTTTGGATGGGTTTGATGAAATTCTCTTGTAAAAAAATAAGTAGCAACAAATTATTACAAGAAAACGATCCGAGCAGATTTTTTTTGTAACTTGAAATTGTTTGTTTATTGTCTGTTTGTTTTGTAACAATAATCTTGAAAACCTTATTTTTCAAACACTCATTATTCTATAATTTGAGAAAATCTTTCAAAATTTACTTTTATTAGAAATTCTAATCCATCACTTAATACTTTCTCAATTTCTTCAACATTTCAGTTATTTATGAGAACAAGACAAATATAATAAATGTTGAACTTGAAAGCACGTTCTTATTCACTAGGTGTTATTGTAGTTCTAAAACTAATTTGGAAACATGTTCAATATAGGAATAAAGTATAGTTATGTATTTTTCGATTACTTATGATTTGAATATGATACTTGGGTATTTTCGAATATGTATTGTCATCAATGTGGCTTATCACGACCAAGTTATACTGCTAAAACCTTATCTGGTAGAATTACATTAAGAAATTAAGGATAATTCTTGAAATGGTATTATATTTTTAATACAGTTTGTTGTCTTTTCATACATAACTACAAATTTTATTCTCATAAACCATCTTCGAATACCATCAAAACTATTTTTATAATATTGACAATTTCACTTTTCCAATTTAATAAACTATATTTTGTTATCAGTTTTATTCTATGCAATAATTGTTGTCTGTTTTTGTATTTTTTTCATATTCATGTGTACTTGACATTTACATCAATTTCCCCCATAAAAAGTTCATTTTATCGGTAAATAGTTGAAATCCACGCCCAGAAAAATAAACTATTAAAAATTAACCCAGCAATTGAAAATTAGAATTTTTAGAAGCAAACAAAACAAACTTAGATTTTTAACGTTTTTAAAAAAGACAATGTTTTGAATGTTTAATAATATTCAGTTTATCCACTAACGGTTCCATTCTGATTTCAACTAGACCGGTTTAGTCTGTCCAAGCTAAGAAGACATTCTGCCAAGATGGGACAATGACTTCAGCTAATAATATCAGTTTATAAATTTCAAATTTGTTCTCAAATTATAGATCAAAACGTTTCTACAGTTTCGAACCTAATTCATAATTTCTGAACCAATATTGACCGAGCTGGAGTCATTTTCCCTTCTTGGCAGAATGTCTTCTTTGCTTGGTCAGATTATACCTTATCAACGTTTTCAGTTTGTTTGTGTCGTATATTGGTTCACTTGACGTGCTTGTTATAAGCTGATTTTCATGGACTTGCACATTCTGATTATTACATTTACAAGAAACCTATCATACCTTGAACATATTCATCCATAAATCACTATCTCCAAATGTTCCAATTATGGGCGAAATCAAACTCATTCCCTTTTATTCTCATTAGAATAGTTTGTAGTATTAAGTATCCTGTTATTGAATGTGTGGCTGTTGTTGAAAAAGCAATTTCTAACATTATTTGATGATTTTCATAAATATTGGAAACTTGAAATTAAGTTGATAATGTCATAAAATTGTGTATTTTTGTATGTTAATAAGCTCATTTTAATGTTATTACTTTTTCAGCTTAATCTATGAACTAGCTTTTTATACATAACATTGCCTCATGCTCAGTTTTCCAAACTTCTAATGTCAAATTGAGTTTTGTGTTGATGTTTCCGATATTTTAAAAGGGTTTCCAGTCATAACAAGTTTTGAAATGTTTCCAATTCGAATATTATTTAATGTTTTTACATCAGTTATTCCTTTATCCTCTATTAATAGCTCTATCTTAGGGCTTACTATTCCAAATGATTTATTCTATTTGAAGTTTCAAATCTTAAAATTAACTGATTCGTACATGATTATACTAATCAATATTTTTTTTTTGATGTTTCTACAAACCCTGTTGAAATACATCTCTTCCATTCAATAATCCCCAATTTTAGCATAGCTGCCATACCTTTGATCAAATTTCAATAAAATAAAGATTTACACTACTAAGTTATAGTATGTTTTGGAAAATATTAATTCTTATTTATTATCTAGTTTCTAATTATTTTTCTTTTGCGGTTATTCAATAAAATAATCTAATTATTCTCCAGATTGTCATTAATCAATATCTGTAAATACAGTAGGCTATTCAATATAATTGACAGTTTTTGTAATCAAACTATTACTTTTAAGTGTAGCCTATATTCTATTGTTTTTGGAGTTATTTTTTTAGGAGTAATATTATTGAATGGCTTTTTAATAAGTTCAAACACTTTAATATCGATGTTACTGTGTTGATGGAATATTAGCTTTCAAGCTTTAATATTTATATAAAACTTTTGTATTAGTAATTATTAAGTGTTTTATTTCATTATCATTTTCCTTATAGAATACAGTAACTAGAGTAGAATGGATGCAAGTAGTCCAATGGAAACAGGAACAGCAGAGTATACTCTCAATATAGTACGGTGCAATTAGTTCAAAAAAGGCCGAACCTCAACATCCAAAGAGAAAGGACGATTCCTACGCCAACTTGTTCTATACAACCCCCTTATTGTTTGGTAAAAAGTTACACCCCTATGAGCGTCGGGTTTTTGGGGGAGGGGGGGGGGGGGGTGAAAGGTGCAAAATTCCAGTTTTTTGAGAATTGTAGCCGAACCAAGCGTCGGACGAAAAAAATTTCACCATGTTTTTCTAGAGAACAAAATTTGGAAGAGATTGAGACCAATCACAACTCTGTATCATCAACCGTTTCCAAGTAACAATTTTTTGAAAACTCCATATTTTTTTCACAGGAATTATTCCGTTACTTTAAAAGTTTGTAACTTTGAATTGGGAACTCTTGCATCCGTAATTCAAAATCCCTCTCGGCGAAATTCATTTCTCTTCAATTTGAGACCAAATGCACCCTTCTATGTTCAGTGGTTCATGTGCTACAACGATTTTAAAAAAACCCTTACAACCCCAAAATCCCCTAAAATTTCATTTTATTGTACAAAAAAATATTAAAAATTTTCGGATTGGCTTATAATTCCATAATTATTACGGAGGGCAAATTCTCTACATTTTCATACCAAGAACACCACTCTACCTTCATTAGTTACAAAGTTACAGATGAATAAATTATCAAAAATGAGAAAAAATTGGAATAGCTGATTTTAAAACAATGTTTTCATCAAAGTTTTATTTAAGAAATATTGTGAATCATATATAGTATCAAAGAGTACATTTTTCTCTACGATTTGAGACCAAATTCACATTTTTTGAACAATTACAGAATTAGCAAGATCCATTTTTCAAACCAACTGTCGAGTTCAGAGCTCACTCTGAGAGGCGCTCCACACACTATGAATGATACATTGAAACACTTCGTTGTGCTTAAGAAGACGACGATTTTTTTTTAAATATACGTAGCTCATTTAATAATTGTTCAAAAAATATGAATTTGGTCTCAAATTGTCGATAGAGTTATGTTCTTGGTCTAGAAATCTAGAGTGATTTATCCTCTAAAAGATGGTGTATGAACATTTCTTGTTCAATGCTTATTGATGAATGCTTACGTTCGGTCAATAAATACATATATACTAGTAGTTCTATGAACGGTAGACCTCATGGAGACACCCATGTTCCCTGCATCATAAAAGCACTGTCTGTATTCACGGTACATTCAGATTGTGCGTCAATTCCGAAATTCGGCGCGAGGAAGTCAGCAATGCAGTGGCCACAGTCACACTCTATTTTTGTCGGCATCGGTTTGTCACGAATCGTCAAAATTTGAGGGTGCTTGGAAAACCGGGTCTCTATAATTGTAATAATGTTTTCCTTCAAGCGGAATGGTCCAACAGTTGGCTAGAACAGTTGTAGCCAATCACAGCTCTTGTTGATAGCCTGCGGTCGACCGTCTGACCGTTTCACATAAAGAAAAGCTTACCTTAATATTCATCTGAAACATCTCAGCTGACTTCAATGAAAGTATATCATCTGAAGTAGAACTTTTTGAAAATTTTTCTATTATGAAAGTCATAATATCACATGTTTTAGTAATATCAAATCATTTATGGAGTATACCTATATCAGAGGTCCTTTCAATCCTTTAAATCCTTTCAGTCCTTTAATCAGAGGTTCAATCCTTTTTTCCTGTTTTTGTCCTTAATATGAAAATTGTCGGAAAACCTTACATATACATCGACGCGCGGTTTCAAGAGGAACATCCCTGTCAAATTTCATTAGAATGTATTGCCGCGTTCAGTCGTAAATGCGGAACATACTTACATACATATATACATACATACAAACAAATGCAAAATCGTCGACTTGAATCTTAGACGTCACTTACGTTTGGTCAAATGTATAATATATTAATAGTAGTTAATAAAAAACCAGTATGGGGCCCAATTTCAGAAAGCAACAAGTCTTGTTATTAATCATGGTTACTGACAAGTACTTGTCATAACAAGTTGTTAATTACAGGCGTTTCACAAACGAAATGAGCTTCAAGTTTACAATTCTACAATTTGACAAGTGTTCCCACCCATCAGTGCCATCTGTATCGGTTTTCAATACTTTCTATAGTTGGCACTGATATAGTATTGGTTGAAATTTGAATCATTTGTGGTAGAGATAGATTGATAAAATTGATTTTAAAAATAAATCAATCATTAGAAATCCAAATAGTTGAACCCTCATGTCATTTGGAATAGAAATTATAATAAATTAATGAGACATTTTAAATACATTTAGGTCCATTACTTAAACTAAAAAAATATTACAGTTAGCTTGGAGTACTCTCCCCCCACCTCACATGTTATAAACATAGCCTATATTCTACTGGTACTGATGATTTTTCTAATTTATCAAATTAAATTTTTTGACTCATATTGGGCATAATAAAATGTACAAAGAAACAATATGAAATAGTTCTAATCATTGAAAATAATATTGCAGCCTTGAAAAGTATATTTATTAACACTTGTAACTTACTTACTTAGGTCTATTCATAGGTAGAAATTTCATGGTTAATTACAAGTTTTTTTGACAAGTCTTGTTCGTTACCATGCCAACGTTCGTGAAACACTTGTTCATAACCGGCGGAACGCTTGTAGAATTGTTAAAATTCACTTGTTATGACAAGTCTACAATTGTACGTTCGTGAAACGCCTGTAATCAGCTGGATTAGTAAATTTGTTAAAAATCATAGTTAGTAACAAGACTTGTTACGTTGTGAAATAGGGCCCAGTAATATTTACATCGTATCTCATAGAACCACTAAACTCAACATGTAATGAAACACAAGAGTTTTTTCAAAGTTCGAAAAAATATTCATGTTCTCAGCAAATTTACTACTTCAAGCAGGTTCAATCAAGGTTATTCGCAAGTTCTACTTGCAATTCTGTCTTGTTTTGTTCTATTTTAGGAGACAATGACGCTCTCATGAATATTATTTGTCTTGATTATAATTTTTGTTGTGAGATACCTATTACCTATCCGATGTTATTGTCAGCTCAGTGTACTTCGAAGATCTTGATGAGAACAATCTATATTCATATTTCTCAAATTCAAATTTCAAATTAAAAATCAATTATCTATATTG
The DNA here is from genome assembly GCA_017141385.1 of Sogatella furcifera. Taxonomy (NCBI): domain Eukaryota; kingdom Metazoa; phylum Arthropoda; class Insecta; order Hemiptera; family Delphacidae; genus Sogatella; species Sogatella furcifera. Next base: position 5,342,994 of record CM029553.1, on the reverse strand, counting down.
TTCGAATTTTATGATCTAAAATGAAAAGTTTAGGTCGTTTCAAGTATTATGTGATTTCGGTTATCTTCAGTATCACTGTTGTCAGGTAAGTTGGAATAATACATATTTTTTACGATATTCAGTTCGAATTTCGTAACTTTCCGTATAGCCTACGGTACGTGGTTAAGTAGTATAGTGAACATTACTGTTCGCCACGTCATTGAAATAAAGAAGTCATTCTATTCTATTAATCCGATATTCCAACAAGAGCAAGGATATAGTCTGTGCAAGCGAAGATGACCCTCTGGCAAGATGAGAAAATGACTCCAGCTCGGTCAATAATGGTTCAGAAATTATTGATTTGGTCTCAATCATAGGGAACATTCTGATCTACGATTTGAGTCCAAATCAATATTTTTTTGAACCAATATTGACCGAGCTGGAGTCATTTTCCTATATCTACTCTAATATGATCTGCTTTCGAAAAACTAGCGGTTGCGAATGACTGTTATTGATTGTTAGATCTGTGAGGACAGTCAGTGAGGGGGGATTGAGGGAATATATCACCCTTCATCCCCATGAATTAGGGCTCATTCCACACTAGATAGAATGCACTTTGTGGGAGTTGCGAAATTTTTGACTAATAATAAGGCTTAATACTTATAAGAAAATATTTTTCATGTACTTTTTTGGAAAAAAATTTCCCCAACGGGGGAAATTCCTGTGGAATTATGAATTCCCTGCAAAAAAATATTGGGAATCATCGAAATGCTTGCATTCTACTAAGAATAAACATGTCCATTTTACATGAATAAACTAAAAGATTTGAAAGAATAGTTGAAGGTTTTAAATTCCACGGCAAGAATAGGCCTAACTGTTTGTTTTGTTCTCTATTATGTGAAACCAAATGCGAACTCAACGCTCTGTGGAGTGAGTGTTATTTTTCTGATATGAACGTACAATCATAATCATATGTTTGACTGTCAAATAGGATAAATCAATACTTGGCGGTTTAAGTTGACCACAGAATGGCGGATGCTGAGTCTACCCCCTCTCTATAGAGCCCTAGAAAAAAATGGTTTTTCTAAAGGCCATGATCACGTCATGGCATCAGCCAATGAGAGGGAGCTGTGGGCGTGTACACGAACTGTGATTGGTCGACAGATTCAGAGGGGGTTTTCAGCCATAATAAAAAATTAGATTCAATATTTATTTATATATTTAATTGAAAAAATACAATAGAAGGAATGGAAAAACGGGCGTTAGCCCAAAACTTCTACTATTCCGATGTTTCTTAGAGAAACATTCCTCTATAAGATAAGCGACTCTCAGCTTTATTCATACAAGGTCGTCTTACTGAAACCAAGAGGTCGAGTAAAGTAGGTAGTTGAAAATAAAAATTTCTCATGCTGCTCTGCGAGCTCTAACCACTATACTATTCAGCCGCTAAATAGCTCAAATTCAGTCTCACAGGTTTAGAACCCAATAGAAGGCATCGAATATAATTTTTTGCTGAGAAAAAGTCATTCTGTATGAAAAAATCACACTGCACCATCAGTAGTGGCCACTTTTCCAATATTGAAAAGTCTGTTTTCGATTCTAGTTGCGACAGTGTTGAATGCAAAAATAATTTGTGGAGAGACTTTGATTATGTGCTAACAAAAGATATCAAGTGGCATTCGAGGCAAATAGCTGCTGTGGCCGGTCCCAATCTGAAGCTGGGCTCTGCTGCGCCGGACTCCAGGCTGGGGCAAGCAGATAGTGAATTCCAGTAAGAAATGCAATTTTACATCTCATTTTGAAACATTTCACATTTACATTTACGTTTACATTTACATTTACGTTTTTTACATTTTACGTTTTTACATTTTACATTACATTTACATTAAATTTACATTTTACATTTTTACATTTTAAACGTTTTTACGTTTTTTTTTTACATTTACGTTTACATTTATGCAGTCTTCTATCAATAAGGGGTCCCCAAGACATTTTGTAAGATCCGTATTACTAAGTTGAAACTAGATAAAGAGCAGTTTGATGGTCAAAATCCAACTGTGACAGTCAGAAACTGCGAGTGGATGGAAAAACTGACAGACCAACGGCAGGTCAACCATTGTACAATTGAACTGTCAGAAATATTCTCTCGAATCTTGAGAGTTTCTCCCTTTATTGAATAATTAGAACTAAAGAATCCTTTCTCAATACTTTTCCAGTTTATTCTTAGCTACTCTCAGTACTCTCATTATTCACAGTACTGTCAGTAATCCAATTATATCTCTCAGTCTCAGAACCCTACTCTGTGATCTCAGTAATTTTCATGATCATCTAGCCTACCGGACCTTGATCATGAGTGATTCACATGTAGTATAGTATATATAGCTATTCACACTGGTTAAACTATAGGCTTGATTCACACCTTGATTTAACTCTTCTCTGAGTTTTATATCCCACTGATATTGTTTTTTCATTTTAAATAACTATCAAAGTACCCTTTTTAAATTATTTTTTCAATGAATGACATGTTTCAGGTAATTCAACCATTGATATTGTATTAGGCTGCTTCCAATAATTTCTGTTTAGAGCGATTATCATGTTGATGTTCGACTGTTTCTTTTAATTTTCATCAAAATATATGCAGTGTTGAATGAATTGATATCTTATCTTAATTGATAAATATCTGGTACTGAACTTCGATCTGAAGCTGCGGCCGAACTGTTGAATCACATATATATGTTATTGTAGAAAATAAATTAAAAATTGACATGACGATAGTCTGGGTGCCAAATGCGAAAAAGAGGGTAACCTTTTTTTGTGGTATGTCGTTGATGTTTTGATCGATTATGATAGATTTTGATGTGTAGATTCCGAATCCGAGTGATGCCAAGCTGTTGAAGTTGAGAATTTTTTGTAATTAAAGATGGCGGCCAAAATGTTGGTCCCATTTCTAGTCTACCACGATTTCCGTCAAAACAAAGCGTCGGACGAAACGAATCATTCTTATCTTTTTTTAGTAGATTAAATTTCAAAGAGAATGGTACCAGATTCATGTCTCTATTCTTATTAGGAACGGAGTTATGATTTTCCAAAAAGAGGCTAATTTTCAAGAAAAATGAGAATTTGAGTATTTTTAGTTTTTGCTTGCTTAGATCTCCTGACGTATCCATTTGAATCGTGTAAATCAAAATCCCTCTGGAGATAATTTTGTCCTCTACAATTTGAGACAAAGTAGACCTCTCTATCTTGTATAGTTTTTTAACTAGGGCAGTAAAAAGATACCCTTGTATCTCAAAAAACCCTATTTATGGGGAAAATGGTATCCAAAAAAATTTATACGTGTTATTCCATTGTTGTCTTTTGAAAGGTGTTCAAGATTGAATGATGATGATGCGGAGTACTTGAAGCAGTACATGGACACTAAGGTCTATGATGTGGGCCAAGGGCGCCCAGTGCCTACTGACCAATACTTCATCCCAATCACAAGAGATGTGAGCAAATGCACTGACAGAAACTTGGAGGTACGACTATAAATAACCATCACTACCAATTAATATAACTTATTATTTTATTTGAATGTGTCCAACCAAAGAATACAAGATGAAGAAATAACATCAGTTCGATCAATATTGATTCAAAACTAATCTAAATTTTAGGAGACATTGTGATATACAAATTCATAATTTTTGAACCAATATTGACCGAGCCGCAGTAATTTTCTTGTCTTGCTAAAATGTCTTCTTTGCTTGGACATACTACTAATGAAACTAATGTTTTGAAAGAGACGCACATTGAAGTTTGAGGGAGAATTTCCTCCCGAATAGTAGAGACAGTATATAATCATAATTATTATTGTGGACATTGGATGTTCAAATTTTGTTTGGCTTTCTGACCCTTTCTCGGTCGCATGGTACAAAAACTTATTGACAGCTCACTTCTACAGAATAAGGTTCACATTGAGAAGATGTTTTGATCGAAATCATCGCTTTAAAAGTAGCTTAAGAGAATTTATCAAATTTCCGCAAATACAGAGTGACACAAAAAAACGGGAATTTTTGAGTAACAAGTACGTGAATAAAGGAAATGTAATCATTAATTTTATTGCTGAAAATGTGAAGTAGAATAGTTGCCATTTATGGTTGTAACAAGAAAAACGCCAATTTTTGTAGATAATGTCCTTAAGATGACGACCATTCAAACGTAAGTTATGTATAGGTTCCTGAAAGCAAACAGTAAGATTTTGCACGGCAAGCTGAATCACTGCAATGCGAATTTCAGCGATTTCTTCATGAATCCTTCTTTACAACTCAATAATTATTTTTAAGATTAAAGCGTAGGCTAGGCTTTACTTCATAAATGGCCCTACAAGAAAAAGTAAAACACAGTGCTTCGACATTCCATGCTTACATGGAAATCTCACTGTTTGCCTCCAGGAATGTATACGTTTGAATGGTCGTCATCTCAAAGACATTGTCCATGAATATTGGCATTTTTCTAGTTACAACTATGAATGGCAACTATTGTACTTCACATTTCCAGCAATAAAACTAATGATTAGATTTCCTTTATTCACGCAGGTGTTACTTCAAAAGTTCCCGGTTTTTTGTTTCACTCTGTAAATATACTTTCTGGAATATCCCAAAATCAAAAATGGATATTTGTCTTGGGTGAATTGTAACTCAACATGGGTTTCTAACACTTTGAAGTTAACCATAGAATGCAAGCATATGAGAATTTTATGAAATGCAAATTCTTTTCCGATAGAAATTTAAATTATTCATGATCATAGATTTGGAGTATAAATTTGGAACTTGACCATAGTTTTGGAGCAATATCAAGAGAAAATTATACCAATTTATTTAAATCATTTATAAAATCATTTAAAAGATTCTTCACATAAGTTTCCACAAAACAGGTGAAGTGCTGTACAGTAAAAGATACGGCACTTCACCTGTTTCGTGGGCACGAGCCGCCAGTTTTAAAATTTATCTTGTAAATGAGTGATCGAGTTGAGTTCTATCTGTCAGCCCATAATCAGCATTCAAGAAGCTGGCAAAAATATTACGTTTGGCGCGTAAAGACTTGATCTCAGGTGAGATGGCTGTTATAGAACGATTCTTACCAATGGCCATTGTATGATTATACTGCACAATCTATAGTAGAGAATATTTCCACTCATTACTCCCAGTAATAACTATAATAAAATCATTGCGGCTTCTTTTATGCTGTGCTTAAGGCAATTACTTACTAATATTATTTGATTGGAAATGATGGAATGTGCAATTATTCCATAATAGTTCAATTGCTAAGCTTATTATTCTGTGAAGAAACTTATGGATAAAATTGATCGAGTACTGTTGAAAATCTAATTGGTTCAGTCACGAAACGAAGGTTCAGTATCATGGAAAGATTTTTTCTCTAATATTGCGGATGATGAATGAATGATTTTTATTGGCAAAAAGGAAATAGCCTAATTTACATATTTGAAATATAAGAATTCAAAATTATGTTCACTGGGTCATTAAATATACTATTATATTGGCTCCGCCCCCTGGACCCCCGCCAGTAACGGCAGTGTAAATGAGTCAAACAGGCTCGCTTCGCTCGCCTGCAAATTCCGTTCAGAAGGGGTTCGAAATTTATTGAACACAGCATTTATTGACCTAATCTAGACCTGTTCACCAAATTTCAACATTTTCTGCCAATTTGTTCTCGGAAAATCTAAGAAAAATTCCGAAAAATAGTAAAACGCTTATATTGAGCGTAACCTTGGGAATTGTTTGCAACTTTATTCAATATCTTCTTAATTACTTCATCTATAATCTCGCTGAACCATTGAATTTACAGTCGTATCAAGGCGGAAGATATGCAACCCGCAATACATCTACAATTTTGAAAACCTGATTACTGGCGTAGTCTTGAACAGATTTCAAAAATATTTTAACACAACATTTCTAGACCTTATCTGAACCTGCCCACAAAATATCAACATTTTCTACCGATTGGTTCTCGAAAAAATTGAGAAAACACCGAAAAACTATAGAAAACTCAAATATTTAGCGTATCCTGAAAAGTTTTTAAAATCCGTTCTTAGTGCGCGTCTAAACGTCCAACTGAACATGCCTGCGAAATTTGAACCTATTCGGTTCAGTGGATTTTTAGTTCTGGTGATGAATCAGTCAGTGCCATTTCGCTTATATAGATATAGATTGGCTCTGTCCACAGCTACCTGGCTTTCTTCGAGTTGTGAATGAGATGGTGAACGCCAGAGATATAGGAGAACTGAGTTTCTATGATGGAATAGAAGTGAATGTCACCAGGTATTTGGGAGAGAGAGTCAATGCAAGAGTCAGAGAGATCAAGTACATTATGGAAGGCACTGGCAGCATAGTAAGATATGGTAAGTTGAATAAACTAAGTGATCCAGACATAATCTAGGCTACTAACAAACTTTGTTGGATAATTTTGTTTACTATTAAATTTGATACAGGAGTCCTTTTAATTCTACATCTCTACATCGATTAGCCTGGTTCGAATTTAGTAGATTTTTGTGTCATTTAGACTCTTGTATCATTTGACAGACTTCTGTATAATCTGGTAGACTTTTGTATCATTTTGGATACTTTTGTATAATTTTATAGAAATTTGTATGGCTTTGTATGGATTAATGCCTTAATTTTTCGCTATACACGTTACGGACTTACGGTACTATTCATTATTATTGTTTGTCAACATTTTTTGATCTCACAGACAAATATATTATTTTATCGTTCAAATGGCCCTCTGAAGTGATGGAAAAGAATACTCAATTATTAATAAAGATAGAATTTTCCAGCAAGTTATAAAATTTAATTTTAGTTCGTTTGGAAACACATAAAAAAGGGAATACTTTAATGAATTCTTCACATACTTCATGTAAGTTTAGACTACCCAGCGGGATAAAGTCAACAAATGAGTATATTATCAATTGATTTTCACATCAAGTCTATTTATATAATGAAATTGAGTTACCGTAATTGAGAACTATTCATTGAATTTTATTTTTGGAATAAACAAAAGCCATGTTAAAGGATATTTTCATAGTTTATGCAGGATTGGACGTAGTTATGCAGAAAGGAACCAATACACAAAAATAAAAAAACCGGATCTCTCAATATTTGGGTTGATAAACCCCTAGGTTTTGGATGAATAAAAATCATTGGAATCAACCCTTATGGCAATTATATGGGTTGGTTCCTTTCTGCAAAACAAATATCCTTCTTCATGTGTTATATATGCAGAAAGGAACCAACCCACAAAATTGCCATGGAATGGGAAATTTTATTATTAGGAACCAGACTAAAATGTTAGTTTTTCAGAGAAAAATATCATATGAGGCTAATTTTTTAACCATTGATTACTATCATACAGAGAAGTGTTCTACCAAAATTCCACAGTCCACACCCCTATCCGTCTTCCTTCCCTCCCAACACACCCTTAAAGTTTCCATTTGCAAGGATTTCTTTCATTGAATGTATCTCAGCAACCATTGAAGATAAGATATTGAAATTCTCCTCATTATTTAGAAAATTAAATTTACTTTTTTCATGTCATCACCATTTCACTATAGCATAGCTCATGTGGTTCAGGAGTTATTTGCATGAAAGTATGATGGAAGCCCATATAGGTAGCCCATATACAGACTTCTGTCTAAAAATTTCATTCTTTCCCTAAAAAAAGTAAACTGGGAAATCTCTAATATGAAACATTTAGAGAATTTTAATATATTTACTTCACAAATAATAGAAACATATATTTTTTGTTGAAGCCAATTGAATTCATTGAATAATGATACAAAGTTTAACTATTTATCTCTGTAGAGTACCGAGACACATGTGATATAAGAATTCTTGAATAAGAGGGGTAGTGTGGGGACTTCAGACAGCACACTAGCCAACATGCTAGTTATAAATAGGGAGAAAATCAACTCCATATAATTTCCCCAAATGAACTATTTCAAAATTTGATGGATTAAAATGGGTATTTTATTACTCACTTGATGGACCATAATATCAGGCTATACGCCAAGCGCTTCTGTGATAGCGCTTTTCATTTATTAACTGACTTACACTCATGTTAATTTCAGAGAAATATATGTTCTATCATTCAAAACGTAGGGTTTGAAAAGTTCTTCAAGTTTCATAAGAGACATTTCCAGTAGAATCATCCTGTAAACTTTCATTTAGGAGATAATTAAAATTTTATGCAGAAATCTAGGGAATCCCTCCATTCTTCCATTTATATAACTTTTGAACCGCAGGAGCAACAATGAAATTGCGAAACATAAAATAAAGAGAGTCTATTTTACTGAAAAATGAGAAAAAGTTTGAATTCTTATTTCAAATGAATAATTGAATTTTTCGTGAAACTCTATTTTGATTCTGATGAATGATTCAGTTGTGGCTAGGTACTGATTATAAAGTGGCCACATGAAGTTTTATGCTCATTAAAAATCAAAATTTTCAAGTTGATTGTTGAAATCATTCAAGTGGATTAATTTTACATCCCAGAAAATGATTGTAATGCCAGAAATGATAAGGCCCATTCTACACGGGCGTAGCAAATGCGGCGTTAACGTCGCGTTGGCAACGCGTGCTCGACAGAACACATTGTGTTAAGCCGCGTATCGACAGTCCTAGGCATGTGCCACGATTGCCTCGCGGTACAGTCTGTTGACGCAAAAAAAGTATGAACTCATGGCTGAGGCATATGTGTGATCTGCAATTTTTGTAAGGCCGTTATTACACGATAATAGTTCTATAAGCATATCTGATCGGAAAGAGATGAAAATACCAAATCATATTCATAGAATGGTATGATCATAGAACTATTATTGTGTAATACCGACCTAACCAAAATTGCGAGCACGTGAACAAATTTACTAGCGCCATCAAGCGGGAGACAAAGCAACTAAGCTCTGACAATTGATAATTTGGACTTTGGAGGTTAGTTTGTGCTCAATTAGTAGATAAAAATTTAAGGCAATGTTTATTATTGCCTATTAGAACCTTCTGCACCCAAATAGAATTCTCAATCACAAAAATGCATAGGAATGGGGTACAATTTTGAGGTTAGTTTGTAGAATTGTTTGTTGTGCGTTGCGAGGCAACAGGCACTGCTTGCTGCAAATTGTGTGCAGCGTTTGCCTCGCTGCTAGCAAACCCAGTATCAACTGTCGATACGCAGTAGATAGTAGACTAATAGTAGTACTCTTTTTTTGTGTCAACAGACTGTACAGCAAGGCATTCGTAGCACATGCCTTGGACTGTCAATACGCGGCTTTAAATAGGCTTGTCTACACGAGCGAAATGATCACGCGTTTTCACAACATTAGCGGACGTCAACATGTTGCCAATGTTGAGGTCAGCGTTAGCAACGTGTTGAGAACGCGTGATTATTTTGCTTGTGTAGACAAGACCATTCAACACAATGTGTTCTGTTGAGCGCGCGTTGATCAGCTGGGTTTTGTATCACTTTTTCTAGGTTAGGTTCATCAGCCATTTTGATTTTCTCTTCACACGTTTGCTATGCCTTGTGTAGTTTGCAAAAAATTTTGACACATTAACGCGACGTTAATGCCACATTTGATACGCCTGTGTAGAATGGGTCTAATAGGTTATATTAAAATGTGTTGAATTGGTAATGCATTGTTGTTGGTTACAAGCCACTAGGAAAGAGAGGTTAACAAGAAAACAAATGGCAAACAAATTAACAAAGAAAATAGATGTAAAATAAACAAGAAAATAGATGTTGTAAAGTAAGTTTTCCTCTGTAACCTATTCAAAACAGTTTCAGGGGAACATAAATTTGAATCACATCAACCTTTTCAACACCATCTACAATTTCTACAACTACAACAATATCCAATAGGTGGCCACTACTAGATTATTCACAGTTTCTTGCTCTAGTAGTGGCCAGTCTGCTTTTACGCCAAAATATGAGTTTCTGAATATTATCTACACATTCTAGAGAATGATCCGAACACCAGAAATAGCGAAATTCATAAACTTCCCAGTCATAATTAAACAATTTGTATACATGCTCAGTGCCGCATTTAGCAGTTCAGCGCCCCTAGGCCTACAGACCAAAAACCACCAAAAACCAAGGTGTATGACACAGACACCCTCATTTCCCATACACATACATTATTTTTCTCATAACTGTTTTAGATGAAAGATATAGGCTAACAACTTAGTAAATAAAATAAATAATAATTTATTTTTCCAATCAAAAAACAAACAAAATAAAGAATTGATACACAGTATCAACAATCACAATAATTTTAGAAAAATAAACTGATGCCACCCCTGAGACACAGCTGTGCGGGGTCAAGTTTAAAGTAGCTTAATAATAAATAATATACTGTAAAATATCAGTATGGAAGGAAAGTGTAGTGCTTATTCACCTTAAAAAAGCAAATAAATAGTTCTACTTCTTAAAATAAACATATGAAAATTCATAATACCAAATCATATATAAATTTGCATCATCTATTAAAACTACATTATAATTACATATTGTTGATTAACTTACAATATTATTCTATATTTTCCAAACTTTGGAAGATGCATAAGAGAGTAGTGTAAAACATTTAAGTAGCCCATAGCCAAAACAAAAAAAAAACAACTTTCCACTGAGATGATACAACTCTTGTAAACTTAGAATAATGATTCTACTGAATCCTTTTCCAAAAGCCACTTCTTGAATAAAAATTTGAAACTATTCAATTTACTCGCCCTTCTTATTTCGAAAGGTAAAATATTATAAACTTTAGGTGATACATATAAGAAAAATCTCCTAAATTTTTCTTTTTTAGGCCTAGGTGGAATAATAGAACCGCCTGCTCTTAGAGCTGGGTGACTATAGAGTAATGTATTTCCATATAGGCCACATCTCTCAAAGAAAACTTCCAGAACCTTATAGAAGTATAAATATCTCAAGGGCAAAATATTTTTGGATCTAAACAAAATTAATGATCTATGACGGGCTGGTTTTTCAGACATTACACAAATAATGAATTTCTGACCAACAAATAGAGGGTTCAAAGTAGTGAAATAAGCCCCTCCCCAAATTGTTATGCCATATTGCAGCCTACTCTCTACCAAAGCATAATACAACATTGTAAGGATGTAATCCGAACATAAATTTCTTAAATAATAAAACTGTCTACAAGCAATGACTAACTGCAGCTTCAGATTACTAATATGAATACTCCAGCTCAACTGCGAGTCTATGGTAATGCCCAAATATTTTAGATTATCAACTTCCTCTATATGCTCACAATTACAATTATTGGATACGCTATTACAGCTTGTATCATGAAAAGGTACTCTAAGAGAAAGTGGTTGCCGGTGAAGATTGATCATTAATATTTTCGTTTTTCCAATATTGAGCCTGAGTGAGTTTTTCTTTAGCCAGTAATTGATTATTTTAAGGTCTTCCTCAAGCTGAAATTTCAAGAGAGCGTCAGTACCTGCAGTATAGCATAGAGCTGTATCATCTGCATATGAGGTGACCGCGCCGTTAAATTTACCATTGCAAAGGTCGTTTATATAAATAAGGAATAGCTCACTGGATAGAGCAGAACCTTGTGGTACCTCATTCCCATTCCATTCTTGTGGTACCAGCAATACCACTTAAAATACCTCCAACCGCAACCTGTTGAGTACGATTTGTCAAAAAACTTTTGAGCCAATCATTACATATTCCTCTTATACCGGCATCATGCAGTTTCCCCAGTAGAATGGTGTGATTGACACAGTCATAAGCTTTTTTTATGTCCAGGAACAGCCCAGCTACTTTTCTGCTATCATTTATACCGTTATAAAATTTAAAAAGAACCTGTCCCATTGCATCTTCTGTTCTCATTCCGGCTCTAGAAAAATACATTCATACATACATAGTAAAGCATACTAATATTATTCTGATAATATTGTACTATCAGAAGTTTTTAGGATGGATGGAGATTAACTCAAATGTGAGTTTTATAGTAACTTTTTTATTTCAACCCTAAAAAAATAAAACTTACGTTTCTGATAGACAACATTCACAAAGTATGAAATTAAGAAACAATTACATTATTTGAAGATTTATAATGTATACCTATCTATACTAGGCTATACCGTACTTAATAAACAATCATATTTTATAGCTTCATTAGAAAGTTCGGTCTAACAATGTTCTAAAAGGAACATTTGAGGTCAAAATACATACAGTTGTTCGTAAAGTTCTTATTTTATAGAAATTTTCCTCATTGCTTGGATTTTACAAAAGTTCTCGTTATTTCTCCAAAGTCAATGCTTTCAGTGAGTTAAGACTCAATAGCCATTAGCCAATATTGTGATAACTATGAATCATTTTCATAACACTGTCACTGTGAATTTCGGTCATTACATTGTTATTGTTGGATACCGGTATTTGAAGTTTAGTTAGTATATTTTCTTTTTTGAATAAATAAACATTTGCTGCTAGCTGCACAAAAATTCTCTCGTTCGCTTGTCCAATCATATCTTAGGGCCGGTTTCTCCAAATACGTTTATCTGAAATTTCAGTTTAAACTATCAGATGTCAGTGTATGGTCACTTTTATTAACTTGTGTTTCAATTGAGCCAGCTGATGGTTTAATCCAAAATTCAGATTAACTTTTTTGGAGAAACCGGCCCATAGGGATTAAACCAAATTTTGGTTTAACGTTTGATCGGTGTGACCTTGCTTACTGCTATCAAGAAAGTGAAATTCGAATACATCATACTTTTGTACTATTTTTGTACCTTTTTGTACCAAGAAGGAAAATTTTTGCACCACCACCCCAACAGAGATAATAGTAATTCTGCGGTCAGAGAAAAAGTTGACTCTCTTTCTCAGCATATTTTATATAATTATTCAACATTCAGATACCCTATTAGTGTTCAACTTTTGTACCAATCAAATAAACTTCTCTTCAATCTCATTTTGATTCTCATTTAAATGAATTTGGCTTGGGTCGGGTTCTAACCCCCAACTTTCTAATTGCTAGTACCCAAAAATGAGAGGAGTTCAAAACAATTTGCTGGTGGTACAAAATGTCTTGGAATTAATACAATACTACGGCATAGTTTTCATTCAAATTTGAACTGGTCGGGGTACAGATTTATCCTGATGGATAAAGTAATGGACATTCCCATGGCGCGGTTTTTAAAATTCGGTTGGTTAAATGAATTTCAATGAAATTTGGCAGAAATGGTTTAATCGGTCAGGATTGGGAGTTTGAATTTCAAGATAAACCATCAGCTGAATGATGGAAATTAAACTTTCATAAAAATTCGCTCCGGCAGCTGGCGGTCGGAAAGAGTGCATTTCAAATTCTATGATGGCTCGAATCATATGACTCATAATGAGCTATTCAGGGTATGAATAATTCAAAGGTGCCGTTTTCGAAAAACCCATAAAAAACACAATTTTCGGCATATTATTCGCAATTTTCTCCGCCATTTTTGATTGGATTTTTTCCGTTGATGGCTCAAATTGTAGGGCATAATAAGGCTATTATACACACCAATTTTCAAAACGATCAAGTCATTGGTCAATTTGTAGTGATTTTTCAAAATTTTCATCCCCTAATTTCACCCCCTTCCCTTGGACCAATTTGGCTGGTTAACGAACTTGACCGAGATATTAACACTAATGATTTTTGTGCAAAATTTGGTCGCTCTCCGACAAGCCCTTCCGGAGTTATCGTGTTAACAAGAATCTGTACATATATAAATATATATATATATTTGGTAATTTGATGTCCGTTCAAATTCATATATATATATATATATATATATATATATATATATATATATATATATATATTTATATATATATATATATATATTTATATATATATATATATATATATATATATATATATATATATAGATATATGAATTTGAACGGACATCAGATTCGTGCTCTGGGGGCTCGGAAACGTGTAATAGTATATTTCGTACCTAGGGCCGAAAATGTGGGTTTACCGGCTCGAAATCGGTTTTCAAGTCCGAGGCCGTAGGCCGAGGACTAGAAGAGATTGAGAGACGGAATATTATTACATTTTCAACCCGTGGTGTCGAACTTTATTTTTCGGCACACAACATCAATGCAAAGAAAACAAAATAAAAAATTTGTTAATCAGTTCCAAGAACAGCTAGACCAGTAATCTTATTATGCTATCTTCACCTATGCTGGATTTGAAGTAGGTGCCATCTGCTTGCTATTGAAACTTCACGTCAAAAGTTTATTGATTTACTGACTGAATATTACTTTATAACTATCAGTGTATTCGATTTTGTTAGTCCAGAAACATTTAAGCCCAAGATAATTTTTGTACAATCATCCTAAATTGTACAATATCAATTCAAAGTTGTTGATTTTTGACAGATACTGGCTAACAGAGAAGCTTAGTCTAGTTGTATTATCACCCACTAGATGGCGCTGGCTAACCTGCTAGACGAAGTAACACAGAGTCTGACAACAATAATATTGTTCAAACATGGATTTAACGTTCATCATTATTCAAAAGTTAATCAATACAAACATTTTTAATCTTATCAAAGTTGAAGTATTAGTTATTGAAGCAGTTTTCCTTTATTATTCAACTAATGATTAATGTGAAAACTTTCAACGTTCAGTTATCTTGACAAGGGATCTTATCAATCAAAATAACAGATGAGAGACTACCTTTACATCGAAATACCAATAAGTCGACATTGACTCCCAAAACAGCTGACATTTAATGCAATCAAACCGGGATGCTACCTATTGATCAACCAACCCTTAAATCGACAACGACCTTCAGTCAGCTGACATTCAAGGTTATTTTACCGCCCTAGGGCCAAAAAATGCATTTTCCCGGCGAGTTTATGGTGACCTCGCCTGAAAACGAGCGTTTTCGGCCTCTGTATAAAGCATGTAAAACAGTCCATTCCATACCAGTGTGGCAAAAAAGTATATCGCATCATATATTTGCAATTATCCGGTCAAGACCAATAGTGCATTTTTCAAATGAAATGCACTAAAATGAAAATAATAGCAGCTGGTTGACTTGTGATTCTGTGAATGTAGGATAACCAACCTTAGCACTATAAAGATGGGTCAACATGCGAGATCCAGAGCATATTTTTTCAAATAAAATAAATATTCATGCACTTATCGCACGATTATCAAATCGATTATTTATTTTGAATTATTCTAATTGAATAATTTTATAATACCATTACACTTCAACTCTTCTCATTCAAATATAGAATGTGTATGCCGTTAAAATGTGTAACGGTGCTAACCCCAAAATGCATTTGCCAAGTCAGATTGGCTACCGAACAAGAAGAATTACAATTATCTCAGTTAGTGGAATGGTACGGAAAATTTCCTTTGTGGTACAAAAAGACACAAAATTAGCACAAAAATATGATTTATTCGAATGTCACTTTCTTGATAGCAGTAAGCAAGCACATACCGATTTTGGTTTGATCCAAAATTTCGATTAATCCAACTTGGAGAAACCGGCCCTTAGTGTCAATACCTGCTCGTGTGAGCGCTTCTTATAATTTTGCGCTCCCCCAAAATCTTGCGCCCTAGGCCTGTGCCTAGTGGGAAATGCGGTACTGTACATACATCTAAAAGAAAACTGGACGTCCTACTGAAACCACGTATTCGAGTGGAATAGCGACAATGAATTTCTCTCAAAAATCTCTAATGATGCTCTGCGAGCATCTACTTGAACTATTTAGCTGCTAAATAGCGTAAGCTAAGCCTCTAGCAGGTTAAGAACTTATTCGAAGGAATAAAATCCGTACGTATTTTAATGAAATACCATTCAAGTGGCTACTTCTGAAGCAGTGGCCACTACTGGTGCGTTTTCCTTATTTATGATCAAATTATTTTCAGAGGGATGTCTGATGCTACTACAAGAGACGAATAGGATACATCAATACATTCCCCGGTGAGTAGAGTTATTAGCTAAGTTTCCTTAGCAAATTCCTTCAATGTTGGCTCGGTGAGGACAGTTTGCAAACGGTCTGCTAGGGCCTGCAACGCTGCTAGTGCGGCTTGCAGACAGACAGATAGATAGATAGATAGATAGATAGATAGATAGATAGATAGATAGATAGATAGATAGATTGATAGATAGATAGATAGATAGATAGATAGATAGATAGATAGATAGATAGATAGATAGATAGATAGATAGATAGATAGATAGATAGATAGATAGATAGATAGAAGTCCAGCTCTCCAGCTCGGTCAATTTAAGTTCAAAAAAAGGGCCAAAATTGTTCAGAATGTTTCCTGCAATTTGTGACGAAATTTATAATATTTGAACCAATATTGACCGAGATGGAGCCATTTTTCCATTTTGCCAGAATGTCTTCTCCACTTGGAAAGACTATAATTATTATGTTATCTCTGGTCTTTATTCTGATCTAAATACTAAATTCTATATTCGATTGTGGTTTCTTAATATGAAATAATTATATGTTTTGGAATAATATTAATGCGTTTTTCCGTTGTATAGTTGGATTGTGTTGTATAAATAGTTGAATCAGTATATTAGAGATTCTTGTTTTTTAATTCAAATAAAATCGCAACACCCTTTCCAATATGGAAGAATTATTAGACATTGCAGCTCATCAACTGCTGGATAATTATAATAATAATCAATTAGAATCTCAATTTATTGCTAATAAATAGACAAAGGACTTCTGCAACTGCAAATATTGACCAATGTACTAAATAGCAGGCGAGATCCATTGAATGAAACTGATCAGAAAACTGTGCCTGGACCGGGAATCGAACCTGGTACCCCTTCAGAGACCTGCCTGGTGGGCAAGTGGTTAAGTCACTCGGCCGGCAACCGAAGGGTACCGGGTTCGATTCCCGGCCCGGACACAGCTTTTCGATCAGTTTCATTCAATGGATCTCGCCTGCTATTTAGTAGATTGGTCAATATTTACAGTTGCAGAAGTCCTTTGTCTATTTATTAGCAAGAAATTGAGATTATAATTAATTATTATTACCCTTTCCAATCATTTTCATTTATGCATAACATGTTTCGACTATACTCGGAGCCATTTTCAAATTAATTAATCATAATTTGAATTGGAAAAAGTGATAAAGTAGCCCTAGGATAAAGGAAATATTGAAGATTATTGTATTGTACTTCACAGAATGGAGAAATCGGTTTATTACTCGTTCGAAGCTGTGAATGTGAGAGTCGTCGAAAAGGGGAGACCGAAAACGGCAGTGGTGGAAATGCCTAGCGATATGAGTAGCAGACCAACTCCTATTCTCACCTCTGAATCTGCCTGGTCGCTCATCATCGGATCACCATCTCCTGTCCCACAGTCACCCTATAACGCTTACAATATATACAAGTATAATCTGTCCAAGCAAAGAAGACCCTCTGGCAACATGGGGAAATGATTCAAGCTCGTTCAATATTGATCCGAGAATTATCAAATTTATCTCAAATCTAAGTAAACAGTTTGATCTGCTATACAAACCAAATCTATAATTCTTGGACGAAGCTGGATTCATTTTCCCATCCTGCCTGAATGTCTTCTTTGCTTGAAGAGACTAATAGGTGCCACTCAGATTCACATTCAATCACTTTATTCATGTAGATTGAATAATATAGTAAATCGTTTCAAATCTTATGCTATTAGAATAAAAAAGAGTCTTTAAACATTTCACACAAAATCACATTATTGTTCGCTTCAATTGGCTTATTATAGACTATGAAAACTTGTAAAATAAAAAAATTATCAAAAAGTTTCAATAAAACGTGATTGCGATGATTTGCGATGTAGTAAATGCTTGGAGATGCCCATATAGTGGATGAAATATGGAGATGTAAAGTTAGATTTTCCTGATAAATATTATGTTCTTATTAATAAAAACGAAGACGAGAGACCTGCAACACGATACATACAAGACAAACATGCATGTATAATCAAATTTTATCATACTCATGTATTAATCACGGTTACTAGAACACACGGTAGGTATCATGAGCCTGATGCGCTGAAGATTGATTGTATTATGACGTTTCTGGAGCCCACAAATAGTATATCACATGATGAGTGTGGGAAAGGCGTTTTTACAAACGAATAATTATATTTTCACAAACGAGCCGGTAGGCGAGTTTGGGAAATAATTATGAGTTTGTAAACCTTCCCACACGAATTATGTACATTTTTTTTCGTCATACTAGTCTGAGAAGGATTTATTAAAACCTCAAACAACTGAAAACATTAACTGTAGCCAACATAACTCCAGCACAACAGGTAACACAATAGTACACAAAAAAACTGTCGTAGCGGCTCGTTCAACTCTATAATTCATAAGTCGGAATTCGGAAAAAGCAGCTGGACAAGATTTTCAGTGCTGTAATTATCATTGTGGTGATGATTAGTGCTGTAATAATTATCAAAATGATCATTCCCGCATTCAGAACAGCTGATGTTTGATTCTCTGTAAACAGCAATTTCCCAAATGCAAATCCAAGTTGGAAAGTTATCCATTACATATGAGTATGGCGAAAAATATTTAATAATCAGCTGACACTTTACTCTTGACTCTGTAATTCAATTTTTGGTACACTTGATAGAAAGTAGCCAGTTTCGATCTACTTGACAGGCTTTGAAAGCCTTCATTTTCCACACTTGTGAGGAATAAACGGCTGATATTTGGGCCTTATAGCGGTACAAGATAGGAAAAATCAGCTGTCAACAAAATTTTCCGTTGACTTAGCAGCGCATTGCATGCAAATTGGTTGACTGAACAGGTAAGTCGACCATTTCGAACATTCTCCAACTGATTGCATCGAACGATTTAGCAGATGATTTTCCTCAAGCAATAATTTTTGTTCCGTTTTTTCCACACCTAACCTATTGTTTTGATTGGGAATTGATTTTAGCAAAACCCTTCTTGAAATTAGAATCCTGATTTATTTTATAACAAGAATCGGAAATGACCAATATGGAATTCAGCAAGTTGAATTTGTATGTTGTATTTATAAAAACTTTTTCATCTTATTCTAATAATTAGCCTTTCTATGAAGTGCACCAAAAACACAAATACACAACACTTTTCAAAAACCTTCGCGACGTCGCGAATACTCCATCTTCCAGCCTCAGCTGATCACTTCGGCTGTAAAGCTCCGTATTCTTGACGTCGCAAAACAACGTTTTCGAAACTAGTGGTGTAATATACTATTTTTACGTTTTTTGAAGGCTCCAGAAACGTCATAACAAGCCGGTTTTTGGCTAAAACCTGCGCGTGATACCTATCGTGTGTTCTAGTATCCGTGATATTAATATAGTCTGTCCAAGCAAAGAAAATATGTCAAGATGTGAAAATGACTCCAGCTCGGTCAATATTAAAAAAAATTATTCGGTCTCAAATCGTAGATCAGAATGTATCCTACGATTAAGACCAAATTAATAATTTTTGAACCAATATTGACCAAACTGGAGTACCTAATTTTCTCATCTTGCCAAATGGTCTTCTTTGCTTGAACAGACTATATTGATACACCAATGTGAAGCAATGAAATGAAATGAAAATGAAAAAAGCCTCAATTATCCTTGAAGATCCTTCAGCAGCCTTAAATCACTGGCGGCTCGTACCCACGAAACAGGTGAAGTACCCGTATCTTTTACTGTACAGCACTTCACCTGTTTCGTGGGCACGAGCCGCCAGTGCCTTAAACTGATACGTTTATGTTGATAGTGATTTCTTGCAGACGTTTGTTCAATATTTGGTACATTGTTATGTGGAGATTATGAATGATTTTCAAATGAAATGGAAAATTTATGATTGCAAGGTGCTTGAGAGGGTACCCGTCGACTCCATACGCGGCAGTGTACAGGAGTGAGGTGCGACAGGAGTTGGATGTGGAAGCCAGTGGGATGCAATTACACGCAATTCTAGATGACGACATCTTCTCCAAACTGTTCGTCATTGCTGACCGCGTCGTTCATTCTTGCACAAAAACGGTTGGTTCAATATCACAAACTCCGGCCAAGCAGGTTTGAGGCGCAGTTCCTTTACACGATGGTCGGTCGCAGTCGAACAGCTATAGCCAGTCACACCTCTTGCTGTTCAAGCTCAAGCAGTATCGGCTCGTGCCCACGAAACAGGTGAAGTGCCTGTATCATTTACTATACAGCACTTCACCTGTTTCGTGAGCACGAGCCGCCAGTGAGCTCAAGGACAAGGCAAAAGCTTTGATTGGATACAGCTATTTCTTAGCGTTGTGTAAAGGAAAGCCCCCTTCAGGGTCGGTTTCTCCAAAAACGTTGAACTTAATTTCAGTTTAAACCACCAGCTGGCTCAATAATTTTAGACCAATAGTTTAGACTAAAGTCAATTCAATTCAGTTCAATTCAATTTATTTACTCCACTCGGCATAAAAATACATCAAAATTATGTTCATTCATAGAAATAAAATGAGATTAACACATACATCAATGAATGAAAAAAATGAACAATATTGACATAGTGGAAATCCCCCAAACGTCTATGAATGTGGGAGAGTTCCTTCAAGAAGTAGTATTAGTTGTTTTATTTTCTGATTTCTTCTATATAGAAGAAGCAGATTCGAATAACACATTGTGAAAATAGAAAAAAAGTTGATTCTAGTGTATTGTGCACTTTGACATTCAGCGTTCAACGTTCAGTTCTCTTGACAAGAGATCTTACCAATCAAAATAACAGATGAGAGACTACCTTTACATTAAAATACCAATAAGTCGACATCGACTCCCGAAACAACTGACATTTGATGCAATCAAACCGGGTTGCTACCTATTGATCGAATAACCCTCACATCGACAACGACCTTCAGTCAGCTGACATTCAAGGTTATTTTACCGCCCTAGGGCCGAAAAACGCATTTTCCCGGCGAGTTGCTGGTGACCTCGCCTGAAAACAAGCGTTTTCGGCCTCCGTATGATGCATGTAAAACAGTCCATTTCATACCATTGTGGCGAAAAATTAATTACCTCCTTGATCACCTCTCACAGTTTTTTCAATTCATGAACTTGTGTTCTAGACTTGAATGTAGCTCCATACACTCCCGCTAGATAGCGTTGGTCAGCTAACGATAACAGCCGTTATACGGAGTAAGTTACTTATTGAGACTATTCCTGTAGGAATATTAAATTCTTTTATTTATCCTACCGGAGAGTTCTTCTGGGCGTAAGACCTGGTGCAATCTTATTTTTCCATCATGATTATATTACATTTCAAATTTCGAGGAAATCGTTAGAGCCGTTTTCTAGATCCGTGATTATATAAACAACAGAAATTACTCGCTTAATTTAATAGGATATCCAGATCCTATTATAGTAAGCAAGTAATTTCTGTATGTATGTATGTATGTTTGTATGTATGTGGAACCACGGATCTAGAAAACGACTCTAACGATTTCCTCGAAATTTGAAATTTGAACCGTGATGGAAAAATAAGATTCCACCAGGTCTCATGTCCGGAAAAACTCTCTGGCAGAATCAATAAAAGAATTAAAAAAATATTCCTTTAGGAATAATTCCAAGTACTGCGTATTATATGATCAATGTCTGTTATCGTTAGTTGACCAACGCTATCCAGCTGGAGTAAATGGAGTTACATTCATGTCTATAACACCAGTTCATGTCAAAAAATTGTGAGAGGTGATCATATGGATTTCGAATTTACTTATTACAATAACATATATATGTAATTCAACAGTTCGGCCGCAGCTTCAGAGCGAAGCTCGGTACCAGATATTCAAGATTAAGCCTATATAAAATCACATTTTCAGCATGTTTCTTCGCAATTCTCAACTCTGTGTTTCGGAATGGACACGGAATGAACGCGCCAACAGGATCCAGGAACGAAAATATGTATCACATCATAATAAAATTTCCCATTTGACATTGAATTGAGGTGGTCCAGAACATATTCATTTATACTACTTATATATTTATTTTCAGGATCTACCGAAACATTTTTACCGAGTGATAACAAATTATATTGGGAAAGTGCCGTTGAAAAAAGTCACCTACCACCGATCATCCATTGTTCAAATTGCGTCGATCAACGTGGCAAATGGAGTCAGTGTGCTGTTCACTGAAATCAAGTACATTAACGCTGAAAAAACTGGCCTGTACGAATTCTGTAAGTACTAGCAAAGACAATACACATTCTAAATTTTACAATCCTATAGTATGTACTAATAGTAATTAGTACAATATGTAATATAATAGTACGTTCTTAGTCTAAGTTACTACATTCCACTGGTGGCTCGTGTCCACGAAACGGGTGAAGTGCTGTACAGTAAAAGATACGGGAACTTCACCTGTTTCGTGGGTACGGGCCGCCAGTGCTACATTCATTCACAGTTTAGCGATTGGTGTTAATTGTTCCATAACACTTTAACAGACTGTTGATATCATTTATTTTTCCTGTACTCTTGCTAAATTATTGAATTTTGGTCAGTTTTCAACAGCCATACTTTAATTCCATCACTTATTTCTCAAAATTTTCTAAAAGAAACAATATTAGATGATTCTCCTCATACATTTAAAATGTGCCTCTCTACTATTTTTTTGCCTCAAAAAGCTTAAAACTAATTAGCCAGAGGGCAAGTGTAGTTTGGCCAAACAAAGAAGCTCAGCCAAGATTGTTTCAAACATGATGAATTTCATCTCAAATTCTAGATAACATTCTGCTCCATATCTTGAAACCATTGACCGAGAAGATATTGACCGAACTGGAATCGTTCTCCCATCCTGCCTGAATGTCTTCTTTGCTTGAAGAGACTAAACAATAGGCTTCCATGGGCCTATTGAAAGAACAGTTTTGGAGTAGTGTTAATCTCTTCATTTTGACCTAGAGAAAATGAATATTTTGTGGTGATAAGCATACAAAGGGTCGCGTGACCTGTAATCCAAGATGGCATCCGAGTTTTCACCCAAAATTTCAGTCATTTTTCAAGATATTGCATTGAAGTTTTTTTTAAGATTATTACTCATCGGATTGTCAAAATGTTAGAAGAGTTAGCATGTTAGAAGAGTGGGATCAGGCTTGAATGAAGCTGTGGTTTACAAGGTTTCATTTGGTACCCCTATAAGTCATAGACATTGCTTCGTTGACTGAGCAACGCGCTTCTGCGGCCGAAGCATATTTTTCACAAAATCAGTCTGTTGTTGCAGTACAGAGTGCGGTGCGAACTTGCTACCGGTCGGATCCCTGTTCCTGACCGGCTGTTCCTAACCGTAAATCCATTTCGTTGTGGGTAAATAACGCATATCCTTCTTATTTACCGCTCCAGAAATGTGAAAGTTCGCCTTGTCACTAAACAAAACCCGAGCATTGTGAGTGACTGAAGTTTTCCTTACGTGCATTTGTTGCTGCCAGTCCCGTTGAGTGAGTTTTTGGACAACTATCATTTTTCCATAAAAGGAAGTGAAGTCTCATAGAGAATACGACGCACAGTGCAACTAGACAACACCAAGGCGAATGCACGCTTACGAGCTGAATTCTGAGGAGACTGCAGGGTTGATCTTCTGACACGGCTAATGTTTTCAGGAGTTCGGGCGGTCCTTTGAACCCAGACTCTCTTTTGCAATACACTAACACATTCACGGAAGTTATTTAACTTACTCGCAGCAAAGTGGATTTGCGGTCAGGAACAGTTTTGTGACTAGGGGTTTGATAACGAGTTCGCATCGCACGCTGCAGGTCGTCAATAGCATACTATAATTTTGGGAAAAATATGCCTCGGCGGCAAAAGCGCGCTGCTGAGCCCACCAAGCCATATCTACAACTTATAGGGCTACCAAATAAAACCTTCGAATTTTTTGCGTCATTTGAGCCCAATTCAACTCTTCCAGCATGCCCCCACTACTCACAATGTCATCTCAGAACTGGGGATACTTCCCTTCCCCACCTTGTACAATCAGATGATTCTGAAGGCTTCAACTTCATCGCTGGGGGGTATAGCAAGCACTGGCGGCTCGTGCCCGCGAAACAGGTGAAGTGCTGTACAGTTAAAGATACGGGCACTTCACCTGTTTCGTGGGCTCGAGCCGTCAGTGACAGCAAGTCCCAAAGAGTGTCTTGTGAGGGGGTCAACTTTGTTCAATCCGCATATTA
Organism: Sogatella furcifera; assembly: GCA_017141385.1. Lineage (NCBI taxonomy): Eukaryota > Metazoa > Arthropoda > Insecta > Hemiptera > Delphacidae > Sogatella > Sogatella furcifera. The sequence continues at coordinate 5,318,817 of CM029553.1, read as the reverse complement.
TTCAAAAATAATTTTTCTGTATGTCTCCTTGGTGGTCGAGACTTGGAAATTATATCAATATCTCCTCTCCCTTGTCTCTTGCAAATTCAGAATACATGAGTATGCATTGAAAAGGCTAGTCATCCCAAAAAACAAAATGGCGAGTCAATGTCGATTTTGTTTATATTGGTAATCATTATGGAGTTTTTGGAGTTCAATTTTTCCAGACAGGTCTCCATGAGACTCTCTACAATATTATTATTAATCAAAAAAAATTGTCTCTGAGGCAAATGATTGATAAGTTGAATAATGAATAAGTTGAAAAAAATGTTCTTGGGAACAAAATTTCACTGTACATCAAATATTTTGTCTGTTCCAATAAGTCAAAAATAAATAATGCAGAATTATAAAATGCCCTTTCTTCTTTCAGATTCTCAACCATCATTGATACTTCAAGATGTGGAAATGCATCACCTGAAAATGGGCAACGTAATGTGAGGATATTATCTATTTATTCATTTATTCACCTATTCATTCATTCAATCATTTATTCATCCATTCATTTGTTCTTCCATTTATTCATTCAATCATTTATTCTTTCATTCATTTATTTATTCATTAACTCAATTATTCATTTATGCATTTATTCTTTCATTCATTTATTTATTCATTAACTCAATTATTCATTTATGCATTTATTCATTAAATTCATTTATTCATGTATTCATTTATTCATTCATTCAATTATCTATTTATGCATTTATTCATTTATCCATTTAATGGAATCTGTCTCTCATCTGATTGAATGTTAATGGAAGGAATATTCCCGAATATCCCTCTCCAAGAATGTTCAAAGTCCGCCATTTCATGTAGATACATATAAATTATATAATTACAGTAAAAATATTATTTTGGAGAACTATTCTCAAAATATCATGAAATTGTTAGCCTCCATCCAAAAACAATTTTATTGTTGTCAAAATGTTCGCATGGAAATACAATTTTGAGAGAATTAAGTGTGGATTATGTTAAATAGACAACCTATGTAAGTAAAAAGTAAAATAATCGTTGTAAAAGTGTGAAAATTGAAAAAAGTACCGGCAAATAAAATATATATTATAAAATACAAACAAAAAATGGAATTAAAAAAAAAAGTTTTAAGATACGTAAATCGATGGTATATCAAACAGTGATCATTGAAGAGACATGCATTATTTTGATGGAATTGAAGTGCTTTTTCAAGTACACCCACCTTGAAGCATCAAAGATTGAATTATTTTGATTAGTTTCATCCATTTTTAATGTAATTATTCAATACTTATGAATTTTTTTACCATCTAGAACATTTTTCAAAAATCTAGTACATTTTGTAGTGGAAATTTAGTACATAATTTTTCCCCGCGCTGGACACACTGGTTGTGATGAAGTTTGTTTATCTATTACCTGTTGCAACGGTTGTAAATCGAATAATATATTATTATAAGAATGAGTTGATATTTTGTTAAGTGTATAAGTAAATACGTAACTCAATGGAAAAGACATGACTACATACTTGATCAAATTTGGTGAGTGTTTTTTTATTATATATTATTCTTGGAGATATCTCTTGATAATAATGAATTGTAATGCAGAGTTTTTATGTCATGTCAAGTTAGAATCAAATCTTTTGTTAGTCTACTGTGAGATTATGCTTCAATAAAAAAAGAATGTGTAAAACGGAAAACTACACATATTATTATAACACTTCACACAGTCATGTTCAGGGGAAATTACCCACAAAAAACACAAACCACAACCACCACCCCCCTCCCTATAATCCTTAGTGATTCACTAACTTTCTACAGCACCGATCGCCACTGTATTTTACCTCCTTTTCCAACAATGCCAGAAGAGCCGGGTAGGTTGCGTTATAAGTTTACGTAAAATATAATAAAACTAAAAAATCGAGATGGCAGTTGACTAGGCAAGGCCAAGTAGGTCAACCTCAAAAAATTCGTCAACTGAGTAGAAGGGATGGTTGACAAGCCAGGTCTTAAGTCGGGACCGGAATGCCGGCAAGGTCAATCCCTTCACTTCATCTAGCAGCTTATTGTAAATATGTATAGCCAAGGCAGGGAAGGCATCTCGCGTCCTTGATAGTCGGCGGAAAGGCACATCCAGTAGGCATCTGCGTCTTGTATTATGGTGATGATACCCCTTGTATCGTCACTTCTTGACACTCCTTGTATCGAACATTCTAATATTTTCGTGTACAAATAGAGCACACAAAACTTGTATTGCTCTCTTCTGCAGTAGGAAGACATTGTTACACACTGATGCATGGCCCCAAAGCAGCAGACCATAGCTAAGAATGCTATGGAAAAGGGCATGATAAACAGTGAGAAGATAGGTCTTACTCACCAACTGAGTGAGCTTCCGCAGAAGATAGGTGACCCTTGCCAGTCTCCTACAGATGCCTTCAATGTGTTGCTCCCAGGTGAGCTTTGGATCGATAGTAAATAAAAGCAGAGACACGCTCCCCATGACAACGCCCTGGCTGCGGCTAAGTGAACAAATCAGCCTCTGAGTCTTGTCCACATTTAAGAGCAGTCTGTTTGCCTCCAGCCATCCTCCAGCTGCCTTAAATACGTTGTCAGCTTCTTGTTGTGCTGCAGTATTCTGTATACCAGCTCAGCCATTCAGTGACCGTTGACTTGTTCCTCCTGAAACCATGCTGCAAATCTGAGAAGAGCCCATTGGATTAAAAAAACTCCACTAGCTGTATCATCATTACTGTCTCAAAGATCTCAGCAAAGACAGGTATCACTGAGATGGGTCAATAGCTACTCATAACAGAAGAGTTACCCTTCTTGTAGATTGGCACCATGTGAGAAATTTCCAATAATCCAGGAAAGATCCCAGCTCTTAGACATGCATTGAAAATGTTGGTCAAAGGGTGGACAATCACAATTATGATGGCTCTCAACATTAGAGCAGTTATACCATATATATCCTGACTGTTAGATGGCTTGAAGCTCGATACAATTTTTAAAATGTCAGCAGGTGTGATTTACTGGCGGCTCGTACCCACGAAACAGGTGAAGTGTTGTACAGTAAAAGATACGAGCACTTCACCTTTTTTGTGGACACGAGCCGCCAGTGGTGTGATTTCTTGCCAGTGTAACTAGCTCACATTTCTCAATCCAACACTACTTATGGGGTCCTCATTTGCAGTTGGGATTGAACAGACCATCTGTTCAATATTCCGCAGGAGGAATTCATCAAACTCATCTGGACTGGCTTCACAAGAGGCTTTGGTAGCCCTCCCAGAGTCCCTGCATTGATTTATCAAACTCCAAGCTGCCTTGCATGGGTTCAGAGCATTTTCAATCTGAGAAACAGTTGCACCTTTCTTAGCATCTAGGATCTTACATTTGTAAATCTGCTTCACCCTAGTGTATAATGAATGCAAGATCTCCCTTTCTCTGGGACAGGTGGCAGTTTCATAATTACCTTTCACTGTCAACACAAAATTTCCGAATAGTCCACATACCACTACGAATAAGTCACTACAGTTTACATACCGGGACTATATTCATGTTCGAATGTAAGCAGTGGTGGATCCAGTTGTGGGGTCAAAGAGGATTATGTGGGGAACCTTCCGGGGGGTCTGGGGAAAAGTTTGGAAAAATGTAGCTGAAAACACGTGTTTTAAAACAATCTAGGGTTCAAAACCTTATCACTTTTTTTGTAATTTAAATCTATAGTTTTTAATTGGATTTATTCATTAGATATACAGAATGTTTCAGGAGAATTGAGCAATACTTCTCAGGCAGATTCCTTACACCAATTAGAGAAAAACGTTCCATGAGACTCACCCACCAGAAACGATTTGTTATCGTTATCGTTGGCTTAAGATAAACCAGATTATAATGGCGGAAAATTGACATACTTAAAGAAAAAGTATTTTTTCTAATTCTTAGAGGCTTTATTTGGGTTCTACGATTATCAAATCCTATGTATAATTAGCTGCGGAATTCAATGTAACCTGTTATAGAATTTTGTAACTCCAACGGTTATTGAAATAATTGGGAAAATATGCTTAAAAAACACAATTTTCCATTTATTAAGGGTATAACTGGATATTAAATAATAAATTTGTAATTTCAATGGATGGAGGTGGTTTCTTCAAATAAAAAACTTTTTTATATTACTAATCACAGAGAACGAGACTTCAGAAATTTTACAAAACAATTCAACACCTATAGGAGAGACTTGATGTCTCCTCCTATAGGTTGGAGGTTGTTGATGTACGATTATCAAGTATTTATTCATTCTACATCCACTATTACAAGTTGTTCAAATCTGGAAATAACATTCCAGAAATCTGGATAATCTGATTCTAATGTAAATCTGGGGAAAAATTTACAATGCCAAAGCGCCCCCCAGGCCACGGCGTCCAAGGTGACCGCCTCGGTCGCCTCGCCTACGCGACGGCCCTGGAATGTCTTTCTTGCTTCACCAGACTATACTAGAGTTGAGTCTTGGATGTGGATGGGTTATGATTGAGTTTATAATTATAATAATAGTTGAGTCTTATGTAACATTCAGCTACATCAGCATTGTCTTGGACACTTTGCTCTATTGGTCTATTAATTGTTGCAGAGATACAATGTATTTGCTACAGGCGGATTCCATACGCCTGTTAAGGACACTGATAGGCAGTAAAGGCTACGACCTGAGGATTGGCGAGACCAACCATGGAGACAACATGGATTGTACAAAGTTTTTCAAGTAAGAAATCATAATGAACAGTATTACCCAAGTAAAAACTAAGCGACAATAACTGCTCCATACTGTAATACTAGAGTTGATCGCATGAAAATAGACCAATGAGACTTGATGCAACGTTGCCCATTCGAATTGAATATGTTTTATTCATACATGTTGTTTGTGAACCCCTTACCAATACTCTAGGACATTGTTCTCATTTTCATCTAAAGATTCAATTTGATAATTCTGTTGGGCGGTGAAGTTGTAAATCTCATGTGAAATTAATTAACAACTTAGAAAAACATACTAATATTATTCTTAATGATATTGTACTGTCAAAATTTATTAGGATAGTGTGTATAATAACTTTAAAAAATGTGAGTTTCTCTAACTTATTTATTTCAACCCTAAAATAATACAACTAACATTTCTGAATCACAACACAAAGTATGAAAATTATAAATAATTACATTGCGTTAAGATTTATGATGTAAATCTATACTATTAATAAACAATCATATTTAGAGCTTCATTAGAAAGCTCGGTCTATCGAAGTCCAACTTTTCTGCAAAAAACATACAGTGATAAGTAGTTCATGAAATTCTCACTTTATAGAAATTTTCTTCTTTGCTTGGATTCTGCAAAAGTTCTTGTTATTTCTCCAAAGTCAATGCTTTCAGTAATGAGTTCAGACTCAATAGCCATTGTGTCGCGTCAGCGTACACGTGTGATAACTATGAATCCTATTTCATAACACTTTGAATGTTGGTCGCTACATTGTTATTGTTGGATATTGAAAGCTTAGTTAGTAAATTTCTTTTGAAAATAAATAAATATTTGCTGCTAGCTTCAATCGCTTGTCCTATCATCTTATTCGCTCTCATGTGTGGTTAAGCGGAAGAGGGGGCTTGCATGCCTCAACTTCGCCCACAAACTCTTGTAAATTTTTACAAAGTGTAAAATAAAGTCATTTTATCTATCTATCTATCTATCTTCTTTAAATTTGGCGCCCCCAAAATTTTGCACCCTAGGCCTGGGCCTAGTGGACATGGGCAAACCCGGGGGGGGGGATTGAGGGGATATATCCCCCCCCCCGAAATTGGGGTTCATCTTACAATAGATATAATGCACTTCGTTGGAGTTGCCAAATGTTTGACTAATGAGGCTTAAAACTTCTAAAAACATAGTTTTAGGGTAGTTTTTTGTAAAAAATTTCCCCTTGCGGGGAAATCTGGAGAAAGAAATGGATTAGGTCTGAAAATAAGCATCACAAGCCAAAATATTCCATTTCTCGCTTGAATGAATGCAACAAGAATATTTTCCCTTATGAAATGTCCCATAAAATTTTCAATATTAGCGCAACGATTTCTGTTACAACAACAACAACGTTTTCTGAACTTAAGAGCAAGAGCTTCTCTTGAACTCTCCAGGAAGTGAAATTATACATGAGAAGTGCTATAGATCGGAATAATTTGAATGATTCAGCCCTACTCTTCATTCACAGATATTTTCCCGTTAACCCTGTTCATATAATTGAATAAAATGTCTCAAAATAAATATCTGCGTCTTGTAGATTTCATCTTGTGATAAGATTTTCTATGCTAATCTATATGATTTCAACAATTTCATTTCATTTATTCAATAAAATACAATATAGCCTACTTATGCAATGAAGACTCAGACAATCAGGTCCAAAACCTCTTGTTTCCAACACAATAATTATCAATAAACTTTTGGAATTAAGGTACAATCATCAAATATACTGCATATATATTATCCAATCACATTGCACTACTCAGTATCCAGAACACATGCACTCTTCAGTTTGTATTCAAAATGACAGGAAAAATCTTTCAGCACAGCTTAGAGAACTTCAACGCCCAACTCAACAATAGTATTGTTCAATACAATATATAACTACAAGAAAACAATAGCTCTTGTTCAAATCAATTATTTTCTTGTTCAACAATAATTGGTGAATGAATATTTCTATACGGTAAAAATATATGATTATGCTTGTTGAGAGAAGGCAAATACATTAGGCTATAGATATCCCATGCAAGAAACAACCCCTCCTACCTCCCCCCCTTCCGTGAGCAGGAGTTTTCCTGGGTTCGACCCTTCATATCCCCCCCCCCCGAAATTTATTTCTGGGTTCGCCCCTGCTAGTGGGCCTAGTGGGAAATGCGGTACTGTTATCAAGTAGATCGAAACTGGCTACTTTCTATCAAGTGTACCAAGAATATAAATTTAGAAACTATGCTCATCGATCGCATATATAAAATAATAAAGATTGAACTGGAAGAGTACCTCAATCGAACATCAAACAATCATAACTCAGCACTCGTAGTTTCCAGTATATAGTCCGGCGAGCAACTCACTCGAACAAGCTAATGAATGCTCATGTAAAAACTATAGTATCACAACTCACTACCAGAGTTCAGCACTAGACGATCATAGCGTATCCAGATGTAATGTACTCTTAAGCTGTATTCAAAGGGGAGTTCCAAAAGCAAGTTCCACCGGCACCATAACCATCCAGATGTAATAGATTAATATTATTAGCTGTGCACCAAACACTTTTGTTCTACGCACGGATTGTTGGAAATCAGCTGCTTTTGCAACAGTTTTTAGTTCAATAACGAATTGTTTTGTGATGGAGTGGTGAAAAAGTCAAGTGTCAAACCTTTGTTGTTTGCAGTCAATTCACGTGCAGGCCAGCCCCATTAGAGAAGAAACAGAAACTTCAGCCTTGGCAGAAGATGAGCATCTGGCTGAAGGTTGATCAGGACTCGCATTGGCACTCACTCACACCAATAATGGACGAAGCCAATCAGCTGCTTCTGTTCGGCAAACCTGTCCTCAAAGTGGTGACACAGCGAATTTGGTTCTGCCAGGAAACAGCTAAGGACAAAAAAGTGCATACTAACTAAACTCCAATCATTAAGCATAGCTAAATTATAACCTCATTCATGATGGCTTGGGACGAGATGTAAATAACAGTAATTTAAAAATATATATAAACACTTTTAAATGCACAAAAAAAGAAAATAACCATCTTGAACACATTTTTGGTTAATAGGAATTCTCTTTCTCATACATCTAAAAAAAGTATTCAAATACAACTCACACGAAAAAGTTGAAGATAAATTAAGCTTTCAAAATTAGAAATATTTGCTCAGCAAGAAATACTTTTAAAAGTCTAGTTTTGAGCCACACTTTCTTCGTTTTTAGTTGTATTTGAATACTTTTTTCAGATGATTAAAAGAGAGAATTCCTATTAACCAATAGTGTGATCAAGAAAGTTTTTTCTTTTTTTTAGTGCATTTAAAATGTGTTTATAAATTTTTCAAATTACTGTTCTTTTCATCTTTTTACTTTTCAATTAAAATCATGACCGAATTCTAAAATTTTTAACGGAATAATCCAGAAACGAGTCCTAGAACACAGAGACTTCTGAGTTGAAAGGCAAACAATTGAAATAACATACTTCTCATCATGAATACTTCTTTTCTTCAGGGCTACTGTATTTTTTGAAACTTTAAAAAATAATTACAATCAGAGTATCCTTTTTAAAAAATATTTTGTGTTGTGTGAAATGAAAAATTTTCTTTTTAAAAGGGTAGGCTACTCTGTAATTATTTTTTAAAGTTTCTTATCATGAGTACAGCAGGTGAGTTGGAATTCGCTCAACACCTGATTCACTAATAAATTATTACACACGTGAATAAACACATCCAAATTGTTTCACTTCAAATTCTATTCATTTAATGGAAAAATAATTAACAGTTTAATACCGAATCTAATTGAAACGTTACTCGAATTGTAGTGTCGGATAGTACCAATCAACGAGTAAAAACTAGAACTCTGTAACTGGCCTATGAGCCGAGATATAATCCGGCATTAAGCCGAAAAATTAACGACGCATATGCTAATGCACACAGGTATGGTGTGTCTACGCTACGCCATTCAGTGGTTAGGTTTGTCGTGACCACATATCCCGTCTTTTGGAGGAGACAGTAAGCCGTCGGTCTCGAACAGCTGTTTAGCTGATCATATATTGGAGCACACAAGAACTGTATAACTTTCTGGCATCAGCTATATCATAGCTACCTTTAATAGAAGGCCATGGCCTAAAAATTGACAACTATGTAGAGTAGGGAATTGGGTCCGTTTAAAAGCATTGATATCATTTCCCAATCAGCTGTTCTAATAGATGCGTTTCTTGTGTGCATTCTCACATTTGACTTGCTACAAATCATAAGCTATTTTAATAAATAACTGTCTATTCTTAGGGCCGGTTTCTCCAAAAAAGTTAATCTGAATTTTGGATTAAACCATCAGCTGGCTCAATTGAAACACAAGTTAATAAAAGTGACCATACACTGACAACTGATAGTTTAAACTGAAATTTCAGTTAAACGTATTTGGAGAAACCGGCCCTTAAATCTTTCTTGCTAATCTCTATCACAACCTATTACAAAAAACCCAAAAGGAATTCTATACGAAGAGTTTCATGGACGTTTTTCATGGAAATATTGCTCAAAGAGAGAAAGTCTGAGTCAACATGCATGATTTGTATCTGTACTTAATGCTTTCATATGAAAAGATTGTTCCTACGGTGCGACGTTGCCATATTATTAGGGCACGGCCTCCTATTAAAGGAAGCTATGGCCATATTTATATTCATATTTTCAAAACACATCTATTTTTGCTCCTGCACTCGGGCTTATACCTCTGCAGATTAAATGCTGTATTGTGTATCATATGTATTCGAAAGAAGTGAATTCAATCAATAGAGTTTGAACTTTGATAGAGTGAAATGACAGTGAATGACTGTGTGAAACTTACCCAAATCAGGATCAAGAAGAGATATAACTCTGATTTTGGATATGTGCTAAGTTTAGTTTCCTTTCAATCGAGAATCGATAATCGGGTGAGTCTCACACATTCATGCCTATTCAAATTATTTATTCATCTATTATTGTTATTTTTATTCAACCAGGAACACTACTCAAAGGAAATGTTACGGGTGGAAACAATGTTGAACGTGTTGATACCAGTGAGGCAGCTCGAGACTACAGACGATGTGCAGATAATCAACACTCGACTCCCAAATCACCAAAAATCAGTGGAGATCCTCATCAAGAGACACAACAACCTCGATAAAAAACAGTACTACAGCAATCCGAAAGTCGGTTAGTACAACCTGTCAGTTCAATACTGTAGTCCTCAAATGCCGATAAAACATAAATCAATATCAACTTTATCCAATTATAAATAGATGGGTTCATGGACATTATTAAAACCCATTAACATCAAGCAACAGTGGCGGCGCGTACAAAACAGGAAACACAAAACAGGCGAAGTGCCCGAATCGTTTACCATACAGCACTTCATCTGTTTCGTGGACACGAGCCGCCAGTGTCAAGTAACTTGCCTACTTTCCTACACATCGAAATCAAAATAAGTACTTTCCTGCAAACTGATACTACTTTTGTATTTTGTCACCTGTAACTTTCAATGTTATTTGTGTAGTGATAAATCTGCTATTGTTACTTGTGTAGTAAGGCCCATTCTAGGCGAGCGTCGAAAACGCGGAGTTAACGTCGCGTCGAAGACGCGGCTCGACAGAAACTATTGTGTTAAATGGGCGCGCGTTTATCTCGATCGTGTAGACAAGCCCATTTATCACAATGGTTTCTGTCGAGCACGCGTTCCCGACGCGACGTATACGCCGCGTTTTCGACGCTCGTCTAGAATGGGCCTTGGAGGCATGACTATAGTCGGCGTAACGTAAGTTGAGGATTTCCCCCTCCACCTGAGAAATAGCCTACCTACGTTGTCAAATTGTGTGGAATTGAAACTTCTTCAAATTTTTTATTATACCTCATTTCCGAATGCAGAATTTTAACCCCGACGTGCCAGTAGCACTGGCGGCTCTTGCCCACGAAACAGGTGAAGTGCTATACAGTAAACGATGCGGGCAATTCACCTGTTCCGTGGGTACGAGCCGCCAGTGGCCAGTAGTATTAAAACGGTTTCTGTGAAGGATTCAAAGGAAATTTGATTTTTTAAATGAATAAATTGACAAATCGTAAAAATATTTTTCCTTATAGCTTCTTTTCTTACAATCATGGATTGTAGTCGAAATCAAGCTCATATCAAAATTACAAAGAGAATTCCTGCTCTCCAATGGTGTTTCAATTTTCTATATCCTACCAACAATTCAGTTTCAATCCACGAATATGCTTATCAATGTCAAGTCTACTTGAACGAAAACATGAAATTTCCAAACATGAAAAAGACACAGGTCTGTTGAATAATATTTTTCAAAATTCCACATTTGGAGTGTCCTCAAGATAATAGAAAAATACTTAGAAAAACATTGAATAATCACATGAGGATGCAAGTGCTAACCCTTGAAGCTTCTGGGTAGTGTAAAATTTGATTACAAAGCCTAAAATTAGTGAAATCGGAAAAGTCGGCTGCGTTAAAATAGAAGGGAATGTTTTTTATGGTTCACAGTTTGTCCTCTTGTGTTTGAAGAGGAAGATGAAGATTCGAAGGATGGAGAGTCGCATCGATCATTACTTGACCGATTCAGGTGAGCTTTTTCTGGTTTTTCTTAAAATTGTACGTATAGTACATAATAGTACGTATAGCTATGCGGGAAGGAACCAATCTACAAAAATGAGAAAGTTTGATTTTTCAATCCTTGGAGATTATAGAGCTCACATTGTTGTAAAGAATGGAACCAACTTATTCGTAGCCTATAGGCTAACTGTTTTGGGATGAAAATCACGAGAACCAACCTGTTTTCAAAATAATTAAGAAATTTATAAAATGGAGAATAGAACCAAAGGTAGGGCCAAATTTATATGTTTAGACGTTCTGGTACCACCAACCCACTTTTCGCCACCTATTCATATTGATATGCACCCTTTTCTCAGAAGGATTTAGGTCTATACCCTATTCAAGTTCACTTGAGATGGAATAAAAAAACTTTTCGAGTGTGTCTGCATGTGAAGGAAGGTCTTCGTCTATGCGCTCTAAGTTATGATTTTTTCGCTCTAGTGTGTGTGCCCCAGCGTGACGAATATTTTGCAACGAAACCTTTGCCACGAATTGGAGTCCAATTTCTTGGAACGAGCGCAAAGAATTCGTAACGCAATGGTCTGTACAAGGTTAAAGTCAACCTTATGCTGTGCGGATGATATACCTTTCACCATTTTCTTGCTAGCAGCCATTTTCCAAGGCAGAGCTCACGAAACACTGTCAACCAATCAGAAAAGAGCAGGTGGGGTACGAAGGCGTGTCTCAGTGAAATCTCAAACATCACCCAACAACTGCTGCCATCTACTGGACTAATTTGGAAACTTTTCATATCGATGTTGTGAACCAATCAGAGCGAGGTGGAGCTTGGAGGCGTGTCCAATAAAAGTCAAAGCAAGTCACCCTATTGCTAATGACATCGGTTGGTTGAATTTAGAATTACTTCTAATCTTTTTGAGAAGAGAGTTGGGAAGGGCAGTGAAGATGGCTGTAATCTTGAAATCGTTTGTGATTAAATCTCCAACTTTTTGTCAATTGTCAAAACATGTATATTTCAGTGAAAAGCAAGATTCATGATGATTCCCAATTTCTTCTTCCTTCACTATACCTTATGTGCTTTCTAGTAAACAAATGAAATATTATGTACATCAATCAATAGTTGAAAATTGAACAATCTATAACTAGCTGAAAAATGTTCTGTTTATCAAAAATACAGTATCTACTTTCATTTTCAACCTCCATGAAAAATTTGAGAGCATTATTTTCGAGTGCTCTCGATCTTAAAGTGTACAGTAGCATTAGGCTACAATGTTCCAGTTCTGATCAATATATCGATAAACTGATTTTTTATCAGTTTTATAACATTCTTCAAATACTTCGGAATAGGCCTTCCTATATTGGGAAAAAACAATTAAGGGTTCTAACTGAACATGGAATCTCAAGTTATTTTATTAAATAGAAGCTGCAGAGGATGATCTTCTGAAAAAAATTGAATGGCCGTGATTGTATAGAACTTAGTCTTACCCAAGACTAAAGCACTGACGGTTCGTGCCCACGCAAGCTGTACAGTGAAAGATACGGACACTTCATCTGTTTCGTGGGTACGAGCCGCCAGTGGTCTAAAGAATCACGGTCAAAAAGAGCCAGAATATTTATCCTGCATGTGAAAAATCTGTGTTTTGATCACGATTCCTAAAATTTGATTCCACGTCAGTGCCATTCAACGTTTTCTCAAGAACTCGATTCTCTACAACCTCTTATGAGAGTTTTTGCTTTTTGACAGGAAATTCTCAATAACGAAGTCGATAGAGGATACTGTTGATATGGTAGCGCCTAAATCAAGGATTGGCTTCACAATGAACGATGAAATTGTCGCGGAAAATGCTGCATCAGCTAGCCTATCAATAAGCGCTGGGCCCTGTTTTTTGCAATACGGCGATCTAAAGCAGCTAAATAAATTTGGCGATACGAAGGATCTAGCCTAGTAAGTGCAGACATAAAAAAATTGAGACTTATTTAAAAGACTTATTTTTTACTATAAAATATAAAGACTATTTATTTTTATGAAAATCAGTGTAGACATATTATCCAACAAGCTGAAACAAACGAAAAATGCCATTGAGAAATTTTATTTTTAAAAACTTTCAACTTCTCCACTCTTATTTCATAAAAATAAGAACTCACAGAAACAAACTTTCATGGGAGCGTTGTGAACTTATTTATATTTTTTCCATGTATTTTACATCGTATGGTGGTATCAGTTTCGAAACAAATAGATTAAATTTAACATACAATATCCATACTAATGGAAATATGTTTGAAACATTTATGTTGGAAATCATTAGCCATCCAATCACTATGCAACCAGCAGTGCGGCCGCAGCTTTAAAACGGAGCTCGGTCCTCCGATATCGGATTTTTTAAAAGGTCCAGCTGCAGTGGATCGATGTTATTAGATTACCCAGTTATCACTCTTGATAACTATTCACCATCAAGACAGTAGTTATACTATTCGATTATATAATTACCTTGCAGTGAATGATATTTTTTGTCAATTCACTATTATTATAAATATGAAAAGTATAATGGAAAGTAGGCCTATTCATCAGAATTGATAGGAAGAATTATCAGGACTTGTTTGAATAAAAGTTACGAGCTAAATGAAGCTCTACTGGAGGTAAGAGAGTACAGTATTCCAATGAGAGAACACGGGAACAATTGAGTAAAAGTTGTTTAACGTGCCCAAACAAGCAAAAAATTTTTAATACAATACTGGATTTTAGTTTATTCAAACCATAAGATGGCTCTTTTGAAACGTAATATGTGGTCTGTCCGAGCAAAAAAGATATTCTGGCAAGATTGGAAAATGACTCCAGCTCGATCAATATTAGTCCAGGAATTGTCAATTCGGTCTCAAGTTGTAGGAACATTCTGTTCAACAATAATTTGAAAGCAGATTTATAATTCCTGATTCAATATTGACCGAACTGTCTATTAATCGTTCTTCTTTGCTTCTTTGACAGTTCAAACCTTGCTGTGAATGACATTATTTTAACTATTCATGTTCATTAATGGAAAAATGGGAAAATATTTATCATCTCCGATTTTTATGTTTTCAAGCTGTATATTGAAAAATAATCCTGTCTCCTTGAAACAAATTCCGCCGAATTTCTATGTTGGAGGCCCAAATCAAAGAGTCTGTGTTGACCCGAGTAATAAAAATGAATACAAGAAGTACTTTGATTCTCTAGAGGAGAAAGTTTGGACTTGCAAAACGCGCTCACAAACAAAAGGAACGGTAAGTTACTCATTTTCATTAATGATTATTATCCACTTAATCAATTATTTTTGGAGGAGACAATTATATAAGTCCCAACTGCCTAAAAAGTAGTCATTTCTCATCATCATCCCTCTCATTACTCACGCACAGGCCTAGGAGCACATGTGGGCATCACCATCAGAGTGAAAAATCCATAAGGAAGTGTTGATAGTGAATTGAGAGAAGACGATGGTAATGAAGATGTTTAATTATGAGCGTTCTTCCTTCATAGAATTAGCTCGACTTTCAAATAAATAGAAAGTAAGTTCTATTATTTCTGCCCTGAAACAAGGAAGAGGTACAGAGTTATTTCTGGTGGCACAATGTAAAAAAATTGGCACAAAACTATGGTATACTCTTAATTTAAATTTGAATAAATTGAAGGGTTAGTTCATTCTCACCCCAAAACGTGAACAAGTCCAGAAAAAATTTTTTGGTGGCATAGTATTAATACCTACTAATACATGTTTGTATTAGTAGGTGTTGACAGTATATACCTAGTATAAAATTAGCACAAAATTATAATAAAAAAACTAAGATTTTGTTAAATTTCACAAAAAAATTTTTTTTTTTGTGAAATTTGACAACATCTTAGTTTTCTTACTATGGAGAGATTTCACAACATCACCATCAGTTCTTCCAATTTTAACAAAATTATAACATCATGATCTTTATTGAAATTTGGACAGGTATACACAGTACTTCCCAGATCGACGGCAGTTAGCTGCACATGTGTCAATATGGTCACTTGAATTTCTCTCCTGAAAAATCACGGAGAATGATGTTATTGAAGAATTGTGCGATAATTATATTAGAAAAACTCAATATAATACATTCATAACAAATAATAGGGTTACAAATCATCTTTAAACCGTAGGCCCATACAATGATTCAGTAATAATAAGTAGTAAGCTAAGTTATTAGTTTAGTAATATTAAGTAGTCAAAGTACGGCTGCTCCTTTCCGAAGCTCGAGCTTGCTCTTTAGAGGAAGTAGTTCATTATGTTCATTTGCATATTGTTATTTATTCACTTTGCTGTTCTATTTCTACATTGTATAATAATTGTGATACTTTTTCAAGGAATAAATAAATACATTACCGTATGTTAAAGTACCTTTATATAAATTAAAATAAGAAATCATAGAGTTGCTGATTGTGGAAAAATGGAGATGAAGAGTGTTATTCTGATCAGCTGACTCACCCGCTTATCATATTTTTTGTAGCTTTATTCTATTCATCTATTAATATCTGGTACCGAGCTCCTCTTTGAAGTAAAAAATAATTATAATTAGCAGTTGGTGTACTGCAATATCTAATAATTCATCTATTATTCTTCAATCACAGTAAAAAACACCTGTTAGGGAAAATGAAACTAGAAATTCCATTTACTCACGCTAGATAGCGTTGCTCAGCTAACGATAGAACAGCCTTAATGAAGTACTTCAGAGTATTGCTGAAGGAATATTATATTCTTTTATTAATCCTACCAGAGAGTTTTTCCGGACATGAGAGCTGGTGCAATCTTATTTTTCCATCACGGTTATGTTACATTTCAAATTTCAAGGAAATCGTTAGAGCCGTTTTCTAGATCCGTGTACATACACATATACAGAAATTACTCACTTAATATAATAGGATTTTACTACATTGCGTGCTTGAAATTTAACAGGAATTACTATTTCAAAGAGTGAGACGTGAGCTTAAGCTGGGCGAAGAGTTGCTTCAAAAAGTTGGATCAATCAAGTATTTGCCAAATGACAGAGTATGGATTGGAGCCGAAGATGGTGGCAAAGCCCTCGTCAGGATCAGCGAGACAAGTCATGTCAAGGACACAGCCACCTACGTCAACTACCGTCAGTATTCAAATATAACAAGGCGCACTAAGCAACAGACGGAAAAATCACTGTCATGTTACTCAGCAGATGTCTTCTGCATTGTAACATTAAACTTTTTTTATGAATTTAATCTGCAATCTAGTACTTGGCTAATGGAGAGTTCAGTTCTATCCTCAATTAATACGGGAGTCTCACACTAAAGAAGATCTTTCAAAGTCAATCCTCCTTTGCAACTGTAACTGAGCGATGCTCTTGAATATTTCAAACACTAATCACACACTTTCAGTTATATGCATTCTGACTTCTGCAATCACACTATTCACATCACACGAGATCTGTGGACTTCTTCCTTTTCAGTCTCCTCAATATTGTAGAATTGTCAACAAGGTCTAGATCTCGAATATACTGGTGGTTGTGGAGTGTCTCTTCATTATTTCTGGCGGCCTATGCTATCATAATAATACATCTGCTTCAAAATATTGTTATCTGTGAATTCAAAGTACATACACTGATGAGATTAATTTCTTGCATATTTGAACCTTAGATTAGGTTATATTAGTATTATAGTTGATTGAACATACTCTTTTATAATAATATATTCCTCCACCTTCTATCTAAAGTCGCATTTCACTCCCCGGAATCGAATAGTGAAGCTCTTCATTTTCTCCCTTGGGAGTAAAGTGGATCATTTTTCCCTAGGGAGTAAAGTAAAGTAAAGTGGGCTAGGGCGTCACAACCTTCAGTCCGCTAGCACTGCCGCAGGTCTGGGTTCGAATCCCAGTGGCATGGCTGTTTTTCACCTCATCAATCACCTTAGCACTCAACATCCATTACCCACGCACAAGCTAAAATGCTTATGTGGGCATCATCCGCAATATTATTAAAAAAAACCCATGGAATAACATGGGTGATGTCATCATATGAGAATGTGCATTTTCATCTGATCATATCTTCTTCTTCTCATTCTTTTTCTTGTTCTTATTTTTATTCCTCTTCTAATATCGATAATCATCGTTCTCATGTTGGAAGGATGTAAATTTTGCCGAACAACCATAAAAACATCAATATTTCTAAGGCCACTCAGAAATTGGATATTGAAGTTCCAATATCGATTAGAAGTTTCCACGTTCCTGGAAATTACGACCGCTTGTGAGCTGGTCGGATCATGACGTCAGAGCCTCGGAGGAGGAGCTTAGGTCCGAACACTCAGTAGACGGAGTTTATGTGCATCTTGCTTGAAGTAGAGTCTCTCTACGTATAACGATCTACCCTGTCACTTCTAGTCACTCTGTCACTACACACATCTATGCAGTAGTATTTCAAAAGTCCATAATTTATGCGAGAAAAAAGCTTGTTAAATAACAACTCTAGTGTTTCACACTCGCGGCTCGTGCCCACGAAACAAGTGAAGTGCTGTATAGTGAAAGATACATGCACTTCACCTGTTTCGTGGGTACGAGCCGCCAGTGATGAAGCCGCTAAACTTTTGGACATCAGCTGTCAGCCACTGGTGGCTTGTGCCTACAAAACTGTACAGTGAAAGATGGTCACTAATTAAACAGGAATTTTGTATTCCAGTAAACAAGAAACAGGTGAAGTGCCCATATCTCTTACTGTATAGCACTTCACCTGTTTCGTGGACACGAGTGGCCACTGGCGTCAGCTACAGTAGACTCTCCTTATAACGATATTAAATTTCTTTCATCTTCTGATTCGAATGATTTTGTTTCCAGAGGGAAAATTCCTATTCGAGCCAGAAGTGAAAGGAATTTGTAAAAGTGGTACAGAACTAATTGAAAATGGAAAAACCCTACCAGTGTAAGTAGGCCTGGAACCGAATAATTAGGAGTATTCACTTGAACAGTTAATTCAAATAATTTTGTTGAATCGAATCTGCTACAATTTTATTTCTAATGTGTTGCTATAGCATTGAATATTGAGAAAATCCTGCTAAGTAAATATATTTTAATAATTCATATCTGAAGAAAACAAAATATATTTGAATTTTAATCAGGATCAAAATGGAGTAGGCCTATAGCAGACAAAAGTGACACAATTGAAAATGTTATAGTCAATCTATTAAATGTTGTAGTCAATCTATATGTATCAATAAATGCGAAATGGCACTAGAAGGAGAACTTATGAAACTAAACCAAATGTGTTCGAATTTGGCAGACATATTCAGTTGAACCTTCAGACGCGCACCAAAAACGGGGGTTTGAAGCTTCTAAAGGATACTTCCGATATAGTTTAGTTTTCCATAGTTTTTCAAGCGTTCTTTCCAAATTTATCAAGATGTAATCGTCAGAAAATGTTGAATCTTGGTACCTAGTCAAGTTCAGATTGGGTCTAGAAATGATTTGTTGAGATTTTGTCCAAACCCTTATTGGATTAAGCCAGTAATCTTAAGTTGAAAATGCTTCGCGCGTTGCATATCCTATGCCTAAGCCAATTAATCTATCAATTCAATTTAAGCAATATGACAATTACTATTGATTGGATGTTTGGTCAGACCTCTAGACGCACACTAAGAACAGATTTCTCAAATTTCCCAAGGTCACATTCAATATTTGAGTTTATTTTCAGTTTCTTCCTAGAATCCTTAGTGGATTGATTGACAGAAAATTTTGAAACTCGGTTGTCAGATTCAGATCGGATCCAGAAATGTTGTGTTCTAGAAATAATGAAAAAGTTCTAAGATTAAGTCATAAATCAGAAATGTTTACTTTCAGAGAGATGTTTGTTCATTCCACTTCTATTGATTATAACCTGCCACAACGTAACGGTTTCTATATTACCAAAATAGGACATTATTCTGGTACAATTATTGTGATCGACACAAAATGGGAAAAGTCTATTGGGCAACGTGAAAGCACATTTGTGTGAGTATTTGTATTTGTAAATATAAAAATGGGTAAATTCCTAATTTAGAGGCAGATGGTGGTTTTGAGAGGTTGTAGTTGCAGAAATAATTATCCAACAACTCATCCTTGTAATAAATTAGTCTTGCCCCAACCAAACAACAAGAATAATATTCATTGTCATACACATAATAATATTTGTATATAGAATATATTATATTCTAGTGCTGTTTTGCGGTTGGGATGAATTTTGCGGTGTTGGTTTTGTGCCGGGTTTTTCCAAGCACACTCAAAGTTGAGGCATCCTCGAATTTTGATGAACAGCTGACATTTTCTATGATAAGTATTTGTATTTGTAAATATATAAACTTGATTTCCTCAAATTTGAGTGTGCTTGGAAGCATCGAGATTTTGAGAGACTTTGTAGTGGACGGATTGGAAAATACTGTAAATAAAAAATGGTCTGAAAATGATATGCCAGTTTATCGTTGGCTCACTTTTGTTGCATCCCTAGCAAGCGCTCTGAAGATCTAGCGCATGCGCCGAGGAGTAGGTATTTATTTCAAATTCTCTTATTTACATACATTACAGCTGTCCCTGAGTGCTGTTTAATAATAGAATATTCACCGGCAAATGACTCCAGCTCAGTCAATATTCAAAATCAAAATAAAAATCTTTATTGTTGAAAACATTGAACAATGTTATAACAATGGCAGTACAGTAGCTCAAAAATTACAAAACAATATGGTTACCGGTACCTAGTACAAATTATACAAATAATACAAGAAACATGTACAGATGATTCAATTTTTGTCATTAAATAATAATTATCGTAGATACTATAAGACTGATGCCCGGTTTTCCAAGCACACTCAAACTTGAGGGACCCTCAAATTTGGTGTGCTTGAAGAAAATGTCATCGAGATATCAAAGCTACCAGAATTGATATCTCAGAATTATCTCAGAAGCTATCAGAATTGATATCTATTGTGGACGGATTGGAAAATACTGTAAATAAAAAATGGTCTGAAAATGATACAGTTTATCGTTGGCTCACTTTTGTTGCATCCCTAGCAAGCGCTCTGAAAATCTAGCGCATGCGCCGAGAGTAGGAATTTATTTCAAATTCTCATTCATTCATTTACATACATTACAGCTGTTCCTGAGTGCTGTTCAATAATAGAATATTCAGCAAATGACTCCAGCAGTCAATATTGAAAATCAAAATCTTCATTGTTGAAAACATTGAACAATGTTATAACAACGGCAGTACAGTAGCTCAAAAATTACAAAACAATATGGTTACCGGTAGTACAAATTATACAAGAAACATGTACAGATGTTTTACTTTCGTCATCAAATAATGACTATCGTAGATACTATAAGACTAAGTTTGCACACAAGTAGGTTATTAAAAACTAAATGACACTCTGACTCTATCTACTTATTGGGAAATCTGAATTAAAATAATCGTCAATAGAATAGAAACACTTTCCAACTAGTATTTTCTTTATAAAAGATTTGAAATGATTTTTATCTATCACTCTAACCTCTAGTGGAAATTTATTAAATAGCTTAATACTCATGGAACTCCAATTTTCTGAGCACTAGTCGAATGGTGAGAGTCAATCCATATATCTTGCCTACTTCTTAATTGTGCAATTTTTTTAGAATGTACGGAATTCATTGAATATGTTAAACTTAACTTTCTTTCAGTTTTAACAGGCATTAAGAAAATGTGCGGCATCTCTCCCGAATTACCCTACATATAGAGAAGGAAAAGTCAACATTTTTCGGTTCAAGAAAAGGGGCTTACAAGTTGCCAGTGGTAGCGCATGGCGGATTATTCTTATTGCTTTCTTATGAAGCTTGAAGAGTGTCTGTGACATTGAACTATTTCCTCACAATTGAATACCGTATGCCAAAAGACTATAAATATGAGCATAATATACATTAATTATCACCTCATGCCTTACAATATTTCTTAACCTACGTAACATGAAAATTCTCTCTGCGAGCTTACTACATACTTCAAGAACATGATCTTTCCAATTAAGATTGGTATCAGGTGTTAATCCTAGAAATTTGAAGGAACTGAGTTTTTCTGATTTCCTACTGGAAGTGAATAGCAGGTCCCTTGTTTTGGTCCTAAGCTTGTTCAGACATAGAGAGTTAGAAGCACACCATACCTTCAATTGCTGTTGTGCAATTCTCAGTTGTAGTGTCAATTGAAGATTCATTAAGACCACTAACCCTTAATCCTAAATCATCTGCAAAAAGGTATGCAGATATTAGTTCCAAAATTGCAATATTAGTTCCAAAATTGTGAACTCGACCTCAAATTGTAGATCGGAATGTTTCTACCCATTTAGATGAAATTTTAGATTTTTGCACCAAAATTGACAGATCTGAAGTCATTTTCTCATCATGTCACCATGTCTTCTCTGCTTGAGTTCAGAAGATTAGTTCAAAAATTTGAAATTTGATCTAAACCTGTAAGAAACATTCTAATATACAATTTGAGACTAAATTCGTGATTTTGAAATCGATATTGACCGAGCTGGAGTCATTTTTCCATCATGTCAGAATGTCTTCTTTGCTTGGACAGACTAGCTTGGTGTGTGACACTTCAAAACAAGTGACGAGCTTCTTGGTCACGTCATAGATTATTCCTATAAATTAGTGACAATTTAATGAATATAGAGTTTTTGTAAGCGGCTTCAAAACTGTGTTTTCACAGCGGCTTCACGTGTGTTTTGTTGAAGAGTATGCATTACTGGATGTGCTTAACTTTCAGTAATAACATTCAATTCAGAGATAATAATACCTTGTGTACTCTTGGCTGTTCAATAAACAGCCTAACTGGACTTAATTAGAAAATGAATAATGAATTTTTATTTCCATAATAAAAAATAACATACTTTTGATTTAAAAAACTAGGAAATTAACTGGCCACTATATCCAGTAAATAGCATTCATATTAACCAGAAAAGTTTACGTCCAAAAAGAATACCATCTTGAATATTTTAAATGATGACTCATCAATAAGGAGTTTAAAGGAGAAAAATGGTGAAAACTGCAAATCAATCAGTCAAATTGTTTTGGAGATAAATACTGATTTGGAGTAGTAGGCTGGACTCCTCTGCTCTGCCTACTGGCAGAAACATTCTGATCTACAATTTGAGACCAAATTCATAATTTTGCTTACTCTCACGTCTACTAAACGACTCGACTGATACCAATGTGCATTCGAGGCATTCAATTTGTCTTGACATTTTGCATACGGTACAGATCATATATAATATCTCACATAACCACCCCACCATCCCATATGAAAAAAACTAACATAACTAAAATTCGGATTAAAATATTATTTTCACAGATGAAAATTATGTACAAAAACAAGATGAATTAGAATTCGAAGAATAGAAACAAGGATAATACATTATTTAATACTTATTTTCTCTTAGGGCTCCTGTATTCATTAAAACTTTAAAATAATTCAAATCAAAGTAACTAACCCTTCTTTTAAATATTTTTATTTGCATGTTTCGGCGTTCTAGAGCCTTAAGTGAAATTTACACTTAAAAATGACTCTAGAACGCCAAAACATGTTGTAAAAAATATTTTAAAAAAGGATACTTTATTTTAAAGTTTTACATTATTGAGAAACAATAGCATACGGCCACGCAAAAATTACATTGTGAGAACAAAAATTTTCAATTTTGATTATAGGCTACAGAACTAGAATATATAAGGGAGAGTGGGGAACAGTGAGACAAGATATTTAATAAAAAATGTAGACACCCTACAGTGGCGCTGTTCAGTGGCAATAGCTTCTACTAGAGTATCAGATGTATCACCCCTGTTTGATGGCTTCACGACGACGATTCGTTTCAATATAATTTCGAGTTCATTTAAAGGCAATGTTTTGGCGGAAATATTTCTTTCTGCCCTTTAGTTTTTTTCTTCTATGACAATGAGTTTTCAAAATATGACAAGAACCAAGGATGTTCTCAATACAGTTATTCATGCTGATTGAAGCAGCATGTAATTCACTTGATAATATTATGAGGTTACTTTTTTTCAATGAAACAGCCATGGAACACAGAATGGGGTACAGTGAGACATCACAGAATGGGGAACAGTGAGACTATGCTGAATGCATAGGCGCTTGGGCAGAGTTTACCACTTGGTCTTGTGGGGGGCTAGTTCACCATAGGGGTATCAAGGTATTCAATACCCTTTGTTCTAAAGTTGTATAAATATTTTTGGGAGACCCATACCCCCTTTTGAACTTTGCCTCTTTTCTAAAGTGTCTCACTGTTCCCCGGTATGAAAATTGAAATTTAAAATGAATTTCTTGGAGCTTATACATTCTTTTTGTTTGTTACATATAGCTATACTGGTTTTTAATAATTGATTCTTCTTTAATATTGAAAAAACATTGGTATAATTTATCATTTTTCTTGCATTAAAATTTTTGTCTCACTGTTCCCCATGGTGTGTCTCAGTGTTCCCCAGGGGTGGGGAACACTAAGACATTTGAGGTTATCTGACTTTTTAATTTTTTAATTTTCAACTTTGATAGAAATGTTTAATATGATTGAGTTTCTCAGAGTAGATAGTCTAGTCTAGACTATCTACTGGAATACTCAAACAAACAAAAAAGGCTTTTTCAAACTTTTTATCTGCTTTTGAAAAAAAGTGTCTCACTGTTCTCCACTCTCCCTTACATGTAGTTCCAAATAGTGGAATGCTATAATCGGAAGCAAAAGAACCTTGGCAGCCAATAAAAGGAGCAGTCAGCAAATGGAAAACATTTTTATACAAACTTGTATTCAATATGGTGGACCAAACTAATAATGCCACATTAAACAACAATTTCCAATTATAGAACGATACAACCTATCAGTCGATATGAAAATTTCTCAGTATGATGAATAAATAAAAACGTTTCAAAACTATTCATTTGATGCATTGTACTTTTCTGTCCAAAGATGCATGAAGAATGGTGAATGTAGAGAACTCTGGTGCAAAACAAAAGCACGGAGAGAAAACGAGAAAGGAGATGTTTTTGGAGAATACTTCACCACAATTGGTTCTATAGACTCCTGGACCTGCAAAGACAATAATGGGGTAAGATTGCGCCTCAAAAAAGTAAGAAATCTCAACTCACTTCGGAATCTCCTGAAGAGTGGATCGATTAGATTCTAAAACATTCATGCGATTATGACTATTATTAGCTGTGCTGCTCTAGCCATCACAACTCTATTCACGTAATTATATTAAAGGTGTTCACTATGTTATTAGTGCTAATAATGTATAATGAATCAATAAATATTGGAATTCACCTTTTTTGAGTAATTTTCAAGTGAATTTTACTATTTATCGATCTATTGTAATATACATTAGTAGCCCTAATAACATAGTGAACATTATAATGTAGTTATGTGGATAGAGTTGTGATGGCTAGAGCAGCCCAGCTGAATTCGCGATTTAGGAATCACACCTTTGAAGAATCACGTTTCTATTCACAAATATTAACAGAAATATTTTATTGTCTAGGCCTAGCCTACCTCAAACTTATATAGTTTATAGTCTACTTCAATTCACTGGCGGCTCGTACCCACTAAACAGGTGAAGTGCCCGTATCTTTTACTGTAAATTGAATCTCTCATCGAATATTTCAAAGATGATTCTGAGGATACATACATATTATAGTGGGTTAGATGATGAAGATGGAAATGACGTTCATCAGATCATACTAGGCCTATATGCTCTTCCCATCTATTTCATTCTGACTAATGAATATCAACTTTGATGACACCTAGCGGGGATTACTCGATTAGTCCAGTGTTTGATTAGTCCAGTCCCTTCATTAAGAAACTGAAAAACTGGACTAATCGAGGCACCTGTACTAATCGAGGCGCAGAGGTTCGATTAATACAGTGACTCGATTAGTCCAGTTCTTCAATTAGATGAGCGAGTGCCTCGATTAGTCCAGGACTGAACTAATCGAGGCACTGGACTAATCGAAGCCCTGCGTCTCGATTAATACAGTGCCTCGATTAGTACAGTTGGCGTACTGAATTCGTACCAGGTGATGAATCCACTATATGCGTTGACAAGGAATTGACTATAACTAGACGGCGTCAAAGTGGTCGTCTAACAAATCTCTATATATAAAAGCGAAATGGCACTGATTCATTCATTCATTACCAGAACTAAAAATCCACTGAACCGAATGCGTTCAAATTTGGCATGCATGTTCTATTGGACGTTTAGACGCGCGCTAAGAATGGGTTTTATAAACTTTTCAAGGATACGCCAAATATTTGAGTTTTTCTATAGTTTTTCTGCGTTTCTTCATTTTTTTCGAGAACCAATCGGTAGAAAATATTGATATTTGATAGGCAGGTTCAGATAAGGTCTAGAAATGTTTTGTTGAAATATTTTTGAAATCCGTTCAAGATTACGCCAGTAACCAGGTTTTCAAAATTGTATATGTATTGCGGGTTGCGTATCTTCCGCCTTGATTCGACCAATCCCAACTGTAAATTCAATGGTTCAACCACTGGCGGCTCGAGCCCACGAAATAGGTGAAGTGCTGTACTGTAAAAGATACGGGCACTTCACCTGTTTCGTGGGTACGAGCCGCCAGTGGGTTCAACGAGATTATAGATGAACAAATTTGGAAGATATTGAATCAAGTTTCAAACTATGCACGATATACTTCCCAATGTTACGCTCAATATTAGCGTTTTACTATATTTTTCTAAATTTTCGGAGTTTTTCTTAGATCTTTCGAGAACCAATTGGTAGATAATGCTGCAGTTTGGTGAACAGGTTCATGTCAGGTCTAGAAATGCTGTGTTCAACAAATTTCGAAACCTTTTCGAATTTACACCTGTAATAAGGTTTTCCAATGTTTGGAATATGCAGTTTTGGAAACTACTGAACTAAATACGTTTAAATCATATACCCAGATTGAGCTGAGGTAATAATAGAACAACTTATTAGGAACGATCACTCAAAAGAACCCTGTCAAGTCACGTGATGATCAAAGATAGTCATTTGAACAGAAATTGCAGGCAAGTGAAGCGAGCCTACCAGCTAGTAGAATAGTAATGCAACAATAGAAAGATGCTTTACATCAGAGTCTCAGTGATGAGTGTCTTACGTTGTTGTAAGCACATGAACTTGTCTGATGCCGCTATTTGGCCAACCACACGTAAAGAATATATAATACAAGTAGATCTATCTACAGAGTGGCCCATAAGTGAAATGCAAAGCTCTGGGAATAGGTTTTATGAGTCAAAATAAAGAGAAAATCAGAGAATAACGTTTTCTCGAAAAACGCGTTGTTCACCAGATATCAGGCATTTTAAATTTTTCACAAAATAATATTGTTTTCTTCAAATATTTCCAACCGATCTCTTCAAAACTCAAATAGAAAAGATCATCAATTCAACCTGATCAAATACAAAATTTCATAGTGTTGAGGCAATTTCAATTGAAGTTTTAATCCAAAATAGAGTTGAAAGTGGCCGCCATTTTGAAATTTTGGATTGGATCAGGTTGAATTTTTTCTACAGTTGATCTCTTCTATTCAAACATACCCACCGAGTTTCATAGGGATCGGTTAAAAATATTCAAAGTGAACAAATCTCATAAATTAGTGATTCTAATAAATCAGTGGTTTGACAACATCTTGTCTTTTCATTTATTATGGATAACTACCACAATATCAATTTCACAACTACTCAAAGAGTGAACAATTCTTTTGTGAAAAATACAAAATGGCTCATATCTGGTAAATGGAGCGTTTCTGGAGAGAAATTTATTCTTGATGTTCTCTTTATTTTGAACCATAGAAACTTTTCTCTGAATTTGGCGCTCTTCTTACGGGACACTCTATATAGTAGGTGACATAGGGTACAAGAGACTTACTTCTTCTTAGGGTTCAAGAGACACTATTTCGTTAACCTCTGTTTTCCATTTCTCTGTTTCACAGATGTTTATTGTAAGGGTACAGCATCATTTTAAGGTGCGTCCCGATTTGGTGGACTTGGTGAGCGAGATCCATCACTATGATGGAACCAACCCGTTTCACGGACAAGATAGAGAGAGCACTGCAAAAAAAACATTCGAGTTTGTGGCCATAACATATCATGATGATACACTTAAAAGCAGGCCAATAGCCAAATTTGGTGAGTATAATCTGTCCAAGGAAATGAGACATCCAGGCCAAATGGGAAAATGACTCCAGCTCGATCAATATTGGTTCGAAAATTATCAATTCGGTCTCTGAAGGTGCAATTTCCAAGCGGCAGCTCAAGCCGCGCGGCTCCAACTGTCACGGCTTTAGCTGTGCGGCTCTAGCTGCGCTGCTCTAGCCATCACAATATTATATCCACATTATAGTCCAGTCAATAAAGAATTATAGAGTGCATGAAATATGCTCCAATTTTTGACCTCAGGGATTTGTTTAGTCTAGTTAGGAGGTTAACATACTAAAAGTTCCCGGACCGGGGGGATGAGCATTGGGCGGGAGGGGGGCGGGTTAGAAGGTACAATTTTTTTAGTTTTTCGCATATTACCCGAAAACGGTTGATTCTAGACAAAAGTGCTCTGAATAAGAATTAAAGAGGACTAAAATCTGCGTCGATTGGAAAAAAGGAAACCGAAAATCGGCCGAATAGAAAATTTTTTACATTTGATCAAAACTCCCATTTAAAAAAAATCCCCAAAAATTGTCTAAACTGCTTTTTGATGTGATGTAACTCATAAAATAACAATAAATCCACTACCCCTTCACCCTAAACGTTGTCAAGCATGAGAAGTAGTTTCCAAGTAACATATCAATATTGATATTTGACCTATTTTTGGAAGTTTAAGGATCACTTTTCCAAGAATGGATTTACTCCAAATTCAGCTACAGGTGCTTTTTGTCACTATTTTGATACTAAAATATACATACGAAGTAATAACAATATTCAAAGTGGTGTCTGGTAGTCTATATGGACCATCCCTCATCAGAATACTTATTTTACTGCTCAAAATCTGGACTATTTGCAGTAGAAAAGACCCTTCAAGGATATCATAATAATCTAAGGACATTAGATTACAAACTCTAGCTCATTGTTTTCAGCTTTTGAAGGCGGTTCTATTCCATGTACTATATGTTCAATTCGGACAAAATTGAAGAATTTCATTTACCTAAGTTCTTTGAGCTTATTCCCATCTACTGAAAAAAACACTAATTTTTTGTGTTAAAATGCGTCCATCTTAGAAATTATTTGTGGTAGAAAGTCGCATTTGGGCTCAAATTGTAGAACATAGTCTCCTCTATCATTTGTATGTAATATAATTATGAAGTACTCTATCCTAAGAGTAACTATGTTTGATTTTGTAAATTCAAAAACAATTGGAATCAAATGAATCAATAAATAGTGAAAATTGCTCACAAAGGGTAAACTTCACTGTTTATTGATTCATTATTCATTGGTAGCCCAGAAAACATAGTGAACATTCATGATAAATATATGAATAAAGTTGTGATGGAAAGAACAGCACAGCTAAAGCCGGGTAGCTCCAGCAGCGAAGCTAGAGTCGCGGCAGCTTGGGAATCGTATATTCAGGGTAACTGTTGTTTCCCGAGGGATAACCGAGATTTTACTTCATTTTGATGGGAGGAGACCTCGCGGAATTTGTCAGTCTGTTTCAGAAACACTCCGTACATCAATGTCACTCAACTCAAAATACAGTGTAGTACAAGTATTACTTGTCTGGTATGTATAACTTGGCATCAAGTGTCCTAAACCATGATATTGCAATATCTTGCTAAGCTACACGATAACTTTGACCACTCTAAATAACTTTTTCAATTTACTTGAACGTGTTGCAGAGGGAAAATTGCGGTTCGAAGATGGAAATCATTTTGAATCTCCACCAATCAAGGCTCGCGGGTAAGTGAGATGCTATTCTCTTCAATTAATTATCAGATGCCAGTAAGATTGATTGAATGATCCCATCTTAAAGAATTGAAAGACGAAAAATGTTTTCATAACCACAGATTTATTCAAAATCACTTTGACTTGTTTCTCCATCATCAATCTTTTGTCAAAAACAACTAAAATTGATAGCTGTATAATATGTATCATTTATCTAAGGGCTATTTTATTACTAGTGCAGAACGCAGGGAATTTTTTCTGCAAAAGGTGATTTTATTTTCACAATTGCTTCTTTAGGTTCCTAATAATGTGTATTCAAAAAGTGCACACAAAATCTCCCCCGCACAACTTTTGACACCCTAAATACCATGCATTTTTTTAGTTTTTCGCCCTAACTAAAAAACTGTACACATTTTCATGGGTAAATTATCATAGTAAATTGTAGAGGACAAAATTCTGCTTCAATTGAGAAAAAAACAAAAATTGGTCCAATAGATAACTTTTTACATTCATTCCAAAAACACAATGTTTTTCAAATTCTCGAAAAAATTGTTTAAATTGTTTTTCGCCATACTTGTATGTAATACACAACTTTCCAAGCTAGATTTGCGTTTGGAAAATTGCCGTTTACAGGAGAATCTAAGATCAGCTGTTCTGAATGCGGGAATAATCATTTTGATGATTATTACAGCACTAGTCATCATCACGATGATAATTACAGCACTGGAAATCTAGCCCAGCTGTTTTTTTCGAACTCCGACTTATGAATAAACAAGTCGAATGAGCCGCCCTGACAGTTCAGTGTGTGCGTTTGTTCTAGTGTTGTGTTGAGGTTATGTTGGCTTCAGTAAATGTTTTCATTTGTTTGAGGTTTTAATAAATCCTTCTCAGTCTAGTATGATGAAAAAAATGTACATAATTGGTGTGGAAAAGTTTACAAACTCAAAATTATTTTCCAAACTCGCGTACCGCTTGTTTGGAGAACATAATTATTCATTTGTAAAAACGCCTTTTCCACACTCATTATGTAATATACTATTGTAGCTCATAAAGTAACAACGAAATGTATTATCCATCTCTCTTAGGCTGACGCCGCACTGCCGGTGGGTAGAGCGTGGAGGGTGGAGGGTAGATGGTAAATCTATAGAACATACACACCATCTATAGTAATACATCGAATGAATGGTATGACGTCATACTGTTTTTTGAGGTTATGTTGTCCATATTTGAGAATTTCAAGATGGCGGCTGTATACCATTCATACGATGTATTACTGTGGATGGTGTGAATGTTCTATAGATTCACCATCTACCCTCCACCCACCACGCTCTACCTACCGGCAGTGCGGCCTCAGCTTGAAAGTTGTAGAACATCAAAAATTGAGTTCAGAAAGTACAGAAAATTTGATATTTGACAAATTTTGGAAGTTTGACAATCACTTCTCCAAAAATAAAACAGGCTACAGGTGTTTTTTTTCAATATTTTGACGTTAGGTTAGACATATAAGGTTCAAATAGAGCCTATCTTGTATTTTGTAGTCCACTTGGATCACTTTCCATCAGAATAAATATTTCACTGCTCTAAATCCAAATTATTTTCAATACAAAGAAAATTCAATGATAATAGAATCGGATCCTGATGATACATTTCTCATTGTTTCCAGCTTGAAAAGACGGTTCTATTTCGTATATCATATGTTGAATTTGTATAACCTGCATGGCGATTATGTTTTTTTGAAAGAGTGAACTTGCCAGCTTTAAAAATAATTCTCATTCAATTCTTAAAAATGATTCATTGATTCCCCATGTATTTCTAGCTAGATTTATCAGCCAAAAATCAAATTATATTGAGCCGTTATCTCATTTACACTCCTGATTGATTTTCAGATTGAATGAAGCCAGAGCCAGACATGTCAACAATGTGCCTGATTATGTTGTTTTCAAAACTTTGATATCGAACAGCGGAAAAACAGTGGAGTTCGAGCATCGGTTTGATAATGT
Source organism: Sogatella furcifera (assembly GCA_017141385.1). Lineage (NCBI taxonomy): Eukaryota > Metazoa > Arthropoda > Insecta > Hemiptera > Delphacidae > Sogatella > Sogatella furcifera. The sequence continues at coordinate 5,287,560 of CM029553.1, read as the reverse complement.
TCTTATTGTAGATGGGGAAATTCCTTTGTAAGATTTGATTTATCAACTGTTTAGCGTATGATTACGTATAAGCTACTTGAATTCTTCCTCTATGCTATAATACAGAAGAACTATAGAGGAAAAATATAACATTTTCTTCTCTGGTAGAACTGATAATTGGAAGCAAGACTCAGTCCCTCGAAATTAGAACCTTTAGTGGCAACTATGTAGGCCTAGATTCAGATAGTCGATTCATCAAAAGCATTTCGATTCTTGACATTTTGACTTTTGACATTTTGACTTAGGAAATGACTTTTCTAAAACCAGCTGTTTCAACAGATGCACTTCTAACCATAATATTTTTCTGACATAGGTTAATAATTGTATTTTTTCAATCGCATTTAGAGGCGTTCATGTCGGAGCATCGAACCTACAATCGCTTTGCTTCTATTAGTTCTATTGTATAACGCATGTATTGCTGATATAAGCCAAGCGAAGCTATGATTAATGCTCCGAGATGAACGCTCCCTTGCAAAGGAAGAGATAAAATTCTACTTAGAAATGTAGAAAATTTGAACTACTGTAGAAATTAGGAAACTGTTGAAATACTAAAAAACTACTAGAACATTCTACTGTTAAAAATGTATTTTGTCTTATTTTACCATAGAAACTGTAAGTTAGGTAAGTGAGCTTACTAAATATGTAAGGAATTAGGCTTATTGATAATGTGAGATGAGGTGGTGAATTGAATAATATGTCATCAAGTGATAATACAATACTCTTTGAGTAGTTGTGAAATTGATATAGTGGTAGTTATCCATAATAAATGAAAAGACAAGATGTTGTCAAATCTTGACAACATCTTGTCTTTTCATTTATTATGATAATACAATACATTTCATTAAATAAGGAACATTCAAATTATCCAGAAAAAAATCAGAATTCAATTGGAAAGCAATTGGATTTGATTAATTATAGCCTATTATTACTAGCCGGCAGGCTCGCTACGCTCACTGGGGGATACGGATCCGCCTGGACCCCCGTCAGTATCAGCTGTGTCAGTGAGAAAAACAGGCTCGCTTCGCTTGCCTGAAAGTTACCCTAAGATAGATTTACTTTAATAATCATTTCACTTAACAGGGATTTTTTAGCTAATCCTTTGATTTAGTTGTTCTACTATAGTCTGTTCAAGCAAAGAAGACCCTCTGGCTCTGGCGAGATGGGATATGACTCAAGCTTGGTCAATATTGGTTCAAAAATTATAAATGTGGTCTCAAATTGTGAGAACCAATTTGATCTACTATTAAGACCATATTTATAATTCTTGGACGAATATTGACCGAGCTGGAGTCATTTTCCCATCCTGTCAGAGGGTCTTCTTCGCTTGGACAGACTATAACTCAGGTCAACCTTGATATATGATTTGAACGTATTCAGTTCAGTAGTTTCCTTGAAATAAGCAAAAGTGCAGATTCCAAACATTGGAAAACCTTATTACAGGCCTAACTTCAGAAGGGTTTCGAAATTCATTAAACACAGAATTGCTCGACCTAATCTGAACCTGTTCACCAAATTTCAACATTTTCTGCCATTTGATTCTCGAAAATCCCAAAAACTATACTTGGGAAGTATAGCCTATCAGACATAGTTTGAAACTTGATCCACCAAATTAGATGACTAATAGCCTAATATATAATAATTTGGTTCATCTAATAATCTTGCTGAACCATTGAATTTGCAGTAAGAATAAGTAGTATCAAGGCGAAATATATGCAACCCGCGATACATGAACAATTTTGAAAAAACTGATTACTGGCGTAATCGTAAGAGGATCTAAAAAAATTTTTAGCACATCTCTGGACCTAACACGTACCTCTCCACAGAATTTCAACATTTTCTGCCGAATTGGTTCTTTCAAAATCAATTTCACCTCAAATCAATATTAATCTACAATCATAATAGATTGGTAAAATTTTTCATTGTTACTTTCTTTTCATAAAAAGAAGCAATCTCTTTCTCTCTGTAAAAATAAACTATAATGTTTTTTTGGGTGGAGGCAAATGCAAATATTCCATTCAAGCAACAATTAACCCCCCCTCCTCTTCGAAAAATTTCCCTGCGCTTGATCCTCATTCCATATACCCCCCCCCCCCCAGAAATTTATTCCTGGGTTCACCCCTGGTTAGTGTAACTGTTCCATGCAGTAGCCTATCTATGAAATAACCTTATATTTTCGAATAGCTATTAAATTGTAGATTGCAATAAAAATTCTAGACATTTATGTTTCCAGGCACTGTCAACGTCCAAACGTTGAATACTTGCAAGATCCTAAACGGCGAGTCAAGTATCTACCGTCAGTGTATGTGAATGATAACATGGATGAAAGTGGTCTAATCTCACGGAAGCAGCTTAGTGAGACAGAGCTAAGAGAATTCTTCACATTATCCTCTGAAGTCAGGTTGTGCAGGGTAAAACATGTACAGTAGCTTATTGCAAATAGAAATAGTATATATTATTACGCTTTACTAGTTTGAGAAATTTAGTTTCACGAATGGAAAACTCTGGGGAGACTTTACAGATGTAGCGTCAGATGAGTCAAGGAAAGCTAGAATTTTCGCGACATCAAGGAGTTTTTCCTAACCGATGATTACACATTCCAATTTCCTTGTAATAAGTTACCGTTCACACCATAATGATATTCCCTCCCTGCATACATGTATTATTTGATGCCAGTAGCAGTTCGTAAAACACCAGAGATCGTACGTCACTATACACAGTACAGTGACTTGATATAGACAGTGCGGCCATTGCCACCATGATGTTTACATCTTGAGGTTTCATCACCGGTTACCAGTTCATGATGGCAACTTGATGCCACTTTTTTCAAATTACAGGTACTATTCACTTTTTCATGTGTTTCACACCTTTTTCTGAGGAGGAATTTTTTTGTCAAAATTAGAAAACTCTGCAAGGAGAAGATAGATTATTAGAATCATGAAATAAGAATCTTGAATTTGAAAAAAATGACAGGATCTATTCCGATTCTTCTGTGTTCATAAACCTCATTCTGAATAAGTAACAAGATTTCTTGTCAAAGTTGAATAAGCCATGCATGCAGAGAATAACGATAATTTGTATCATGGTTACTAGAATACTTGGTAAGGGTACTACGTATCTAGAAAACGGCTCTAACAATTTCCTCGAAATTTGAAATGTAATATAACCATGATGGAAAAATAAGATTTCATCAGGTCCTAGGCTAGCTCCGGGAAAACTCTCAGGCAGGATTAATGAAAGAATTGAATATTCCTTCATGAATCGTCTCAAGCTCTGTCTATAACGGCTGTTATTGTTAGCTGACCAACGCTATCTAGCGGGAGTAAATGGAGTTACATTCAAGCAGAGCCGGTCTGAGGAGTTGGGGGTCCCTGGCGATTGATCAACGGGGGCCCCACGTTGTCTCCCCCCCCCCCCGAACCAAGAGAAGGGTCCAGGGGTCATCCCCGGAATTTTTTAATACTATTATTTAGAAAAATCGTATTTTTGCTTGTTATTTGACCCTAAACCTGCAGTACTCCACACTTCATTGAGTGCAATAATAATTATTCAGACCACATATTTTCCATGCACTTGAATAAATCACTTCCATTTAACAGGAATATAATTTATGGTTCTGGACTTTGGTTGAGTTTTGTGGAACCTCCATTTTCCCGTTGATTGTAAATGGAAAACATATATAGATAGATTTATGTAAGGATCTAGTTTCTTTCTAGCAGGTCAAATCAAACATACACATAACACAGGCAGAGGCGGACTGGGACCATTGAGGCCCTCTGCTAAACCTTTTAAGGGGCCCCTATCCCTGGGAAAGTGGGTAGAAGCGAAAGTAGGTCTTGAGATTTAGAGGTTCAAGGACAAGAGGTTTTTTCAATTGATGGCCATCTATTTTCCTCATTCTGGTACTCTTTATTTATTTTCATTTTATTATTTTTACTGTATCAACCATAAAATTTACTTATAATTGTCTAGAAATACTCTTCTCATTGGTAACTGAAGGTGTGCATTTTGTACCGAAAAATGATTAATACCTGTAGTGAAATGGATACCCAGATGGAGGGTGGTCCGGGGTCCACCCCCGGAAAATTTTCAGATAATTATATTATGGTCAAGAAGAGCATTGAATAGTTTCTTGACGGAGAATATCGATAGAAATGTCTTGTAGTTCCCTAATTTTCCTCATTCCACACTCAAATTCAAATTGGAAGGAATTTCTCACTAGATGAATCGTCAACAAATTAATATGACGATTGGCCTAAACAAGAATAATAGATCAAGGTGATTGAATTGATAGTAATCTAATTTTCTTGGAATATATGAATGAATTTCTCAGGATCATGGGTCAGGCTCAATTTAATAATTACTCCAATAAAAAGAAAATTTGGGTTACAAATCCAAGGATAGATCAGGGTGATTGAATTGATAAAAATCTAATTTCCTTGGAATATATGAATGAATTTCTCAGGATCATGGGTCAGGCTCAATTTAATAATTACTTCAATAAAGAGAAAATTTGGGTTACAAACCCAGGATTTCCTACATTGGCCCAAGTCCAAAGACAATTGAAGGAATATAAAATTTGAAGGCTACAGAGGAAGAATGCGAAGTTCATGTGCAATTGTAAACTTCATCAAAGTGTGTGAAATATCAGGCCTATATTCAACTTATACAGTATTTCGTCATGCAGGTATATTCTTGATATTGTAACCTATATATAACTTTTTATTATAATCTGCATTTTACTCTTTCTACAAATATTCATTTCCAGATTTAGAAAGCGGAAAAGGGTCTGGAGATTTTAGAGTTTGGTAAGGGTCTGGGCCCCGAAGAGTTTAGTAGAGAACAGGCCATCCAGAACAGAATAATTTTAAAATATAGTAGTCCAGGACCTTTTTTTAATCCATCCATCCAAACTGTAGAGATGAAAAACCCTTTGGAGCAATATAATGATTAATCATAATTCCTATTCCTATTCTTATCAAACATCAGCCTGTAGTGGATGAAATTAGATGATTCACAAGAAACCGCCAAGAAGAAACCTGGGCCCTCAAAGAAACCAAAATACAATTATACCGTATGTGAATCTGCTTGATAATACAAGAAATTCTATATAAAATTAGTTATTCTTAATTTTTTGCTGTACAAGGTTTTAAATGTAAGCAGAATCGTCTTGTATTTAAACACTAGATAATGATAAAACTATTCTTTGGAAAAAAGTTTGGGGCCCCTCTAGGGACTTCTAGAACCTAAAACTGTGTTAGTGTGAACAGACGAATGTTACAAAAATACGAATGTTACAAAAAGACGAAATAACGACAAAATCATTCTTTGATCATTTATGTAGGGGCAAATTTTGGCCCCAAGGAGCTTACAATATCAGCCTTGTGGGCTGTATTGAACTTTTATAAATAAAGTAGTTTAAAGTGGTTATGTTCAAGTAGTAGGCTATACTTAGTTTTGTGCGTTCATTAATTCCAAAAATGTGGAACAAAATCTTCAAAAAAATTCAAAACTGCAACGAAACCGTTCTTCGGAAAAACGTGGGGGCTCTCTTTGGGGCCCCTCCGCTATCGCAGAGCTGGCCAGTCCAACCCTGAACACACGTTAAATATTTGCACTCAGTTTAAATTGATACACTTAATTGTTATCAATGAATGTTTTTACAACTATCCAGTTTCACCTTCAACAAAGCTCCCAATTATTTAAATAGTATCAATCTAAGGCCTTCAAAATCTTCCGTCGTCTGCGTTAGTTTACAAAGAAAGTACGCCGATTGCGGCTAGCAAAACAATCTCTTGCACTTTATACCGTTTTAAATAAATAAAAATGAAATATTCATAGCAACGTCTATTGTGAAATACAAGTCATGGGATTGATTGGAAAAATTATATACCAAATCATTCAAAAAATAGTTTTCCAATCTCCCAGTTTGGGGGCCCCCTCGCTCGGGGGCCCCTGGCGATCGCCAGGTTGCCACCCCTGCCAGACCGGGCCTGCATTCAAGTCTACAATACATGTTTATGTCAAAAAATTGTGAAAGGTATCTGAATTTATTTTTTACTATAACAATAACACATATAATGAAATTCAACAATCCGGCCGCAGCTTCAGAGCGAATCTCGGTACCAGATATTTATAATCAGCAGTTGGTGTACTGCAATATCTAATAATTTATTTATTATTCTTCCATTAGTGTAATATACACCTGTTGGGGTAAATGAAACTTTGAATTCCATTCACTCACGCTAGATAGCATTAATCAGCTAACGATATAACCAAAGTCTATAGAAGAAGGTCTCCTATATACCTTGGATATAACAGCCTAAATGAAGTACTTCAGAGTATTCCTGGAGGAATATTCTATTTTTCTATTAATCCTACCAGAGAGTTATCCTGGACATGAGACCTGGTGCAATTTTACTTCCCCATCACGGTTATATCACATTTCAAATCTAGAGGAAATCGTTAGAGCCGTTTTGTAGAACCGTGCTTATACATACATATAGAAATTACTCGCTCAATGAAATGGGATTGAAGATGTTCGCTTCAGTGTTTTTCAACTTACAGCGGACCGGACACAAAGCATATGAAGAGGTGGTGTACAGAGTGCAGAACACATTGACTGTAAATAGCAAGTGCAAAATATCTGCTCTATACCATCACAGCGGTGTCATCGTCAGCAATTACAACCCAGTCACAATAACTGAAATCAAATTCCTAAGCGTCAAATACGATAATGATCTAGCAAATACTAAGCTAGGTGAGTTGCACTGGCGGCTTGTGCCCACAAAACAGGTGAAGCGCTGTACAGTAAAAGATACGAGCACTTCACCCGTTTCGTGGGAACGAACCGCCAGTGTAAAAAGTTCCTGTATCCTTTCATTGGTCCATTACTGTAACATTTCTGTCTATCTGATGCCTAAAAAAACTAAAGACAGAAAAATGAAAAATTTAAGAAGAAATTCGATCATTTTCCATATTAAAAAATTTATAACTCATTATTTATACGTTTTGGAGGATATGCTTTGTATAGCACATATAGATAATTCTAAAGGGATACAATATAACAAATTGAGAGGAAAATTGAAAGGATATCTCCAAAACTTGCTGAGTTATGGCCGAAACAGTGAAACTCTGAAATTCTCGGACGCCATCTTGGATTACAGTTGACGCACCCCTAGGAGAGCTTATGACCACTAATATTCTTTTTCTTCGGGTCAAAACGAAGAGATTGATACAACTCCCAAAGTTCTTCACCCAATAGGCTCACGGGAAGCCTTTTTTGTAACACTTGCCCCCGTACTAAAATGATGGTTTTAAAATCAAAAGCTTCAACAGATTCTTTGTCCAGTACGCAGGGATTTTTTTCTGCAAAAAGTGGTGTATGCGATTTTGTTTTAATAGCTTCATTAGGGTCCCAATAATGTGTATTCGAAAAGTGCACACAAAATTTCCCCCCGCACAACTTTTGACAGCCAGAAACCCATGCATTTGTTTAGTTTTTCGCATATAACTCTCATTTTTATAGGTACATTCTCATAGTGAATTGTAGAGGACAAAATTCTGCGTCGATTGAAAAAAAGAAAACACAAATTGGTCGAATAGATAACGATTTACATTCATTCAAAAAACACATTTTTTCCATATTTTCCAAAAAATTGTTTAAGTTGTTATGTAGCTCACAAGGTAACAAAGAAATGTATTACTCCTCTTCCTGAAAGTTGTGGAGCATCAAAAATTTAGTTTAGAAAGTACAAAAAAATTGATATTTGACCAAATTTTGGAGCATTAACAATCATGGAATTAATTTTGGAATGATCACTTTTCCAAAAATAAAACAGGCTACTGGTGGTTTTTTCAAATTTTTTTGACGTTAGGTTAAACATATAAGGTTCAAAAAGCGCCTATCTTGTATTTCGTAGTCTACTTGGATCACTCTCCATCAGAATTAATACTTCACTGCTCAAAATCAAAATTATTTTCTATACAAAGGACACTCAAAGATAATAGAATAAGGACACCCCTAACTTCCGTAAGAGTGAACGGATCCTGATAAAATATAGCTCATTGTTTTCAGCTTGAAAAGACAGTTCTATTTCGTATATCATATGTTGAATTTGGTAAAAATTGAAGAATTCCATCACTTAGAGTACTTTGAGCCCATTCCTATATACCAAGAAAAAGGCGACTTTCTGTGTTCAAATGCGTCTACCTTAGAAGCCATTGATGGGAAAAAGTCGCATTTGGGTTCATTTTGGGTTCCCTGGCTGTCAAAAGTTGTGCGCGGGGAAATTCTCCCAATTTTTCTAGAAACGAGCAAGCTTTCCAATCATTAGATGTTATGCATAGGCCCTCAAATAATTTTCTAAATCATATAATTATTTACGGGATAAGCTGGTTCCAATAATATACATTGTTATACAGCAGGACCCTCGCGTGATGTTTTGGCGCCCTGTGCAAGATTTTTGCAGCCCCCCCATCAGACAGATGCAGAATGCAATCCAACATATTCTAAACCAAATATGATTCAAGCTACCTTCGATTTTCACAGTTTTTCTCATTTGTAATCGCAATTTTGCTTGTTGTGTGGCAAAAAAGGATTATCGGGACTTTCTTATATTTCGTTACTAGTTTTTTATTTTCATGTATTCTCATGTATTCAGACATATAATACTTGATAAGCAGAAGCGTAACAGAAATGAATAAGGAATAAGTATAGGCAACCTACATTGGGCAAAACTTTAATATTGTACTGTACTTTATCATTGAGAGCACTTAAAAATGATTCTTGGATATTTCTGGTTGGGATAAGTTGGAAATGGAAATACTGTACTAAGTACTGTATTGATGAACAGAAAAAGCTTGAGCGACACATTGATTATTCAGTTTTGAATAATAAATTTATTTATTCCCATCTATTTGCTTGGAAGCACATAAGGGAGAAAATTATAAATTCTTCACAGAAAAAAGATTGGGAATCATCATAATCTTGAGTTTCACTGGAAATATACTTGTCCTAACAAAAATAGGAAAATTAATAGCAAGCAAATTGAAGATTGTAGCTATTTTCACCGCTCTCCTCAACTTTTTTGAGAAAACATTCAAAATAAGTTTGTTCCGAATTCAGTCAGCAGATGGCAGTAGCAATAGGGTGATTCGTTTCGACTCCTATTAGACACGCCTTGAAGCTCCGCCTATTCTAGGCCATGATGATGTAATGGCATCAGCCAATGAGAGGGTGTTGTGGGCGTGGACTTGTACTGGCTTTTGATTGGTCGACAAAGTGAGAGGAAGTTGTCAGCCACCAATAGAATTGAATTTGAGAGGGGCGTTTCTCTGCTTACATTGAGAAGTGTGAGGTGGTCAGCCACCAATAGAATTAAATTTAAATGTACGATAGCTAGAGCCGCGCTGCTTGACCTTGCCCGGTTCCAAATCCGCTGCTTGTCCGGCCAAGCAAAGAAGAGCCTCTGGCAAGATGGAAAAATCACTCCAGCTTGGTCAATATTGGTTCAAAAATTATTGATTTGGTCTCAATTGCAGGAAACATTCTGATCTACAATTTGAGACCAAATCAATAATTTTTGAACCAATATTGATCGAGCTGGAGTCATTTTCCCATCTTGCCAGAGACTCTTCTTTGCTTGGCCAGACTATATATACAGTACTGTAGTTGATTTCGAAAAAAAATTTGTTCACCAAAAGTAGATTTCATTTGAAGGTTTTCGTACCATGCACCGAAATACCGTATTGAATTTTTGTGAGTTTCATCCTTGCATAAGTTGAGTTTCTATTGTTGACCTACATTACAAATAAATGGCATTTGTTAACTACGAATCTTCAGACAGAATAACAAACATTCAGTAGAGCATGAGAATATTTAATTAAAGAAAAAAATATTACCGTACGACAAAACTACTGTTGAACAAGAAAAAGGAATGTAAAAAAGAAAAATGACACGAATGTCTTGAGTTGGAAGAAGCTTATGCTTAAATGGTCTGTTTCAAGCCAATTTCTCTAGACACTTTACTTTCAATTCTTAATAAGCTGAGCCCACTCCACTAAATATTTTTTGTGACATGGCACTTGAAAGGCTGTTCAATTGGGCATTGGACACTTGCACCTTGTTCAATTTTGATTTTCAGAATCTCTTTTCAGTAGAGCTTCCGTTACTGGTATAGTTAAAAACAAAATGAATGCTATGCATACATCTGGGACATTGCAAGCAATAGAGTAATTCCACTGGCGGCTCGTGATCACGAAAGAGGCAGGGCCGGATTTAAGAGCGTACCACCTATAGGCTAAATGTAAATGCGGGCCCAGCTGTTACGCCACTGACCGCTGGTGTAGACTAACGTGTTGTTCGAGTTGAGAGCCACAATGATCCAATATCGAGTGCTTTGATTACCTGAATAGGTTTTCTGTTTATTCGTTTAAGAACATAATTATTCGTTTGTAAAAACGCCTTTTCAACACTCATTATATAATATACTATTCCAGATGGTTACGAGACCTTTGAAGATGAAGGAGAGGCCGCTGTCAAGCCAATATATTCAGACGCGTGAGTGTTGTATTACGTTCCTATCTGAAAAAATTGAGGTTGTTCTAGTGGCGTGCCAATATATTGATCACGACAAAACAGGAGTGAAACTATAGGCCTAGTGTGAATCGAAGAGAGCGCCGACTTGCATATATCAAATTAAAAGGTTTATTTAAACGTAAAATTGATAATGAATACCATACAAAATGTTCATCACACTTTTGGATTTTATGTAGGCTATGAAGAATTACGAGTATATGTCATGCATTTAATGTGTTCCCCTCTACTGCACTGGCACGCACCAACTCTGTCCATGTTAATCACTATTACTGCACAAGATAATTCCCACCTAATTCGCCTATAACCATAATCACTGCAAAATACCTCGGGCTACTTGTGCCCACGAAATAAGTGAAGTGATGTACAGTAAAAGATACGGGCACTTCACCTGTTTCGTGGGTACGAGCCGCCAGTGCAAAATACCAATGAATACCCCAATCTATGCAGGGGTGTCCATCCCCCCCAAGGCTGATGGCCTGTATGTATGGAATATCAGTATGTTTTTAAATCGATGTAACTATCTTGAATGCGTAATGCCAAAAAAGTTATTCACAGGAGATTAAAGAGGAAGAATTTATCTACATTTTCATGATAATTTCAATTTTTTATCTTGAAGGGTTCAGAAGATATACTCATTTGTAAGCAAAAAAATCGTTCCTCCAGCTGGCGGTCGGAAAGAGTGCATTTCAAATGCAATTCTATCATGGCTCAAATCATATAACTTATAATGAGGTATTCAGGGTATGAATTCAAAGGTGCCGTTTTCGAAAAACCCATGAAAAACACAATTTTCGGCACATTATATTTACTATTTTCTCCGCCATTTTCGATTGGATTTTTTTCGTTGATGACTCAAATTGTAGGGCATAATAAGGGTATTATACACACCAATTTTCAAAACGATCAAGTCATTGGTCGATTTGTAGTGATTTTTCAAAATTTTCATCCCCTAATTTCACCCCCTTTCCTTGGACCAATTTGGCTGCTTAACGAACTTGACCGAGATATCAACACTAATGTTTTTTGTGCAAATTTTTGTCGCTCTCCGACAAGCCCTTTGGGAGTTATCGTGTTAACAAGAATCTGCATATATATATATATATATATATATATATATATATATATATATATATATATATATATATATATATATATATATATATATATATATATATATATATATATATATATATTGAACGCACATCAGGTTTGTGTTCTGGGGGCTCGGAAACGTGTAAAAAATATATCGCATCATATATTTGCGATTATCCGGTCAAGACCAATAGTGCATTTTTTCAAATGAAATGCACTAAAATGACTTTTTTTGGTATACAATGAAAAAGTCAATTTTGCTTCAGAAATGAATTTCGTAAATTTTCACCGAATTCAACATATGATATATGAATTTAGACCGCCTTGATGAGCTGAAAAAAATGAGCTATGAATTGTTGAGATCCATGACTTTAACAATAGTTAGAGGTATCCTTAGATTAAGATCATTGAAGGGTCCTTACTATTGAACATAACCAAAATTCCGGTCAATAAGTGGATTATCTGCTGGAAATTGATCTAAAATATATTATTACCAAATAAAATCTCAATACAAGTCCGTATAATTTTTTTTGGAGACCATTTTCCCCATAAATTGGGGTTTTTTTAGATACAATGATATCTTTTTACTGTCCTAGTTCAAAAACTATACAAGATAGAGAGGTCTACTTGATGGATTTTGATTTACACGATTCAAATGAAAAATGTCAGAAGATCTAAGCAAGCAAAAACTAAAAATACTCAATTTCTCATTTCTCTTGGAAATTAGCCTCTTTTTTGAAAAATCATAACTCTGTTCCTGATAAGGATAGAGACATAAGTTCAATACTTTTCTCTTGGAAAGTTAATTTACTAGAAAAAAGATAAAGATGATTTTTTCGTCCGACGCTTCGTTTCGACAGAAATCGTGGTAGACTAGAAATGGAACCGAACTTTTGGCCGCCATCTTGAATTACGAAAAATGCTCAACTTTTACAGCTTGGCATCACTCGGATTCGAAATCTACACATCAAAATCGATCAAAAAATCAACGACATACCACAAAAAAAGGTTACCCCCATTGGCACCCAGACTATGACGGCTGAGCGTAGTTTTGGAAAGCATCCCGAAAAAAACATATTGTCACAAAAAACATGTTGTCAGTTTTCAACACAAGCAATTAAAATGTTTTCATTTATCCAGTTGTCATCATCAAACTCGATTAAGACATTTTTGAAATTAGGATCACCCAGTAAGATATCCTATTATAGACATTTGATGATTATTCATTTATCTATTCATACATTCTACAGAAACAATAAAAGTTATTTGTTAAAAACACAAACTAATGTCCAAAACGTCTTCATACCAGATTTTGATGAATAATAAAGTTTGAAACTAGTTTATTCTCGTTTATTTACGTAGCACTTTGGACATTAAGCATTCATAGTCCAGGAGGAATTATATAACATAATTCATTCCATTTTCCCAGCAATGGAGCAATACGAGAAATAGATTACAAAGATCAATCACTGACTAGTACGGGTCTTATTTTTAACAATCAAGGATTCAGTATGGAAGTTGGAACACGGTGGCAGAGACAAGTTGACTCGACCGTCGATCCAGTGTAAGTACTTTCATTTAATAATATTAACTTATGTAACATTTCTGACGTTACCTGAGCGTCGGCTCAGGGGCGTCGGAATCTCCGGTGTTGCTCCGGACCAGCTAGCTACAGTCGGCGGGTGGACGGGGCCAGTAAGTAAAGGTTTCAAAGAGCCGCGGCGAGTCCGCCGCGTATATGACCGTTGGCGGGGCTGAAATAATGACCCGCGGGTCACCCGCCCCCTTGGCAGCAATATGAGGAATCCTATTTCAGGTTAAGGGAATGGGCCGACCCGTTAGCCCCTGCTGCGCCGAGCAGTGGCGGTCAAGCCTGCCAGGGTTTTACATATAACACTTAGGGTGTGGGAGGAATACGGCCGCCCCCTGTGCCACGGCCGTCCCAGGCTGATAGCGGTAGGGGCTGCCAAACAGACTAGGAAAAGAAGGGCAGGGCCGATAGCCACTTGCCTTGCGCGATTATAATGATAAGCAGCCATCCTAGCGTAGGATGCCTAAAAACAGCTCCAAAAGTTGAGTTTCCCTTCGTAACGAAAATTTTCGTGACACATCCATGATAATATCATATTAGTTTTTATCTACGGGCATATTGAAAAATTCCTATTTCAGTTTTACAATTGAAATCGAAATGATTACCATTTCAAAATGGAATCTTATAGCCGTGTCGTAATGAACGTTTTACGATACAGGAGGAACTTCTTGAAACAGTCCAAATTCCACTTTATGATACATTCCTTGTTTTGTTTCGAAATCAGGTGATTAAAAGTAAACAGTGCTCAAGTAACCTCAAAACTGCGATTGGGATTGAGTAGCCCACCAGTAATTTTTCGTCAATATTTCAATTTACGTATTTGTTGGAATAAGTACAATAGAAGTGCCGGATCAATTTCAGGGCCTCTGACATGACTTAATGACTGTTTTTAGGCAGCCGGGACCGACGGCTTAACGTGTCCATCCGAAACACGGGAAATTGGCATGGGAAAAATTTCTGGCCCGACCTGGGTTTGAACCCAGGACCTTTGGGTTGCAACGCCAGCACTTAACCAACTCAGTTACGCCACCCCCGTAATAGCAGTGTCAATCAGACGAAAAGGCGAGCGAAGCGAAAAATTCCATTCACACAACTATGCTTCGTTAATCATAGCACTCAGCAGGGTTTTAATTTATGAATGATTTGAGAATCCTTGAATTTATAATTCTTCTCAACTTGGGTGTTATAATATGTGCGTATTGAACGTACTGAGTGGCTTCTGTGAAATCTGCAAAATCAAGAACAATGTTCTGCTGAGAGAATTTCAAAATTTTTTACAAAACATATCTATTCCTCTGGGACATCCTGTATTTCGTGCTAGGAACATGTTGTATGATATTTTGGTTTTCAGGACTTGTGAGTTGTCAGGAGGAATGAGATTCAATCAGGAGTATGCTACCAAAGTTCAGATGATTGGCCAAAGAGCTAATCCAGGCTTAGAACAGCTGTTCAAGCAGGTCGTTCAGAAAGTATACATTTGCACACGAAATGGGGTATGTTACACCTCTCATAATTAATTATTGTTATAGATATTAATAAAAATTAGCTTCTTTTAGAATGTCGATAGCAAAGATGGTCAGTCGTAACTATAATTATTAGGTAACTGAATGTTATACAGAGGTGTTCTGCGCCGTCACTTGGTTACGTGTATGAGGACCAACGTGCTAACTACACGTTACCTCTATCTTGATTGATGATTATTCGCCTGATGTATGGTCTGTCCGGGCAGGAAGGGCTTCTGGCGGGATGGGAGTATGGCTTCGATTTGGTCAGTGTTGGTTCGGGGACTGTGTGTTCTGCATCGGAGTTTATTTATTTATTTATAGTCGAGACAACGGGTTTACTCAACTATAGTGTTGGTATATGTATATGGTATATGTCTTTTCTACATTACAAGTTATACAGAGGAATAGTAAAATCATATGAAAAAAGTACAAAATAAAAATTCAATTGAAAAAATAATGAAAAAAATGAATCTTTAATTTTGAATTCTGTTGCCAGGTGAAGATATTCCATAGGGTAGTGAATGAGCTGACTACAACAGAAAAATTTCCCCCCGTCATTTACTATACTGAAGGGGTTACAGTGGGAACGCCAATCAATCCTGACAAGTCGTTTAACTTGAAAATTCGAGAGGTCAAATATGTTGACCCCAACACAAAGGAAACTTTGAAATACGGTCAGTTCTGGTTGATTTCAACTTCAGAGATAATTGACCGAACGTAAGTGAGGTCTAAGATTCAAGTCGACGATTTGCATTTGTTTGTATGTTTGTATGTAGCTATGTATGTTTATATGTATGTATGTTCCGCATTTACGACTGAACGCGGCAATACATTCTAATGAAATTTGACAGAGATGTTCCTCTTGAAAC
Organism: Sogatella furcifera; assembly: GCA_017141385.1. Lineage (NCBI taxonomy): Eukaryota > Metazoa > Arthropoda > Insecta > Hemiptera > Delphacidae > Sogatella > Sogatella furcifera. The sequence goes on along the minus strand of CM029553.1, from coordinate 5,271,867 downwards.
CTCGCGTCGATGCATATGTAAGGTTTTTTGACAATTTTCATATTAAGGACAAAAAAGGAAAAAAGGATTGAACTATTCTTTGATATAGGTATACTCCATGAATGATTTGATAGTATATTTATGTTGATATCACTAAACATGTCATATGACATTCATAATAGAAAAATTTTCAAAAATTTCTACTTCAGATTGACCGAACGTAAGTGAGGTCTAAGATTCAAGTCGACGATTTTGCATTTGTTTGTATGTTTGTATGTAGCTATGTATGTTTATATGTTTATATGTATGTATGTTCCGCATTCACGACTGAACGCGGCAATACATTCTAATGAAATTTGACAGAGATGTTCCTCTTGAAACCTCGCGTCAATGCATATGTAAGGTTTTTTGACAATTTTCATATTAAGGACAAAAAAGGAAAAAAGGATTGAACTATTCTCTGATATAGGTATACTCCATAAATGATTTGATAGTATATTTATGTTGATATTACTAAACATGTGATATGACATTCATAATAGAAAAATTTTCAAAAATTTCTACTTCAGATGATATTCTTTCATTGCAGTCAGCTGAGATATTTTAGATGAATATTAAGGTAAGTATTTCTTTATGCGAAACGGTCAATCAGTCGACCGCATGCTAACAACAAGAGCTGTGATTGGCTACAGCTGTTTGACTGCAGCCGACCGTCGGACCGTTTCGCATGAAGGAAATAGTATATTACATAATGAGTTTGGAAAAGGCGTTTTTACAAACGAATAATTATGTTCTCCAAACGAGCGGTACGCGAGTTTGGAAAATAATTATGAGTTTGTAAACTTTTCCACACGAATTATGTACATTTTTTTCGTCATACTAGACTGAGAAAGGATTTATTAAAACCTCAAACAACTGAAAACATCAACTCAAGCCAACATAACCTCAACACAACACTAGTGAACAAACGCACGCAGTGAACTATCATGGCGGCTCGTTCAACTCGTTTATTCATACGTCAGAGTTTGGAAAAAACAGCTGGGATAGATTTTCAGTGCTGTAATTATCGTCGTGACGATGACTAGTGCTGTAATAATCATCAAAATGATTATTCCCGCATTCAGAACAGCTGATCTTTAATTCTCCTGTAAACGGCGATTTTCCAAACGCAAATCTAGCTTGGAAAGTTGTGTATTACATACGAGTATGGCGAAAACATTATTACAAAAATTATAGAGACTGATGCCCGGTTTTCCAAGCACCCTCAAATTTTGGCGAATCGTGACGAACTGATGCCGACATAGAGCGTGAATGTGTCCACTGCATTGCTGACCAGACTTCCCCGCGCCGACTTTCGGAATCGACGAACAATATAAACGTACCGTGAATACAGATAGTGCTTTTATGACGCAGGGAGCATGGATGACTTCGTGAGGTCTACCGTTCACAGAACTACTAGTATTATTGTAGGAAGTCTTATTCTCTAAAATAAAAGTCTTCCTATTTCACTCATCAATAAACTTTATGTTTATTTCCTAGTACATGGAACATATTCCATGTCTAGTACATACTTATTCCTAGTACATATTTGTTTGTTGATTCACTTATCAACACATGAGTTAAACATAAACATGTGTGTTTAGAATATGACCTGTTTAGTTCATCAGACCTGAACATTCACTGATTAAAATATAACTTTTCCTACTTCATTCCCAAACACTATTAATGGTGTGTTATCTGGATTCAAAGCAGGAGAACCAATACTGTCATAGAATTGTTTGTTAACTAGAGTTAGAGCACTTCCCGTATCAAGAACAGCTTTTGTATTTTTCCCAAGAATCTTAATTTCAAGATAAATTTTTTCAACACCACTAGCTGCACTATTAACCTCAATTTTGTTTACATATTTTGGATTTTCATTATCACTTGTTGTTCTCTGGGAAGGATCTTCGTTTCCAGAGCTTGTGATACCTTCTCTTATTCTGGATTTGCAATCTGTTGATTTGTGTCCAACCTCATTACAAGAAAAACATCTAAAACTTGTTCTAGGATAATTATATTGGTTCTGTGTCCCAGAAGACTGATATTTTAAAGAAGAGTTTTTGTTCTTATCAAAACTATTACTTACTTGAAATGACTTTGTCTGAGGGGTATCCTTTCTTAAATCCCTTCTGAAATTCTGTCTTGAAGCTTTGTAATCACAACTTCTTTTGTATTCAGGATTTTGGGCAGAATATCATCAATCAAATGTTCACGAATTTCGTTAGGTAGCCTTCGTCTAATTTGATCAACTACAATTAGCTCTTTCAGGCTTTCATAATCGTTCACTTGTAATCCTTCTACCCATTCATTAAAGAAGTTTTTGAGTTCAAAAGCGAAATCTCTCCATGTAGAAGACCTCTCTTTTTTATGGAAAGCAAATTTTTGTTGGAATTGCTCTGGAGTAAGCTTGAATTGCTCTAGCAATAAGCTTTTTATATGATCATAGTCGTTGGCAAGTGGATCAGGCTCTCTTGTGATTAGATTCACTATTTATTCTAGTCTAGTGGCAAGAGTGTCATTAGATACGTGACCCAATTTTCTATGGTTATGTTGTTCCTGTTAATTTGTCTTTCAAATAAGGTCAAATCACTAGCGGCTCGTACCCACGAGACAGGTGAAGTGCTGTACAGTAAAAGATACAGGCACTTCACCTGTTTTGTAGGCACGAGCCGCCAGTGGGTCAAATATATGCTTATATCACAATCCATGTTAAATCGTATCATTAGTTTCATAAAATCATTATTCCTACTTACTTGGACGTTTGCATTACCCACTACTGTCTCTCTCGACATTTCCAGCTCCAATTTTTTCAGTTCTATTTCCTTTCCAGCTTGAATGGTCAATATCCTCTCCTCTCTTTCCTTTCACTCACGTGCAAGTAGAATTCTCTCCTCTCGTTCCTTCTCCTCACGTTGAATTCTCTCCTCTCGTTCCTTTTCTCCATCAAATTCTCTATCTGCTTTTACTCTCTCCAACAAATTTTTAATAATTTCTTCATTATAACCTATTGATGCAGTGAAATGAAATGAAATGAAATGAAAAAGTTTTTATTCTCAAAAAAGCAACATGATACAATCACTTGAAATATATTATACAATAATTTCATAGAATAATACTCCCCACCTAGAAACAAGTCTGTGTGTGGGGAGGGTCGTATACAAAATATAAATAAGTTTACAAAACACTAGAGAAAAATGTATACGGTCTGTAATTTTATACTTATTCGGCTAGAATCACTCAATAAAGTAAAATAAAAATCATGAAATGTGAACAAAGTTTTCGTTAATAAATTATATTTTAAGCAGAAACAGTAAAATTTCTAGAACCTTTCAAAGTAATCCAGCAGTATTGGAGTAAAAAGTAATAGGAAGATTTTCTAAATTATAGAAGAAAAGGCAGAGGAGAAACAATAATTTACCCTAAATATAAGGAGACCTAATTAATTCTTCACTGGCCTCATTTCCAATGCCGAGCAGCCACATCCCCATCCAACGATTAAAGATGGCAATGCTGACCCCCTCAGTGTGCAATATATCCCAGGGAAGATTACGATAGAGGGAATGAGCCAGATAAAATGAATTGGATGAATCTAGATGATGAATGAGTCTGGGAATCTGAATTCCAACGTGTACCCTGTTCCTAGTTGGATAGTTGTGTTCAAGGTTTGTGAATATAGTCCTGTTTTTAAATATGTGAATTGCTAAATTTTTAATGTAAAGTTGCCGTATATCAAGAACAGGGAAATCTTGAAACAGGAGATTTGTGGGATATCTTGTACTTTTCTTAAGAATTTTTTTCATGATAGCCTTTTGTGAGACGGCAAGAGGCCTCAAGACAGCTTATGATGATCCACCCCATGCTAGGATGCCATATTCCAGGAGTGATTGAACATACGCATAGTAAACAGTTCTGCACTGAGCCACAGTCAGCACCCGACTGATCTGACCAAATGCATGGAGAAACCTCCTTATTCTGGTTTTTAGTTGCTGGATTTGAGGTACCTAATTGAATTTATTATTCAAGGTTACCCCCAAGTATTTAAATTCTTCTACACACTCAACAATACTGCAGTTACAGGTGACTGACTGCGGCTCACCACAGACATGCAAGCGCAGCTCTCTTCCCCCCTGGATTGGCACCCCCTTCTGGTAAAAATAGGCAAACATTTAGTTTTATTTACATTTAAGGTAAGGGTATTCCTGTCCAACCACTTTTTGATTTTTAATAAGTCATTAGAGGCCTTAATGTATACTTCTTCCCAAGAACTCCCATAGGTGACCAGGGCCATATCATCAGCAAAAAGATAAAGTTTTCCTTCCAATTCCAATTTTGAAATATCATTGATGTATATAATGAAGAGAATGGGACCAAGGTTACTGCCCTGCACCACTCCAAAATCTACATTAATTGAAGGGCTTTCAGTACCATTTATGGATACTATCTGTTGTCTATTAGAAAAGTAACTCTTGAACCAATCCAGAGACCTGTTCAACACTCCAATTGCTCTTAGCTTTTCAAGTAATTTATTCCTGTCCACTGAATCAAAAGCTTTGGCAAGATCAAGGAATGATAAAAGTACTCGTTTCTTTGAACCTACTTGCTGAGTAACAAATTTAGTGACATCAAACAAGGCATCTGAAGTATTTTTATTGGATCGGAAGCCATATTGTATATTGTCTATTATATGATTTAGTTCAAGATAATTTGATAGTTGGATTTTAACACATTTCTCTAAAATTTTGCTGTGACTGTAAGGAGTGAGATTGGTCTGTAGTTAGCCATGGAAGATTTGGAGTCGGATTTATGAATGGGAATAACCTTGGCCACCCTCAAAGCTACTGGAAATTCACCACTGCAGATACTCAAGTTAATTAAATGTAATAAAGGGATTATAATTGTATTTATGTTTTCTTTAATCAATCGCGCAGGGATAGAGTCATAACCTGGAGCCGACGCCCCTCTTATGCTCATTATGATATTAAAGAGTTCTTGCTGAGTAACAGGCCTAAGTACGAATTGAGAGTGTGTTACAAGATCTACTTCCTCACCTGTATCATCAACTGGATCAATGGCTTCAGCCAGTTGCCGCCCCACAGAGGCAAAGTAATTATTAAAGTTTTGAGCAACGTTCTCAATTTCTCTATTGTCTTTGAGGGAACCAGCACCACCACCACAAAAGCTCTCAACTGGGAAGGCCCCCCTTGTGGAAGGTCGACCTGCTATATCGTTGACTACTGACCAGAATTTCTTAGGATTCCCGTGTGCCTCAGTAACTTTTTGCTTGTAGTAGTTATTTTTAACATGTTTTAGGAGGTATTGCAATCTATTTCTGTAACGGATAAATCTATTCCTAAGGTTATCATTGAACGGTTGTCTACTTAATTGTTTTTTAAGTTTGTCTCTGTATCTTATAGAATTTACTAAGCCTGATGTTATCCAGGGTTTGATTTTAGTTGCTTTCGCATTAACTGTGATTTGAGATGTGTTATTCTGAATTATTTCATTAATTGTACTAATAAACTTATTAACTGATGAGTTGATATCCTGTGTTTCTGTGACATGATTCCAGTTTTGTGAAGAGAGTGAATTGTTAATGTTTGTCCAATTTTTCTTATAGGTAATTCTCACATTATCTGAAATTTGGTATCTAGGTCCGGAATGAAATACATGTAAACAAGTAGTTAAGTGATCTGTTATAGCATTTTCCAGTATGATTGATTTGACGTTGTAATTTATGGGAGATTTCAAAAAGTAGTGATCTATGCATGTATTACTTGCTGGTCTTGTAGGTTTGTCAATGCAAGACATGAAGCCAGCTTCATAGAGAATATCTAAATAGCGCTCATGGGGTGAGTTGGGGAGCGTATTCAAAATATCGCAATTTATATCACCGGCAAGGATTCTAAGCTTAGGAACTGTTTGATCAGTGTTGCTATAATAGTCACTCAAACCCTGGATAAATAAATTTAGATTAGAGTTGGGGCTTCGATATATCAGGAGTATTTCGCAGGGAGTCCCCCTCCAGCCGAAATTCAATGATAGGGCCGTGGCCACCCCGCCAATGGTCAATTGCCTACAATTAACTGACAGCGAACTATTGGCATAGACTACTAAACCATCACTGCTATTCAAATTGCGATGCGTTTTGAAAATATTGAAACCGTCGATGCTCAAAAGGTCGCTGTCTCTATTACCAAGCCATGCTTCTGTTAATAGAACAAAATCAAATTTAACATTTAATCCCTCTAGGGTTACTAAAAACTCGTCTATATTTCTATTGTAGCTCCTAATGTTCTGCTGGATAAGACTGAGTGATTCATATTTGTTTGGATTAAGGTTCGAGAACATATATTTATAATTATGAATATCATAACATTTTTTACATTCAACAAGTGTTACGTCATTATCATCAAGTGCTGTGTGGAACATATAATAATTTCAAAATTTCAACAGCTACCTGGCGTGTCGCTAGGAAATTGTTACAAGTACAGAATTTTTTAAAGTAGTAATCTATTTTCATGCAACGTAATATTTATACAAGTAATTATGCTACTCAGTGTATGTAATTTTTTAATAGCTGTTATTTACCAGTTTCTGTTGAACTTCAGTAGCTATAAACACTATTATATTCAATATAACTGATGATGGTAATAGGGGGAAAAAAATTGTATCTTGTGTAAAATTAAATAGAATGGAAGACAATAATTCGGAGTAGGCTACGTGTGGTGATCTTTTAGGTTGTATATAAATAAGACAGGTTGAGATGTCTCGAAAAGAATTAATTATTACATTAGTAACATTATGAGTATAAATCATCACGAAAAACGTTCTATAATTTTATTTACTTAATGACGTCACTCGACAATTGAACTTGAAAAATGTGCTTTGTAGCTATTATACATATCAAGTGGGTCAATGTGTAATATGAAATATTATCATAATTCAAATACAAAGTAATTATTATCAATTGAATAGGATATATAATTTGAAAAAACCAATTGGGAATTTTGACTACAGATTAAGACTAGACGAGGTGATTGCAGTGAGAAAGATAAAGTAGAATCTATTGGGAAAAGAAGATCTTTGAAAATTGTTTCTTCTAATCATTCTGAGATAAGAAAACAGTAACAGTGTTGTTATTGTCATTTCTCATTCTACAAAGCTTCAATAAGAAACTCAATTGGTTTCAATAAACCTTTATTTGAGGAAAAAGAAAAATCTTCTTTAAATCGAAATAATCAAGACGACATAATGCATTTCTTACGTTAAAAACTAAAATAATAATTCCGCGATTTATAGAAATTAGATCAGTGGGTGAATGAATTACCGTAATCTTTAGGACGTACAGATTTACAACATAGCGTTTAATTCTCTCTTCTTCCCATCATCATTTCACTCATTAATAAATAATAATAATAAATTATAAATAATAAATAATAATAATAATAAATAATAAATTTTTTTTTCTACCCATTATATTATTAATAGTGAAATTAATGAAAGATAAAGATTATTATCAGCTGAATGTGAGTCGGAACAGGCAATAGCCTAATCCTTGTATGTTAGAAGAAGAAGAATAAATAATAATAATCAATTAAAATGAATAAGATTCTATCAAATTAGCCCATAATTAATACTTATATTTTTTTCTAATAGATGACAATGTAGAAAAGGGCATTAATATTACACGCCACTCTCCTACTCAAGGATTATTTGTGTTTATCTACTAAGATTGTTACTGAGAAAACATAGTTAAATGGCCACAGATACACTATTATAATTATTATTATTATCAATCATCAAGATTGACATCTATCTGCTTCTGCCGATCCGAAATATATTTGGGTCTTGGAAGTACCTGATACTGTAAAGAGCAAGAAAATCAAACAGTGATATACTTATACGACCTCATAATTCAATTCATTATTCACAAATTTATGAGGAAACCGAATGAGATAATCGATATGAATTTGAATCTACTTCTAATAGTAAGAAAAATATTTTCTATAATCCTAAGAATATGGATATGTATTGTAGCTAAATGACAAGATTAATTTGGCCAATTAATTTGAGAAATATTCGGGTTAATTTTTATCGTGTAAAACTGACTGTATATAGGCTATAGGTAATACTTGTTACTATCATCATTATCGTACGCGTTATTAATAGGGTACATGTGTGAGATCAATCTTCAATCTTCAGTTCAACATGACTCAGAACAAAATAAAATTAGAATCAGCCTACGTATGTAGTCAATTATTTTGATTTTACAATGGAATATTACTTTATAATCAATATAATACATTTTAAATATTATATGAAAATTTGATTAAGATAAATTGGAATAATAATATATTTTCAAAATAAAAAGTTCTGCACTCGGTCTGTGAGTGAAAATATAAAGAAACAAAGAAGAAAAAATCCGGAATTTCAGTACATTACTCATTTGCAGCTTCTATGCCTGGTCCATGAACTTGTTCATTAGGATTGTTGGTCTCCAAAGATAGTTGTGGTTGTTGAATTGCTACCGAGTCGCCTCCCTCAGAGCTGATCTTGAACTCCTCTAGCTGATCAAGATGCGCAATTCTAAGTGATTTTCCTGATTCGCCCTTCTTGACCATCACTCGACAGTCTCTGGTCCAGGCTGCTGTTAGTTTTCTGGATTTCACCAGCTCTCTGGCCGCGTTGAAGATTAGTCTGGTATGCGGTGTCAGCTGTTCGTTCAGATAGACTTGTGAATCTGGCCATGAGGTGTTGACTTCATTAGCGGATAGCGTCTTCCTTACTTTACGCGCTATGATCCATTCATTTTTTATAGCACGCGAAACAAATGCGACTATAATGAGAGGTGGACGGTTTTCGCCACGTTTTCGCGGTAGTCGATGGACTGCGGAAACGTCATACATGTCATAACGAATGTCCAGTAGGTTAGAAATCTTGTTGAGTATGGCATACACATTCTCTTTCGGGGTTAGCGGATACCTGAATTAAATTAAATTGTACGTGTGTGTTGTTGTAGTTCCTGCAAATCCGTGTTTACTTTATCTACTACACATTTCAGTTTTTTATTTTCACTAGTAAGACTTGCGATAGTATCACTGTCAGATTTAGATTTGGATTTGATTTTTTCGATTTCAGCTTTGATGTAGATATTATCTTTCGCTATAATGTTCATATCTATTTGCAATTTGTCTAACTTACAGTCTGTCTGGTCTAAACGTTTGTTGAGGTCGTCTCTTAAAGCTGTAATGGCGTTGAAAATATTGAATATATCTGAACTTAGTTTGTCCTCTTTTTTAGCACTGCTAGTTCCTTCAGAACAGTCGTCGCACTTCCAATTGCTACGCAGAGAGTTTTTCTTAGTGGGGTCACTTTGGAAATGTTTTATACAAGAAGTATGAAATGAGGTTCCACATTTGGAACACTTGAAATAATTTTCTTTCGAAGTACCTAAGTCTGTGTTACACTTATTACAGTTCTTCTCAGCCATGACCAAAACAATCGAATATTGAGATTAATCAAAGATTACTTTATAAATTACGGATTTGGAACACACAATAACTGAACGAGAGTCCGTAATACACGCAAAGAGTAATAAATAATTAATAATTTGTAGGTTATTCACTTCACGAAACACGATTTTGGGCACGCCAGGCAGCCGTAGACAGGTTTAACGGTAGGACGATAAGCTCTCAGGCAAACGATGCTTCTCCATCCACTGACTGATTACGACTGTAAATTTCAATCAAATGCTTCTTCCTTAGTAAAATTCAATCTGAAATACATTCATTGTTCTTCTATCTGTGGTTGAGTGTTGATGGGAGAGATGTAGCCTATTTGAATATTCAGAGAGTGAATCAGTTTTGCTCTAAGAGAGATTAATGAACTAATGTCACGATTTTTGGAATCACCCTCTCCAAGGATGAACATTTATATGTCTTAACTCCGCCATTATGTTTAGATACAGCACAAATTTATATCATCGTTAGCTTATTGAATTTCAGTCATTTTACAGGTTTCCATAGTCTATAATTGTACGGAGTTATGCAGAAAGGAACCAACCCACAATCAACTACTTTCGAGATATCGCGTACCAAAGATGAAACTGCAATAATACCTCCCATTTTATTATCGAATAATATATTCTGATTTTGGGAACATATATGTGCTCTTAATATAATGAACAACATATTTATGAACAAAAAAGCATTAATTCCTCATTTTATGGCATTTATGTGGGTTGGTTCTTTTCTGCAAAAAACATATCCTACTTGATGTGTTATGCAGGAAGGAACCAACCCACATAATTGCCATAGGAACCAGACTAAAATTTCTGTTTTTTCAGAGATAAAGAATCATATGAGGCTAATTTTTTCACTCATATATTAATACTATAAAGAAAAGTGTTTTTCCAAAATTCCCCCCCCCATCTTGCATCACTGTTTCACGTTCTACAAGATTAAAGTGACTTAATCTGAATTTTAGTCCAAATCTATTCAATATTAAATTCTGAAGAATCTAGTATAACTTACATACAATTTTTTATGGCAAGAACATTATTGTGGGGGGGGGGAGTCGAATGTTGAGAGCACTGCCTCCCAGAGTAATATTACTGAGTTTAAAATGTGTCAACTGTCAACAGATTTGATTTCCATGGATGGAAATTGAGATTAGTACAACCTTAGCCTGAGCTGTCATAGATCAAATAGAATTAGGTAGATCAATTAATTTACAGAAGGCTCTGAAGTATTTCCAGACGACGGCTCCATCTGCGCAGCTCTAGCTGCACCACTATAACTTTGTTGATTATATACATATCGTGTAAAGATTATTTATATGATTCGAGTATAGAACTGCAAAGCTCGAGCCGTCGCTTAGGAATGCAACCTCAACGGGTTGAGTGCACCTCAAATAAGTGCACGGGTTAATCATCTGCAGCAACATTGGAATTATGATCATATCTTATGGTATACACCTTTGGGGTAACTCTTGTCATGCTTCAAAAGTTTTTATTTGGCAAAAAAAAGCAATGAGAGTGTTGAACAACTTGAGAAACAGAGAGTCTTGGAGAGAAAGTTTCCGAAGTCTGAAAATACCTACTAAAATTTCCTTCACTTTTAATTCTTTATAGTTTGCTATAAGTTGAAACAAATATGGAATCTTCACCGTGTCTGGGAGCCAATCATTGTTACTCTACCCGACGTGGAAATTATCTATTATTGCCTCAAATAAGACTCTCCAAGACAAGAGATAGCCATATCTTCCAACAAAACAAGATCTATAACAATCTATCTTCAAAAATTAGAGAGCTGCCAATTTATGAATTAAAAAAAAAAATTGTTAAAACTAAATTGACTGAGTGGGTTTTCTATTCTGGAGAGGAGTATCTTCAGTCTATAATTCAATAAATGTTTAATGTGTCATGTACCATTTTATCTTTGGTATCACTAAAGATTACTAAGCCAATTGATTACTCATGTGAATATTGAGGTTTGAATTGTGCCAACTTTGTAGCATGTTTTATAAGGTTTTTAAATATTTTAATATTGTATTTCTTTATTACTTGACAAGTGTTACTTTATTATTTTACAATGTAATGCTATTCTGGCAATAAAAGAATCTTGAATATTGAATAATTTCGTTGATGTTTGATTGCAGATGGCTTGGTGGACATAATTACAACATTTCGTGGCATTGCTGAAAGGATGTATTACAGACAATTTGAAACTATTGAGAATAAACTGTGAGTACAATATTATTCTTGGGAAAATGTGCTACAACATCATTCATTTCAGTTTTAATTTGAATTTCGAGGAAAATGCTCATCGTAGCAAATTAGATAGAGGTGCAACAATGTAGACCAACTAGTCAGCCTATTTGAAGAACTTAGAGGTTCTTAGCGTGGTGGATGAATGTTCAAATAGTTCAAATAGCTTGAAGAATAGAAGCTGGTGGGCATGAACAGTATTCGCTGTGAGCATCTGACTGTTCTCATCATCCATTCCTTCCCTTCTTCCTTCGTCTTCCTACCTGTGATTCATAATACTTATACTTTATACTTACTCACTTATCATTTCATTGTCTCAAATTCGTTTTCATTTCCTTCTCATTAGGTTACTTTCTTATTTCGTATATTTCATTCAAATGAATTCTACTCATTTATTTCGTTTTACATCACAAACTGCAAGTAAATATTCTACTCTGAACTATTTTACACGACACTGCAGTCATAAATTTGAACACTGTGTTGAAAATGGAGTAGAATCCGAAAGCGCTCCACGTGGTGTGAGTAGTAGGTTATATTCAAGCTGATATTCAAATTTGTGGCTGCAATGTCGATTAAAAGTCAATGTCGGTTCAGAGTGAAATTGAATGAATTATTATTTCATTGAAGTTCGTAATAATCATCTAAAGCAAGTGTTTATTGACAATAGAATTAGGTTTTCACATCTTATGGCTTTTCATGGTGGGGAGACCCTTACGGGTAGTCCCACGTCGCCAATGTGTACTTGGCCAGAACCAGTCACCCATCCAAGAGTGCAGCCCACAGTGTTCGTGACTTAACATCACGTTCACCGATTAATCACCGTCACCGTGAGACCAATTGCCAGTACATATGTATTAATAAATTGTACAGATACAGATTATGTAATATGTGATAGTGTACCTACTATGTGTGATATGTGATACTGGTAGTGTACTGTCGTTCGTACTGATGTAACTCGTTCCTGCACACATAGGCTTCGGCCCATGCATGAATATCTTGTTCATTATTTTGTTAACATTTTTCTTGGCATTGTGAATGAATGAATAATAAAATCTATAAGCTGCGCTCTGGTGTATAATTGTATGCATTTATCAGCGAAATTCAACATGTGAAGAATAGTAGATGTAGGTGAAAATTATATTGTAGATAACATAAAAATCTTAGGTGGTATCTTGCTTCTCAATTATCAGAGCATTATTTTGATAACCAAGTAATGAAGCTTCTCCATGTTCTTATGAATATCTTAGCCTATTCAAGTTGCCAAGTCGAATTCGTTGGTCATGCAAACCGAGATTCAACATACAAGTAAACTCAAACATTTTTGCGGTTGCGAAAATTGAATATGGGATAGAATGAAAGATGGAAACTGATTCTATTCTGGTGATAGAATAGTGTAGAACGAATTGAGTTGAATTCAATATGGCGGAATGAAACTTGAGAACCGAAATTTAAATGAGAAGACGGTTCAATTCTATTTCAATATCCTAAGTCAACGACCGTCTGTCCAATCAAAGAAGACATTCTGGCAAGATATGGAAATAACTCCAGCTCGATCAATATTGTTTCAGGAATGATAAATTTGGTCGCAAAATGTAGAAAACATTCTGCTCAAAAGTTTGAAAACAAATTTATAATTCTTGAATTAATGTTGATTAATCTGAAGTCATTCTCCCATCTTGCAAGAATGTCTTCTCTGTTTGGACAGACTATAACTTTTTACAAGAAATATCCGTTTCCAAATTTTTCACCCGCTCTGTATGTCCACAGATTCATTTCAAATTGGGAAGATTTGTCGAGCATCAAGCCAAGGAAGATTTACTCGTTGAACGAGTTGAGCGCTTTTCTCCTGCAAAAGTCAAAAGGAACTGGAATGTTACCAGCCGTGGAATACTCCACCAACTATCTAATATTCACCGATAAAGAGGCCAAAGGTCGCCGGGTCTATCGAATTGGAAGAATGTGGGACCAGGAATACACCAATGGTGGCGGACTCAAGTAGGTGTAAATATCATTAGCCTACTTATAATGCCGTGTTCAAACGGGGAAGATTTGATACAAAGTAATGATACAGAGAACAAAATTGATACACAAAGCCAACTCGTTATGAGGCATTTGCAACAACAATAGTTTGAAAGGAACGTTCACGGATCGCCGCTATACATATAAGAAATGAGCTGTTTCTATTTCTCAATGATAAAATATTTTGAGAGCATTTATACGTATAGATTAGGTAGGTAGTATTTTCAGTCGAATTAATATGAGAATAAAATATTTATTTCGCCAAAATTACATAGTTACAGAATAATGATATAGTTAATAGTAATAATAATATAGTTTATAGTTAATATAAATATTGATATATACAAAATACATGATAGAAATGTAAATTATAATAAATTTCAATGATTTGGCACAGTCAGCAGAGTTAAACTCTTGCACTAGCTGTGAGTTCATGAAGCGAAGTGTAATTCGTGTTATTTCCACTGAGCGGAGGAGGAGAGCCTGTCAGCTAGTCATGAAATAAATGAATGAATGCATTCTATTCGCAGAAAGAGTACATGACGAGTTCTCAAATCAAAATCTCGTTTATTCCACAATCAATATACAGTTCATGGAATAATATTTCATCAACTAATAATACAATCTTATAGATAATTAAAGTACTAGAATAAATTTTTATTTCTATAGAAAAATATAATGATTGCAATATTATAAATAATACAGTACTAGATTAAACTTTTATTTGCAATTCTGTGATAGAATGAGCCTACATGGGCACTATGGCCTGTACGTAGTCTCGAGTTCTTAGTGTCCCATTACACAATAGTCTACATGAATTATGAAAAAAAACATCTTGTCTTTTGTCGTGTGCCTTTTCATGAAACATTCAGATTCTCATGACAAGATCCAGATCCCCCTGATAAGGAGGGCAGTGGATGCTTTTTAATTCAGTAGAAAAGTGTAAGATAGAATTTATTAACGGAGTGGAAGAGTGGAAATAGAGTTCACGTGAACTGAGAATACTGTACCTCTGAATTATTACTGTGCCCAAAAAAATATTTTGGAAAAACTGACCAGGGTATACGACCTCCCCTTATTGTTGGATCACGAGATTTTTGGTTACAGGTGCTTCGAAGACAAGGTATGGTATGAGAAAGATGTCTCCACAATAATGATGAGAGGATTCTTGGCTGAGGTGATTGAATACCAGGGTGATGAAATGTATGTGCTGGACGAGTATTCAAAGCTTCAGTTGCTGGATAAATCTATTCATAGGCTCTCAGTCTGGATCTGTCCGACCAGCGAGGTGAGTTTTGATTGGAAATACATAGACTGTATTTGAGACTGATTTAAGAGACTAATAAATACAGAGACAGATTTGGAGACTGTATTATCACAGTGTGGTCAGTGATGTGAACTGTTTCATAGCAGATTGCTTGAATAAATAAATATATTATTATATAATAAGCTGAATTGGTAATTCTGTATAAAATCCTCTGAACCATTTTCATGCTTTTAAGTCCAGTTACAAGACTTGGCAGAACTATCATAATGATAGATTTGATCAAACCAGCCAGTCGAAAATTTCAATGGCCAGGCACTATGATTATTCAGTCTCTATAAGGTTCAAGAAAGATGCCCCACATGTTTAAGTTACCAATTTCAGAATGATTTTTGTTACCGATATTTTGTCATGTAAAGTAACAACTTTGTATATTATCAATATGTAGAATATCAGGACTTGTTCATGTTTCTCATTCATTGACACCATTACTCAAATCATAGTCTAATATAGTATTATCATTACTATAACTATACAGGTAAGAAAAACTAGGCATAACCTGTATTATCTCTTCCCTGAATTTTGATAGATATAGTAAGTCTGAAATAAGGTTATATTTTACAATCGCAGCACTTCACTCTAGAATATCAGGCTACATCCAGGAAAAACGTAACAAAGATTTTTAAATTTGGAATAATAAGATAAGAAACCAAATCAATTATTGCACTCCAAAATCTATCAAAATATCAAATCAAATAAAAAATTTGAGCCACAATAAAACCATATCATAGGCTAGACTGTATTTTAATTAGACGTAATAGAAAGCCTATTCTGAAAATTAATATTCTAATCAATTGGTATGGGATAATATATCACTGAAAATGCTGTAAAAAGTTTTTTAGAGAAATGAACCTCTTTAAATTGCTGGAGTGAAGTCCTTTTGTGCTCCTCAAGAACATTATCAGCACAGATATTTATATCACTTACATAAAAACCACTTTCTTGAAAATAAATATTTCAAGATTTCAAATTGATTTTGGGGAGCTCAATAGAGTGTTGGCAATGTGCTCGAGAAGCATGAAAGTCCTCCACTCCAGTAAGGTAATTTAGTAAGTTCCCTCTCGGTAAGGAATTTTTGATTTCATTGTTAATGATAATAATATCCCAGATAATATTTACACACAGCAGCTCGTCATGGATAAAGAAATCACTTTCTTGAAAATTAGTATTTGGAGAATTCAAATTTATGTTGGAGAGCTCGGTTGTCTTAATTGATTTTAATCTATTTCGGAATTTTCGAAGACAAGTGCATTGACATTGTAAAGTGATATCAAGTTAAAAAATAACTTTTTACAACAAAATACAATCCTTACATCAATTTTATCTTAAATACATCTGAATAGACTATTCAAAATCGGTTTGCCTGAAAGCAACATAAAAACCATTATTTTTCAGTTGTATACCTATCTTATCCAAAACAAAGCAAAAAAATTGAAATATCTTATGTAGAGAATATTGAGGAAGAATAGTTAACATGTAGCAAGGATTCACATATTTCAAGTTCTAGGCATTGAAGAATGCTTCAACATTAATAACAATAATGCAACCAAAAACGATTATTCTTAGCATTTCAGAAGCTTTAGAAACAACTATAGAGTAGCAGAAGATAATTCGCAATTGAGTTTTCAAAATATGGCAGTTTAAAGATAGCGAACAATACTGTTAAAACGACCATTTATCCGTTTTATTCAGTACTGTACCTCACAATTCTAGCTTTATCATAATTTGTGAGTCATTTCTTATAGTTTTATCTTATTCTGTTATTCTCTCATTTTTATATTCTTCAATCATTATTCTGTTTGCTGTTTGAATCACAATTTTGTAACGTGTATCGTGTATGAACTACTAATCGGAGAGGGGCTTATTTAGACCAATGGCAGACGTTCACTGTGATTGGTTCAAGCGTCGACCAATAGCGGTGCTAGACCCTTAGTATTAATACTACACTCCTCTCCACTTGTAGACTCTTTACCAGAGATCACTGGCGACTCGTGCTCACGAATCAGGTGAAGTTCTGTACAGTAAAAGATACGGGCACTTCACCTCTTTCGTGAGCACGATCCGCCAGTGCCATAGATTGATAATTGTGTAGCATGCGAGATCGTTTCTCGATTTTTCCACCACAATATCATCTTCTCAACGAAAAAATTTAAAATTCTTATGCTTAGATTGTGTTTATAAATGATGTTTCTATAACAAGTTTAAAATACTTATTGTAATTGTTTTTAAGGATACAATTCTCAGAATAGAATTGCATATGGGCATGTCTCGTGGACCTATGTCTGATATCATTCATCCAGTAAACGTGCGTGTGGCAATTAGCAATCTAATGACTCATATAGTAATGACAGAAACCTTCTATATCAGCGCCAGTACCTCGAAAGTTCTCAAAATTGGTGAGTCGCTGAAAATCTTCTGTGTAAGCGGACACGGCTACATGTGCAGCTATAACAAAGAAAATCCTCTAGGAAGATTAGAAAATATCACCAGATCGGTCAATGTTGGATCAAAAATATTTATTTGGTCTCAAATTGTAGATCAGAATTTTTCCTTATCAATAATTTTTGAACCAATATTAACCGAGCTGGAATCATTTTCTCATCTTGCCCGAGGGTCTTCTTTGCTTGGACAGACTATAACTGCTGCAAATTTTGGCAGAACTATGAACATGCTCCCGACTCGTTCAAATTCTGATAAAAATCATTTCATGATTTTGTGTCACCAAAAAACTTTTTTTAATCCTCGTTTTAAAGTAAAAACTAGTCCATTCTTTTAGTCTTTTACTATTAGAGTCCATTCAGGCTCTATAGAAAGGGGGTAGACGCACCATCCGCCATTCTGTGGTCAACTTTTAGCGCCAGGTTTGAGATCATATAATATTTTTTATGATAAAGACAATCAACAGATGTTAATCAAGTTGAGTAAATGTTTTGGAATCTTGGAGGTCAATTTGTCTTATAAAATGATTTATATTGCTTGGTATCAAATTTCAAAAAATATAAATATTTAAATAACAAAACTAAAATTTCAAAAATACAAATTTGCCAGATGCAGGAAGATGCATCCAGGTTAAAAAATTGACTTGAAAATTGCCAGACTGGAAACCAAATGCAAATTTAATGCTCTGTGAAGTGATTATTATTTCTTCTGACTAAATTTTCATGATTAATAATATGTTTGACAGTAGAGTTGAATGAATTCAAATTTGACGATACTAGTTGACCACAGAATGGCGTATGGTGCGTCTACCCCCTTTTTATAGAGCCCTAGAATGAACCAATCCCTTGACTTAATCAGATTTGGGTGGAGATTATACCATTATTTAGTGCCAATTTTGTACCACCAAAAAATAATTTTGTACCCCTTTCATGTTTTAGGACAGAAGTGATAAAAAAGTGGTGGCTGTTCACCGGCCTGCGCCAAATGCAATAAAACCTATATCAAAAGCAGAAATTTTTAATCATTTTAATGATAGAAAACCAGCTGATATCACCGAGCTCACTCTTTCGCCATTACTCAGCTGTCTTTTAAATGAATAATGAAAAAATGAAACTGAAATTTCAACTATTAACTATACTCTATTCACGATCACTTGAGACGGGATAAAAAAACTTTTTGTGTGTGTGTGTGCGTGTAATGGAAGATCTTCTTCTATGCGAAGCTTTCGGCCACAGACCAACATCTGTAGCCAATCACAGCTCAAGACTACAGTTTTAAGACAAGACAAGTCGGACTGTATCCAATCACAGCTCCATACAAGAGTCAGATGTTCAACTGTTTCGCATAGAAGAAGACCTTCCATTACACGCACACACACTCAAAAAGCTTGTTTATTCCGTCTCAAATGATTGTGAATAGACTATAGTAGACTGCTGCAGAGAAAAATGAATCATGATTTATTCGTTTGTAGCAAATATTTGCAGCAGTCTGCTCGCAAGGACGCATCAGCTTCATTCATTCGTATGGCTTTGTAATGCTCACGAAAGTAAAAATAGGTCCACATGGAATCAGGTCAAAGTCCCTTGCCACCTAATAAGTGCAGACAGAGGAGAGAAATGGCAATAAAAAAAAGATCATAATAACCTAATGAAATAAAATCCAGCAATTCTTCCATAAACTTTTCTATCATAAACAATTCTAACATAATTCAACTTTGAGCCGTCCCAACCACTTGACAGCTCTATCCGTGGCTTCATGCAGCTCTCTTATGTCACCCTAGAAGAAATGGATGGGGCACTCCTCGGTTTTGTGACTCTTAGTTTCCATGTCGCCAGAATCACATATATCTGACTCCAGGAGGCCCATTACATGTACGCTCATAGGCACATGGCGGATCGCCCTTAGCCCGCATGAAACCGATTTAGAGCACACCACTCTTTCCTTTGGAGATTGAATCCATGTACCCTTCTGGTAGAAGATAACTAACTGTTCCTTGGCGCATCCTGCATCCATTTTGCCCTTTATCTCTCCCCAATATTACCACGTTGACTTTCTGGATATATTTTAAGCATGGAGAGTTTCTGGATCTAAGGTTAAGTTACTCATAGGGAAGAGTGGTACGACCCCAATCTGCTTAAAGTATCAACTGGTTCTCTATCAAAACACAACATTTTCCTTCCACAATTATCTTGGGAAATGAACAAATGATCTTCATCAGCATTCTCAGAATAATAATTACAGTATATCGCCGTACATCGTGGTATTTGGATTATGCAGGCACTTCTCCCATTCTTTATTAGATGTTCTTCTCCATGCAGCTGTACCGGTGCCATGCAACAGGAGCTGGTCTGACAGTGCCCGAGATTATTCTTAGAGCACTGTTGAGTTGGCTGTCCAGGCTCTTAGTGCTTCAGCTCAGCTGATAAGCTGTAATTGAAATAATTCAAAATAATAGCTTTCTTATGGCATTTGGCACATGACGGAGCCCAGTCTCCACTTTTCAATCACTTCTATCCCAAAACGGAAAGGTGTAAATTGTTTGGTGACAATTTAAAACAATATTAGCACTAAATTATATCGTAATTTCAATTTGAACAAAGCGATTTCCATATTCCTATTATTTTAAAATTGGGGAGGGGTACAAAATTTTTTCAGGATGTTGAATAGTACAGAATTGGCACAAGAATATTTTTTGGTGGTACAATATAGTACAAAATTGGCACTAAATTATGGTAGGCCTCTAATTTCTATTCAAATTCGGTCAAGTCGAGGGATTGGTTTATTTTCACCTCGAAACATGCAGTAATACAAAAAGTTAGGGAAGCGGTTTATCCCAGTGGTAGAGAAAGTCTAATTGGTGAGATTAGATAAGCGACGTGCCTCTACCACCACTGTTGTAATGGCAACCGGTTCCTCTGAATTCAATTTATGAGCCTAAAATCGCTTCCCGGTGGTTCGGATCCCACCTAAAGCAGTACCGTAGGTCCATTCATCTCTCATCATCATCCTTCCCATTACCCATACACAGGCCCAAGAGCCCATGTAGGCATCACCCTCACAAAAAAAGGAAGTTTTCTAGAGACACAAAATGGTATTCAGTACAGCAGCCAGCTGCACATGTGGCCCTGGCCTCATGAGACGGTTACTTGTATATAAAATTCACGATTCATGAGTTATTTTTAATTGAAAATGTTCATGAGACATGGCACAGTATTAGAATTGTATCATCCATCAATATTTATTGAAAGCCTTTAATGATCATTGTAGCTCTAAACTTTGCTCTATTGAGACTAAACTTCAATTAACTAATAATGTCTCGAATTTTCCAAATAAATCTGTGGTTTGACAACATCTTTTCATTTAACTTATAATGCAATATCATAAATACAGCAATCGACTAATTCCTATTGATAATAATCATATGAAATGGAAATGAACACACATGTAAAATGGTAGAAAAATATATTTCAATGTATTTTTTGTTCAGTTAATTGAAAAATATCAAATAAATTGGTTTAAAAGAGCCATGGCTGTGGGGCTCATTCGTTTATACTAAGACGAACAAAATGTGTTTTCTACTTTCAGAAGGAGAATTGCCTTTAATTGGGGAAAATTTCAATGGTGACAACCCCCTTCCACCAGTTACCCCACCGCCAGTTACCCCACCACCAACCCAGCAAGAAAAACCAAAGTACGTATTTCAAGTATGATAATAGGAGCCTATATGATAATACCCTTTCTAGACGGAAAAGAGTTGATAGGCCACACAGTAATGATTCAGAGTTAAGGATTGATAAAGGAAGGAAACCCATGATACAAAACATTTGCAACGCCAATCTGGTTTAAAAGAATCGACAAAATCTTTAATTGGGAATATATAATTATAATTATGATTATAACTATAATAATATATACTATATAATTGGGAATGAACTGATTCTATAACTCAAGAATTTTTTCAAAAAATTCAATTCTCCAAGTTTTTTTATAAGTTTTATTAAAACTTTTTAGAGAATTCTATTCAATGTATTTTTTGTTCAGTTAATTAAAAAATATCAAATTGTCGATCAAATTATCAATTGGCATTGTCGATTGAGCTTATCACTCTCTGTGTAACTTACTGTATGTATTTGTTTACATTCGGCTCGTTTCCAATACCACTTGTTGCAAATGAAGAGTATTGTGTCAATGAGCTTCCTCCCTGTACAATTGACGAGTATCAATTTTGAACTCTGTATCAATAGGCCTACTCTATCACTGCATGTATCAAATGTAATCCGTCTGAAAAGGTCTTCAGCTCTTCTCAAGTCTATAATAATTATCGCATTAATGTTGAAATCTTTCGATTGATCCACCTGGAACGCAACCCTGATTTTGAAAATACTTTGCTATGGGAAATTGAGTTTCCCTATGGCGAAAATGTTTGTGTTGGCAACTGATTACATTCCATTTCATGCTCTGGTATGTCATGAAGCCATCTCCTCATAAGTAGCTTGAGAAACTAGATTTGATCATGAGCTTCATGAACCTGATAATGAAATTATACCCCTGAATGCATATTATGAATTTCCAGATCCATACCACAAAATCACTACCTAATCATATCATATAACTGTATAAGTATTCATATTGATCAGGTGAATGAGAAAATTGGTAATAAAAATGATACACACTGATACTATCAATTATTCTGGTAATTTCATTATTAATTTCACATCGAAAATGACTCAGTAGAATTTTTTGGTGAAGAGTATTTCAAAGAAAATTCGTATTGCAGAGGCATTGACATCATATTATATTATTGCACTGGCTCGTGCCCACGAAACAGGTTAAGTGCTAAAGTTCTTTCACCTCAGCTAAACCCTGGTACAGTACATGATTTGAATGTATTGAGTTCAGTATACTTCCTGTGAAATATGCAAAACTTCAGATTTCAAACATTGGAATACGATATTACATACTTAGAAGGATTTTGAAATTTATTGTTCACAGCATTTCTAGACCTAAGAGGAACCTCTCCACAAAATTTCAACATTTTCTGTCGATTGGTTCACGAAAAATTTGAGAAAATGCAGAACAACTTTTTATTGGAAAAATTGGGTGTATCCATGAAAAGTTTCAAAAAAACCTATCTCTGTGCGCTTCTAAATGTCCAACTTAATATGCCTGCTAAATTTGAACGCATTTGGTTCAGTGGATTCTCAGTTCTGCTGATGAATGAATGAATCAGTCAGTGAATCACTGCCATTTTGCTCTTATTGATAGGCCTATAGATAATGTCATAGAATATCAATAGATTTGGCAATATATGTATGCACTATATGTTGAATATCTTGATGCGCCTTTTGAGGTACGATTCCCAAGCGACAGATCGAGTCACGTGGCAGCGCTGCTGGAGCTGCTCGGCTCTAACCATCACAACTCTATTCACACAACTATGAATTCTCACCATGTTATTGGGGCTACTAATAATAAATCGATAAATACTCAAATTCAACCTTTTCCCCTTTCTATCGATTTATTATATATTAGTAGCCCCGATAACATAGTGAAAATTCTTAATATAGTTATGTTAATAGAGTTGTGATGGCTGAAGCAGCGCAGTTAGAGCCGGGCAACTCCAGCAGTTCTACTGAAGCCGCGACAGTTTGAGCCGCGCGGCTCTAGCTGTCGCTTGGGAATCGTACCTTTGGGTTACTTATTTACTCCTTCAAAAAGCATTACAACAATTCACAATGTACAGATAGAACAGCAAAATGAATCAATAATAACAAATGCAAATAAACATAAGGAACTACTTCCCCAAAATAGCAAGCTCGAGCTTGGGGAAGGAGCAGCCGCACTTTGACTACCGTTCTTACTTATTATTATCATTATACACAATATGAGTAGTGAGTACATTAACAACTGAAATCAATTACTTTCAAAAAACAAGATAAATTAGTGATGCTACAATAGATTAATATATTGGCAGATGTTGAAATTTTGTAGGCAGGTTCAGATTAGTTTATGAAAAAATGTTGTGTTTATGCGAAAAAATTCATAAATTCATAATGTTGTGTCTATGTGAAAATGTTGTGTGATATGATTAATAAAGCAAAGTTGTTTGAATGGAATTCGCTGTCTTATAGACTCTGCTGAACTGCCTGGGGTCAAGGAGGCGGAGCCCCCTTGCTAGGCGGGTGAGGGTGGCCCAAGGTTCATATATAGATCCTTGAGACGGGCCTGCCGACTAGTCTATACTAGAACTGCAATTTCACATTTGGTGAATCGCACTTTCTTGGTGTGCATTGCGCTTCCAATGAAAATTAATACGATTTTATTTTCGCAGGAGCGGATTGAGCTGGATGAAGTCATTTTTCTCACGAAAACCTTGAAAGTGATCGACAAAAATTCCAATCCGCACATTGTCAGACCAGGACTAGAGAATAGTTCATTTCTGACTTCAATTTATTTCCAT
This sequence comes from Sogatella furcifera, assembly GCA_017141385.1. Taxonomy (NCBI): domain Eukaryota; kingdom Metazoa; phylum Arthropoda; class Insecta; order Hemiptera; family Delphacidae; genus Sogatella; species Sogatella furcifera. Next base: position 5,247,837 of record CM029553.1, on the reverse strand, counting down.
TCATGTGGAATGAAATTTTTCAAAGTAAATTTATAATAATTTACTGGATTATGTGTCAATAGTTTTAATGTCACTAATAATTCACAATCAAATATCAATTCCAATAAAATTAATAATGAAATATATTGTACATTATTGACACATGAAATTGGAAATCTACGTGAAGAGTTCTACATTAATTATTGAATAGTTCAATTATAGCCCAACCAAAAAATTATAACTTGTCAAAAAAATAACTTGTGAGCTTGGTCGAGTAGATAAGAAATAACCTGAACCTCCTTGGGAATAACTTTTACTGTAACTTACTTCAAAACTGGTAGCTTCATTTGAATAATCACCAAATAAATTAGAACAGTGGAAATATGAAATACAGGCATAACCTTAAACAGAGTTCACTGTTCAGTCTGAAGATGACCACACAACAGGTCGAAACTAGTAACTAATATGTAAGTAAGTTTATTTCCATTATTATAAGTGATTTTTATTGAGTTTTTGATTCTAAAGTGGAAAAAAGAATGGATACACAACACCGAAATATAGGCATTTGCAGCTTCTATACAAAATATATTATAATTCCTATCTATATTCAGTTTTCAATTGAACATAGCTTAGAACTATTATAGTATTAGTTTATAACTAAGGTAGTTGATTGATTGACAAATTACTGTTAATAGAAGATTAGTAGATTAATTTATTCAATATAGTCATAAAGAGTACTTTCATAGATATTTGTGCAACTTGTGCGCAAAACCGGTGATTGCCAAACGAGATAGAGAATGGCCGAACGAAGCGAAGCTGAGTTCGGCCATCTATCGAGTTTGGCAAACCTTTTGCACACCAGTTGCACACAATATTTTTCCCAACACTCTATATCATAAAAGTTCTAAAACAATAATAATTGACGCATTTTGAATAGCGGGTATTAGGCTGTATGATATTGTTCTATGACATATTTTTATTACCGAACATCTGTGATGATAAAATATTATCGTGTAATTGACCAACTTTTATCAATGCAGGGGCGAACCCAGGGGGGGGATATAGGGGATATATCCCCCCCCGAAATTGGGGCTCATCTTACACTAGATAGAATGCACTTCGTTGGAGTTGCCAAATGTTTGACTAATAAGGCTTAAAACTTCTAAAAAATATAGTTTTAGGGTACTTTTTTGTAAAAAATTTCCCCTCGCGGGGAAATCTGGAGACAGAAATGGAACTAAGCATCACAAGCCCAAATATTCCATTTCTCACTTGAATGAATGGAACAAGAATATTTTCCCTTATGAAATGTCCCATAGAATGTTGAATATTAGCGCAACGATTTCTGTTACAACAACAAGGTTTTCTTAACTCAAGAGCTCCTTTTGAACTCTTCAGAAAGTAAAATCATACATGAGAAGTGCTATAGATCGGAATCATTTGAACTATTCATTCACAGATATTTTCCCGTTAACCCTGTTCATATAATTGAATAAAATGTCTCAAAATAAATCTCTGCGTCTTGTAGATTTCATTTTGTGATAAGATTTTCTATGTTAATCTATATAATTTCAACAATTTCATTTCATTTATTCAATAAAATACAATATACTTATGTAATGAAGACTCAAACAATCAGGTCAATAACCTCTTGTTTCCAACACAATAATTATCAATAAACATTTGGAACTAAGGTACAATCATCAAATATACTGCACATTATATTATCCAATCACATCGAAATACTCAGTATCCAGAATACATGTATTCTTCAGTTTAAATTCAAAATGACAGAAAAAAATCTTTCAGCGCAGCTTAGAGAACTTCAACATTCAACTCAACAATAATATTGTTGAATACAATATACAACTACAAGAAAACAATAGCTCTTGTTCAAATCAATTATTTTCTTGTTCTACAATAATTGGTGAATAAATTTTTCTACACAGTTCATTCATTCATTCTTATACCGTATTTGGTGGGGAGAGTTCCAAAAGGAAGTTCCACCGGCACCATAACCTTGATTTCCGTCAATGGGAAATCATGGTATTTCTTGATGTTATACACTGAGATTTGAATTTTCAAAAGTTCTTCCGAATCAAGAGAGTCCAAAACACGAGGAATATCACTAAAATCACAATTCACTACTAAAAAAATATCAAATTTCGAAAAAATTTAGAGCACGACAAATTTTAGCATGTTAAAATTTTACCATGACAACAAAATTCCAAAGTTCTACACAGTAAAAATATATGATTATGAGAGGAAGCAAATGCATTGGCTATAGATATCCCATGCAAGAAACAACCCCTCCTACCCCCCTCCCTCTTCTGGGAACAGGAGTTTTTCTGGGTTCATTCCGTCATATCCCCCCCGAAATTTATTTCTGGGTTCGCCCCTGTATCAATGATCATATTCTATGTGTCATATGTTCTCCTATAGAGAACATATTATAATATATTTGATAATAGATGTATGACATAGAACTATAATTATTATCGTGTAATGCCAGACCAACGAGAGATTAGCCTTACAATAGATTAAGAGCAGTTGGAGTACCGTAGGCCAACATTGAAACTTTGCATCATAAATTAATGGCATTAATGGATTAATTATTAAATTTTTGCGTAATCTAACTACCAGTATAATCGATTTTAGCAGTCCAGAAACGTTTAATTTATTGATAAAATTTGTACGATCAATTTTGATTATGTAAGAAGGTGTTAAAGTTTGATTCTTCTCGCTACTTTTGGTGCAATTCCCAGCTAAAAGCAGTACAACGGCCAATTTCTTTTCAGCTAAACGCAGTACTATCACCAGAGTATATAATTTTGTTCAAAAAACGTTTTAAATAAGTTTGATTTGTATTATTATGCATCAGATAATCAAAGCAAACATTCTAATTATATTATTATTTCGAAACAATTGTAAATAAGTTATCAATATCAACACAGAGCAGTTAACTTTCGACTAATAATCAAAACTCCGCCATTTCTATTCCTCAATGACAGGCGACGAGTCGACAGATGATTACTGTAATCAACTGGACTAAATTGGGCAGATAATCCTCAAAAGAAAGATTTAGTCAAATTACGCTCTAACAAAATTTGTATTTAATACAATAAATTTTAGCGCCTAATAACAGTTTTCGCCATAAATGTTATTGTTATGATGAATCTAACGTTATTGGATTCTGGTGAAATCGGCTCTCAGACGTTCCAAGTTCAATGAATTTGTAATTGGAATTTGGGCCGTGCGCAAAGCACAAAATGGAATTTGGGCCGTGCGCAAAGCAAGTGTTTTGCGCACGGCGTTCTGGAATCAACTGTTTTGCGAATCGTTCCAAGTTCTGGAATGAGATGTTTTGTGATTGAGTGTTGGGAAAAACACTTTTGTTGTGAAAATGAGGTCAATATTTTGTTCATTCTAGTAGGAATAGATAATCTCACAATTATATTGTGAATGAGATTATAAACTGATGGATCCATCAGCGTACAAGGTTATTTATTCTCAAAATTTCTAAATAATATACACACGAAACTCATCATATTCGTAATATATCATAATTCGTGATAACTCATGAGAATTGGATTCATACTTCGGCAATTCTATAGTCTGTCCAAGACAAGAACATCCTTTGGCAAGATGAGAAAATGACTCATGCTCGGTCAATATTGGTTCAAAAATTATTCATTGGAGACCGAATCAATATTCCTTCAACCAATATTGGCCTAGCCCAGGTAACAGTGATGCTTACCGTAAGCCTTACCGTTTTGCTTGAGGAAAAAAACTTTGCAAACTAAATTTGACAATCACAAGAGGCAAGGATTCCTCTAAAAGTGTGCCATTGGGTCGTCTGTCACATACTTTTGGATTGCTTATCTTAAGAAGTGTGCTGTTGACTTTCCAATACCAACATTGTGACAACGTTCCCCTTAACAGGGTTTTTTTCCACAAACGTTTTACCAGTCTGAGAATGACTTAGAGGTAATACCCTATTACCCTTGTTTACTGTTATCGCCACAAGTAGCGCTGCAGTCACTTCTCGATGTTGAAGGGTTGGGGTGGTATAAAAGTCGAAGGTCCCCGACTGCCAGTCTCGTTTTCAAGTTTGTGAAGAGAGGTTGATATTAATTTTTGGTTGGTGCATTTATAGTCCAGTTGGTCAGTGTGATCTAGCATCTAGTCCAGTCGAGTGTCAAGAACTTGATTGTAAAATCTTACCAGGTAAGCCTAAAATATTCAATTTTTGTGAATCATTGAGATATTAGTTCTTTGAAATTGAGATTTTATTCTATTATTTAGTTCTAGTCCTAACTTGTAACCTGATTGAAAGCATGTGAACCATGTTATAACCTAAAATGATTTAGTCTAATTCATACTAACTTTATTCATTGAAATTAACTTGAGTTATAAGCTATAAAATGTATTAGAGAAACAACAGGCATTTCCCGTGAAATTTTATTCCAAAATTTAAATAATTGAATATTATGTTGAAAGTCAGGTGGGCTACCATAGAATAAAGAATCTTTGAATCTAAAATGATATTAAGAATCAAAGAATCTTGATCATAACTTTACATTCTTGTAAAATTGTAAGAGATTATCCTTTCTTATTGAAATTAATTAGTGTAGCATAGTTGAGTTATATCTTGTTTGCTCATTATTGAGGGTATTTTTGTAGTAGCCTACCTAAGTTAATCCTTTACCAGCAGTTGTCAATTTGTTAGTGATCTTAGTGATTATGCTAAGGAATTAGGTACGGTAGGTAGTGTCTTCTATTCAAAGTATAAGTTATAGGCAAATTAGAATAGGCTAATTAGAATGCCCCATTATTGATCACCCCCCTAAACATCGGACACTTTCAACTTCAACCATGAATATTAAGAGTACTTTTTTCCATGGTTCTATTTTTCCGTTATTGGTCGGTTCCTTAACAGTAGGCCAGAAAAACTAGCTAATTCCACCCAAAAATAAAAATTACAAACAAAACAGTTTGAAAAAATGTAGCCTACCGGCAGTACCAAATTTAACAACTTCAGCTTTAATCTTTAATGTATGAAATCGAATCTTTCTGTATTATTATGTCATTAAAATTTTGAATATATATTTTCTATCAATTTTAATTATCGGAAATTGGATATCAATGATCCAAAAGAAATTAAAAATGGGTGTCTGAAATTAAGCTCATGATTATTCACATTTTCCAAATATCGTCATAGAGTGACGGAATTTGGCTTAAACTAGTTATTTTTGTAATCCATTTGAGTCAACTATTTATTAATGCATATTTTGAACCCGGTTTTAAGAAGTTTTCGGTTTAATTCCTTATAAAAAAGACTTAAGCTTTACCAAATTTCGGCCAGGGCTACAATATTCAACTTAGTTGACCAATAAACTATGGTTTAAATATCAGTACCGGTAGGCTACCAATTTGATGGAGTTTTTGTATGATAAAATGCAATTACATAATTTTTGTCTCTTGTGTACAAAAATATAGTTTTTGCGCCTACATTTTCAATTTTACATTTTTGAAACCTAATTATTCAAACTTTCAGGAGCTTTATTCCCCGGACCTGGGGTGAGCATTGGGTGGGAGAAGGGGGTTTTAGAAGGTACAATTTTTTTAGTTTTTCGCTTAAAACTCGAAAACGGTTAATCCTTGAGCAAAATGCTCTGGATAGAAATTAAAGAGGACTAAAATCTGCGTCGATTAAAAAAATAAAACGTAGATCGGTCCAATAGAAAATTTGTTACATTCGATTAAGACCTCCATTTTGAAAGAAATTCCAGAAAAAAATTATCCCAACTGCTGTTAAATGTGATGTAACTCATAAAGTAACAATAAATCCACTTCCCCCTCACTCTAAAAGTTGTGAAGTAGAGTTCAAATAATGTAAAAATATTGATATTTGAACTATTTTTGGAAGTTTAACAATAACTTTTCCAAGAATGGAATTCCTCCAAATTCAGCTATAGGTGGTTATTGTCGATATTTTGATGCTAAAATATACATTCAAAGTAATAACTATTATTAAAGCTGGTGTCTGGAAGTCCATATGGATCATTCCTCATCAGAATACTCATAGTCCAGTCAATGAGTGTTTTTAGGAAAAAAATTTTTCTCATCGATTACCATCAAATAGACAAGTGTTCTGCCAAAAGTCCTGACCCATACCCCTCTTGCTTCCCCCAGCACCCGCTCAAAGTTTTCATTTGCAATGGTGTCTTAAATTGAATGTATCTCAGCAACCATTGAAGATAAGAAGTCAAATGTTTTTTCATCAAATAGAGAATAGAATTTTCTTCATTTCATGTCAGTACCATTATACTCTAGCTTTTGTGGTTGAAAAGTTATAAATCGAAGAATGAAGGAAGCCCCTTAATTTCTGTCTAAAATTTCTATTATTTTACAAGTAAAAGTTTACAAGATTGTTCTGCTGAAAAACGTCCCATATAAAACTTGTAGAGCTTTTTAAAACCTACATTTCTATGTATAATAGTTGATATTTTAATAAAATCTAAGGGGGTAAAGTTTGATAATATGCGATAAACACCATATTGCATGTTAAAACTCGTCCATTTGAAGAATATCGTTTGGAAATAATACATTTGGGAGAGAATATGAAGCTAATTTTTCCTCATCAATAACCAGAATATAGAAAGTGTTCCGCCAAAGTCCTAACTCTTACACAGTGGCGTAACTAACTATGACGCCCGCGAGCCGAGTGGGCTCCCCCTCTAAGATAGAAACCAGAAAAAACTCATCTAAGTTACGATACCTTTGTTTTGTTTTTGCATGTGTTAATGTAGACAGTAGCTTTTCTCTTTTCTCAGACTGAGAAGACATTCTATCAATATGGCAGCGTAAAGCAAGAGTGCAACTATGCATGCGCATCTGATAATTCTAGTTCAAGTCATTGCTTAAGCTACAGTTTCCCACATGCTTACAATTAAATGGTGTGATTCGAATAAGATTTTCTAATTTGAGCAATAATCTACAAGATCTAGTTGAACGTACCAGAACTTTCCAAAATTACACTTGAGCCGCTCCTCAATTTTTCTACTACACTTGAAATTATTAAATTGTGTTGCAATTAAATATAGCTATATTTATTCATTGTATCAAATTTAGACGGGCAACCGATGATTGAAAATTTAATGAATTTAATAATATATTAAGAATGTTTCTGAATCTATTGGAAGGAATTCAGTAGCAAAGCAATATATTTATTGATTCACTGATATCCTTCCTCAAATCCTTGGATAAAATCTATTTTATTCATTTTCTTTTCTTCAGATGCTGTAAGGAAGAGGTACAGAGAAGCAACAGACGACTCTTTGAAAAATACTGTGAAGACCTGGCTTCAGCAAACCGGACCTCAAATACAGAAGAGGTAATTAAAAACATTTTACTTTGGCTTATGTAATGTGTATAGGCCTACATACATGCATATTATGCAAGCATACATGGATATTACATAATTCTCTAGCTATTTCAATTTGATAGGTTTCAAAGGTCAGTATTAGCCTAAATGATAATAAAGTTCTATATCATCATCTATGCAATAATATGGAATGGAATGAAAATATTATCTTGTATTAATATGGAATTATAAGTATAGTAATATTACGTAAGTAATATGGAATGAAATGAAAATATTATCTTGTATTTTCATCTCTTTCCATATGATAATAGAACCATTATTGTGTAATACCGGCCTAATGCTTATCACAATTCCAAAGCGGTAGCTCAAGCTGCCTGGCTCTAAATGTGCTGCTGAACTGCCCGACTCTAGCTGCTGCTCTCTAGCCACCACAACTCTATTCACATAACTACATTATAAATGTTCACTTTGTTTTAGGTCTACTAATATATAATAAATCAATAAATTGTTAAATTCACTTGAAAATGAGTAGCCCTAAAAAAGTTAAAATTTATAATGTAGTTATGTGGATAGAGTTGAGATAGGTAGAGCAGTGCAACTAAACAGACTGCTCAAGCCGCGCGGCTCGAGCTACTGCTTGGGAATTGTACCTTTTGATTTAAAAAAAAAATTATAGTACTGTTAATTAAATATGAATTTTTTTATTTCAGGCAGGAGAAGACATCTAGATACAATGGAGAACCAGGACAACATCCAAGGATGATAAACTTTATGGCCTTTTTGTAGAGTATATGACGTGTTTTATTTATTAATGTAAAAAATTAATTTATTAAAATAATATGATGTTTACCAAGCTTACAATTACTTACTCCTCAAAGCAGTATATTTGAATGTCCATTCAAAGTACTGTAGTATTGTCATCAACCAGAACAAAGAAGAATTATTCAGAAATATTTTTCTTTGTATAATTGGTAGTGACAACAAAATTGGCGGTTTGCAAATCATGTGTATATGATAATATACTAATTACCTGTAAAACTTATTCACTGCTGCTTCTCGATTAGACTTCTTTAAACATTGTTCATGATAGAGTTTTTATAATCACTTATAAGAATGAGAGAAAATGGAGAGTAATGATAATATACTAGATACCTGTAAAACTTGTTCACTGCTGCTTCTCGATTAGACTTCTTTAAACATTGTTCATGATAGAGTTTTTTATAATCACTTATAAGAATGAGAGAAAATGGAGAGTAATATAGGATATGAACAAAATTTCAGGAATGGTACTTGAACATTGATTTGTGTATGAGTCTCATGTAATATTCCTATTCTAAGTATGCATATACAAAACAAACGTGTGAGTATATTTTGCTTCTTTTTGCACCTGATTCATTCGCCACTTTTGGTGTGAACAACTATACTCAATAGAAATGATGACTTCTAATATTAATTAGGTTTTTATGCTATTGTACAAAAATTTTTAATTGAAAAGTTATTGGCATTATTTTGAAAGAAAGTACAGACAAATATTATAATATATTTACCATACCGTTATAATAATACAAAGTCTTGTGCTATATGGTATAGAATAAATGAAATTATATAATTTCATAACTCACATTCATATTCATACTGAAAATTTCATATTCTATACTGAATAATACAACTTATATATAGGTTAATTTAAATTAAGTTCAAGTTATCCATCAGTTTACCAGGATGAGTGTGTCACAGGCCTGCTACAAATAGTGTGTCACAGGCTTGCTAGGAATGGTGTGTCACAAGTCTGCTACAAATGGTGTGTCACAGGCTTGGTAGGAATGGTGTGTCACAAGTCTTCTGATAAAGACTTGTCACAATGTATTCCGAGGGTCAACTAGGCAACTTGTCACTAGCCTTCCGTAAGTGTTGTTCCTTGCCACTCAAGACATGTAACAAGTGTGAAGGTTTGAGGGAGTTTCCTTGTGACAAGCTTGTCACATGTTAAAAATCCTGCCTGGGAGCTGAAGTCATTTTCACATCTTGACAGAGGGTCTTCTTGGTTTGGACAGTTTAGCATTGCTGAACTATGAATCCAACTCTCACGAATTATCTATAATTATTTAGAAATTTTCCTTGTGGAAACTATTGTATTTTGATTAATAAATTTGTTTGTTTAATTCATTTGCTATTCAATTTATTTGATTTCCATGATATCTTCTCCAAAAAAATAGCAATTTTATAAACTTCTCTCAATAAGATAAATATGAAAATGGAATTTGTCATTCAAAAATTGACTATCCAAAGAAAGTGCTTCAAAATTGATGAATTAAACTTTGAGGGTAGTATAGCTTTCAGCCTAGGGTTGAAAGAGTGGTCAAGAATACTTGTGCGCCATGTGTAGGCCTAAGATGATTTTCATTAAAATTATATAATCAGTTATCCATAATAGATTTATTTATAATAACGTTAATTTCAGGTAACCAATGTCAAACACAATAGTTTTTTTCAAAGTTGAAAATAACATTCATGTTATTCCAAGTATTACTTCAAGCAATATTAATGTTTTTCAACCCCGAAATACTTCAAGCTGTTTCAATCGAAATTATTGACCAATTTGTCTTGTGGATTGTATATGAAATAACGCAAATTCTACTTTGGAGTTTGACTTTGTTGTATTTTTAAAGCCAACAACAAGAGCGTCATGAATACTGTTTGTCTTGATGATATTAGGTATTGTGAGGGATCTGATATTATTGTCAGCTCAGTGTAGGCTATGTGGAAGATATTGATCAACCTGAAACATTTTGTTCGAATTGTGTGATTTACAATGAAGAATTGAAGTCGTTTCAAGTATTATGTGATTTTGTTTATCTTCAGTACCACTTTTGTCAGGTAAGTTGGAAGAATGCATATTTTATATGATACTAAGCAATCAGTTTCAGTTTGAAACTTTCAATACCGTAGGTGGGGGTTACTTTGTGACACGCGGAATAACTTTGGGACAGTGGCCTCTTATAAACTTTTTCAATAATAACTACACCATTTTTATGCTCTCTACAAGTCTGCAAACGGTCAGAACAGTTGCTCTAGGTGTAATGCTATCTATTGACCATTTCTCACAAGTTATGGGTGGAACAAAATGGAGGTTTCAGCTATTCTTTGAAATAGTACTCATATTTTCAATGTCGTGGAAAATTTCTATTGCTTATCGATTATTTTACAGTAGGCTATACACTTCTAAGCTTATTACGATGTTTTCATATATTTGTTGACAATCTAGCGTTATAAAGCTTGAGAGAATTATTTTGTTCTCATTTTATAGAGATATAATCAAGCTTTTAGTAGATTGGTTTTCCTAATAAATTCATTGAGCAAATGAGAAATTTTTCATACTGTCATGTTTTTTCTCAATTGAAGACCTCCAATGTATAAAACTATTTGGGCTACTCTGCGTGGTTTACTGAGTGTTCCGTAAAATATCGAATATTATATCATAGTTAGTGCAATTAATCATGAGGCAAGTTATTATCGAGTGTATTTCGAATCAGTGAGGTACCTGAATTTTCTATCCAAACTGTGTAATCCGGTGAGTTAAATTGGAGAGCTTGAATTCAACACAACACACAATTCTTGGGCAGCTTCAAAGATTATTTTCGGTTCTGGTTCTCACTTGTCAAATTTCGTGAGAAGTAAACAAATTGTTTATCTTGAACTGATTGTTTAGCTATCAACCTGTACGGGAAAATTGAAGAGCCTGTGCGGTCAGCTGATGTTCACGCGTGCGTCATAGCAACCAGTCAAAAACAATCTCACTGAGAACTGTTGCTTGAAAATGAATGCGTGCGCACAGAGACTGCTGTCGTACTTAGGGCTCTATGGGTATTCATGTCTTCAGAGTTCCTTAGTCGTTCTGTTTCTAGCCTACAACTGCGTATTCGAAAGTGAAACTGATTTACGTGATCATTATCAATAATTCTACTGATAAGAAGCTGGATTTTGAGCACGCCTTTTTGAAAAATATATTTTCACTGTTACAAGAAATGATAAAAGACACTTTGATTCTATCCTCATTTCCTATCTTTATCCTATTTTCCGCTTTTATCCTTAACTATTGTTCCTTCTCATCCACCTTCTGTCAGGAGCTTTGAATGCCTTGAATGCTCTCCTGGCTCATTTTCCCTGTCCTGCCCGTTTTTTCCCTAGAATTGAAACGATAGAAAATTTTGTATGTTGGGCCCTGTAGTAGTATTCAACTGCTGTTTTGAATCAACGTATTCAATATAAATACATTGAAAATCCGATTAAATCATGAATTCAAAACGAAGAAAGAGCTGTTGCTATTGAGATACAGTAGATGGTTTTAATTTTAGGAGAGATCGTACCATGGCAAATGGAGGAGTTTTGTTCAGATGTCTCAAATTCAGATGTTCAATGATGTTGAAGACTAATGCTAAGATAATGTATAAGTGTGTAAGATAATGTATTAGAAACAAATGGGTTGCACATACACCCTGTTTTCAGATTTGAGTATTACGAATGAAGAAAGTGTGGATGACGTTTCTTTCCGTAAAAGATTGTCTTATGCTGCAGTCGCTTCTTCTCCAGCTACTTCTTCTCCAATGATGTGTGATAGGAGTAAATATAGATAGGAGTAAATGCACCTAATGCCAGAACTGTTTTGCCAGGATGAGGTGACACGAATATTTGGAATTTATTGCACCTGTTTACAAATTTCAACATTTTCTGCCAATTGGTTCTCGAAAAATCTAAGGAAAATTCCAAAAAATTGTAAACCACTAATCATAAGCATAACCTAGTTGGTAAGTATATGGGACATAGTTTGAACCTTGATTCAATACCTTCCAAATTAGTTCATCTAATAATCTTGATCCATAAAATTTACAGTCCAGGTTGTTCGTACCAAGGCAGAAGATATGCAACCCGCTATAATTTTGAAAAAAACTGGTCACTGGCGTAGTCTTGAACGGATTTCAAAAACATTTCAACACCACATTTCCAGACCTTATCTGAACCTGACAACCAAATATCAAAATTCTCTACCAATTTGTTCTCGAAAAATCTGAGAAAACGCAGAACAACTATTGTGTAACTATAAGTGCAAATATTGAGCATATCCTTGGAAAGCTTCAATAATCCTTCCAATAAGCGCGTCTTAAGCCACGTATCAACGTACCTTAGGACACATGCCTTGGGTTCAGGCATGTGTGGTCTGCATTTTTTGTAACCACGCATGCTTGCTGCAAGCATGCAAACAATGAATAGTGAATTTATTTTTTCCTTTCAAAAACATACAATATAAAAAAACTCAAAGAAAAAACAGGAAATAAGTTGATTAAGTTAAACTAGTTTTCATAGTCAACTTTAACTAGTCAACTAACCAATCAAATTAACTAGTTATAATTTGAGTCCAGCGAATATTTTAAAAACTCTCTCACTCTGTGACAACTGCAAATCCAGTGAAAAATAGAAAAAAAATAAAAGCATTACAGAATCAATAATTGATGAGATAAATTATTATATAATACATAAGATAAATTATTAATTTTATTGATTTCTAAAAAAATATTATCAAAGTGAATGTGTTAAAGCTATCAATACAATATAATACACTAGTTATACTCGCAATTCCAATGCTTGCTTTGAGAGAAAGAAAACAATGTTCCACATGTATATTATTATTACTGATATTTAAAAGATTATGTCAGTGTGGCATCAAGAAAACTTGAATCTTGAAAAGACATTGGCCAATTTCTTGAAAGTTTTGAATTAGAATTCAAATTTTCAGAAGATTTTATCTCATATGGTAATTGATTGAAATACTTTGGAGCCATATATTGTAATGATTGTTTGAAAATTGATTTGTTAACTTTTGGTAAACAAAACATTCTTTGTGAAATTCTTCTAAATTCACTGTACCAGTATTGCCAGCTCTGACATAGAATATTTTTAAAACTTTATATACAAAAAGATGACGTAGAGGTAATGCTTTTAAATAGACATATAAAGGATAGGAGCTTTCTCTTCTAGTACAGTTGCACATTATACATACTATATGATTCTGAGAATCTCTTAACTTCTCAAGGTGGCTTTAACAATCACCTCCCCAACTAAGAATCCAATACTGCAGCCTGGAGTTTACTAGCGCAAAATACAACATTCTCAAGAGATTAAGGTCACAAAAATTTCTCAAGAAGTAGAAGGTTCTCACTGATGATTTAATGCTCTCATGCAAATTCATAATATGGGAGTTCCCATTTGAATTCTGATCAAAATTGACACCTTAATATTTAAAAGTAGTAGTTTTTCCTATAATTTCACATAAGCAATTTATTCTGTTACACTGCAAATCATGAAAGATCAAAGGTGATGGAAAATCAAAACTATTTGTTACACTATAATTTACATATTTTGTTATACTTATACTTATCTTCATTCTATTATTATTACACTTGATGTTGGATCATCATGGGGCAGCAGTGCAAATACACTTAGAACTTCAGCTCTGGCACTTGTCTACAGTACTGCAGAGTATGGTGCCCCTGTTTGGATGAGGAGCTGCCACACTCATCTGGTGGACACAGTGCTAAATAGTGCAATGCGTGTGGTCACTGGTTGTTTGAGGCAGACAGAACTCAATTGGCTTCCAGTTCTCAGTCATATATCACCCCCACAGCTGAGAAGAGAAGAAATTACTAATAGGGAGATGAAGAAGATTAGTGAGATGCCAACACTTCCAATACATGAGGACCTACTCCCAGATTCTCCAGCTGCCTTGCGCCTGAAATCAAGGAAGCCAATTTGGCTTTACTCCCATGAAGCAGGGTTTACAAACAGCACAGCGCAGAAATGGTCTGACATATGGGAGTCTCAGGACGTTAAAAACAAAGAGCTGGTGTCTGATCCAGGCAACAAAGTCCCTGGTTTTGAGCTGCCCCAACAGCAGTGGGTTCGGCTGAACAGGTTCAGAACTGGCCAGGGTAGATGCTATAGGAACATGCATATTTGGGGATTGGCAGAGTCTCCCAATTGCGAATGTGGAGAAATTCAAACAATGGACCACATTGTCTCATCGTGTCCATTGTATCACTTCCCTGGAGGGTTGTCCAGATTGCACCTGGCAGATGGAGAGGCTGTGTCTTGGCTGGTGGGGCTGAGTGGCATTTGAAGTCTATCTGGGTCTTAATGTTTTTAGTTGTTAGTTTTATGTTTATTGAATTTTTCTTCTAATATTATGACAAATACACATTGGTAGGCTCTTTTTTATGTGTATGCTTGTACATACGTTTTTAATATGTTAATTAGTTGACTCTGTTTTGTTGCCTTGACCACTGCGACACCATACGCTTATTATTACACCATTTTCTCAGGCTCTTCAGATCCTCATTAACATTGGCCCATATATCTTCTACATTTGTGTTGGAGTTGAAGAGTGCTACCGTACATCATCTGCAAAAGTGCTTACATAGCCATTTAAGGGTGACTCAAGTAGATCATTGATAAAGATCAGGAATTGGGTGGCCGATAAAACCGACCCTGAGGCACACCTGATCTGATAACTAGTAGTGAACCAAACTGATCATTAACTTTTACTTTTTAAATTCTGTTGGTAAGAAAACTATTGAACCATTTGTTTACTATCCCTCTTATGCCCACTGCATCCAGTTTAGCTAATAATATTTGTGGTCTACTAGGTCGAACGCGGTTTTAAAGTTGATGTAGAGTCCAGTTGATTTATTATTTGCATTAAAACAATTATGTATCAATTTTTTTCAGTTACTAAAATCAGGGCATCCTACGTTCCTATTCCTCTTCTGAAGCCAAATTAGAAAAGACTGAAAAAACCTATCCTATCAAGATACATGATTAGTCTGCTTCTCATAAGTTTTTCAAATATTTTTGAAAAAACAGATAATAAACTATAAACTGATTGGTCAGATATTATGAAGTTTTAATGAAAATATATTTTTTTAATTGGAATTACTGTACTTATTTTCAATTTATCAGGGAATATTCCATTTTGAAAACTCAAGTTAATTATATGAACCAATACAAGACATGCTATCTGCTCAGATATATTTTTAATGAGACAAACTGCAATTTTATCATGTCCCGTTGATTTTTTTTATTTTTAAACCTTTTTATTACTGATAAGTAGCTCCAATCCAATAGTACTCCCAAATCAAAAAAACTTGGTTAAATTGATTTTACGTCTTTAATTGTCCATTTGGGTGTCACTAAGAGTAATCTATGGTTTTCCAACAAAATATCTTGAGGCATAACTTTTTTTGGGGGC
>CM029553.1:5214785-5231672 GCA_017141385.1 Sogatella furcifera | reverse complement strand
AGGATCTATAAAATTGACAAAGTTTAAAATTAGATACAATCATGATTTATTGATATGAAACTGTCACAAAATGGAGTAGATAGTGAATAATTTGTATAATTCTTATTTTGTTGGAAAATTATTGATGTAGTCAGTGCTTGATTTGTTAAATTAAAGGTTCCATTTCGGCAGCAGGAGCGAAGGTTGGAGGGGGGTCCGGGGCCCTCCCCCGGAAAAACATGAAATTTCAACTCTCTAAAACTCGTTTTTATAGTAATTTTGAAGCTTCTTGTGTATTTTTACAATCATTTATCCATATTGTTGATAGAAAATTAGAATGATTTACTCTCCTTCACAGAGATACCGCTAAGATTAAGCCCTGGTTGTAGGTTGAAGTATATAATCAGCATGCAAATTTATCATCAAGTTCAAAAGTTTCTCCATACTGTAATATATTTTTTAATTATATAAATTTCGAGGATTTTCCTCCCAAGTTACAAATTCATATCATTCACCCATTCAATTTTTATTCATTTAGATATCCTAGGTGATTATGAGCCAATACTTGGGCTTACAGACGTTTTTGAGTAGAAAATGAAGTGATAGAACGGAGGTGAGGTGGAAGTTTAAGGGTGATGTTAAACAAACAAATGAATGAAAAGACTTTCACTTCCAATAAGAGACAAGGTTCAATAAGAAAAACGTCTTAATCGACTTTGATCATTCTAAATAAGTCTAATATCAATTTGCGACGAGTTCCAAAGTTTTGTGAAATCATGTTTAGTACCTAACATATCGCCCTGAGTTCAGGACTTTACCAGTAGGAGACTCTTCAAGGACAATAAACTAAAATAAGGACACCCATGACTTTTGTAAAAGTTTACTGATCTTGACAAATCATAGTTTGTTATTCTCAGCTCATCAAGGCGTTTGAAATGCATAGGCTGGAAGAGAGGGAGCTACTATAGGTCCGTGAAGTTGCCCCCCCCCCATGAAAGCACTAACGATGGAAGTGCTGGATAGTGCTTTTTGTCTCATCGTAGGTGCTCTAATGGTTCAGGAGTTATGATCAAAAAACCGTGGGGGCTGACTTCACGTGAAGTTAGCCCCCACTCATATCTAGACTCCCAGATATGAAACAAGGTTCAAATTGATGTCATTCGTTAGTGCTCCATTAGTGCTCAACATTCATTCTTGTCCCATCGTTCTTGCTCATTTGGTTCTAAAGTTATAACCAAAAAACGTTATGACAGTGTAAAGTTCCCCACTCATATCTCGACCCCCAGATGTGATACAAGGTTCAAATTGGTGTCATTCGTTAGTGCTTCGTTAGTGCTCGACATTCCTCTTTGTCCCATCATAGGTGCTTGAATGGTTCAGGAGTTATAACCAAGAAACGTTAAGAGGGGATTAACACTTATATCTTGACTCCATGATGTGATACAATGTTCAAGGTGTCATTCGTTAGTGCTTTGTAAGTGCTGGATAGTGCTTTTTGTCTCATTGTAGGTGCTCTAATGGTTAAGGAGTTATGATCAAACGTGAAGTTAGCCCCCCCCCCACTCATATCTCGACTCCCAGATGTGATACAAGGACGTTCAAATAGGTGCCATTTGTTAGTGCTTGGTTAGAGATGGATTGTGTTTTGTCTCATCGTAGGTGCTCTAAAGGTTCAGGAGTTATGATCAAAAAACTGTGGGGGGGTCAACTGTGACATTAGCTGCTCTAATTTTGGACCGCCTCCGTCATTCTCTCAAAAAGATGCTTTCTCAATTTTAAAATGAAGCCCGCTGGACTCTCAATGGATTTAATGGAATTGGGGAGTGCATTCCAAGCACGACAAGCGCTAACAAGAAATGATTTATTATAAATTTTAGTTCGATGATTAGGTATCCTAAAAGTATTTTCTCCAGTCCTGGTGCTTGAGACATCTAACCTCCTACCTTCGGAGACAAATTGAAAATAATCTTTGAAATAAAAAGGCTTGCCATACTTTAAAGTGTCCCTAGTAAGTTTCACTATTCGGAGAAGTCTTTGTTCAGGTAATTCAAGAGTTGAACTATCAATGTGTGCTTGGGTGATCCTTTCATGGCGTTCAAGAGTGTACACAAACCGTGGGCAGTAATTTTGGCAACGCTGAAGTTTATTATTTAGAGTAACTTGCATGTCATTAAGAACAGAATTGCAATACATAAAGTGTGGGAATATCAACCATTCAACAAGTAATAATCTAATGTGTCTTGGAAGAATGTCTTGCAATTTTTTTTATTGGGTGCATGGCTGAAAAAACCTTTTTACAAGTGCTGTTAGCTTGCTCTGACCAGTCTAGAGTTTCATTCATGAGAACTCCATGATTTTTTACTGAGCTGCAGTAGGGTATTTCATTATCAATAACAGTGATTTTGTGGATTGAGTTAGAATCAATTTTGTTAACTATGCGTGAATATCCAATAATTATAGGCTGCGTTTTGATGGGGTTAAGTTTCAAGCCATTTTTCCTAGTCCATTTAACTATAAGAGTTATGTTTTTGTTCATTTTGTCTACTGTTTCGTTAATTTTTGTTATGGGACAGCTTGCATAAATCTGAAGGTCATCTGCATATGTGTGGAAGCTAGAGAACTTGATAACAGAGGAGATGTCATTTGCATACAGAGTAAATAGTAGGGGGCCAAGAATACATCCTTGGGGAACACCATGAGTAACATCTTTCCAATCTGACCTGTTTTCATTTACAGATACACATTGTTTTCTACCAGATAAATATGAACAGTGCTCTTTGATGAAATCCTAGAATAACTAGTTTCTTCAGGAGAACTTCATGATCTACAGTATCAAACGCTTTGGAAAAATCAAATAGACTTAAAACCGTACATTTTCTCTGGTCCATGGCTAGCCTAATGTCATCAGTCACACGCAATAAAGCGGTTTCAGTTGAATGAGACTTTCAAAACCTTGATTGAAATTCATGAAGTTTGTTACCTTGTTCTAGGAATGCTGAGACTTGTGTGTGAGCAAGTCTTTCAAGTACTTTAGAAAGTGCAGGTAGGATACTGATAGGTCTATAGTCTTCAACTTTATTAGGAGAGGCAATTTTATTTAATGGTCGAACCAGAGCTAGCTTCCAATTTTCAGGGAAGATACTACAAGAGATTTATTGAAGATGGATGTGATGATTGGTAGCACTGCAAATAGCATTTTTTGATAAATTTTATTGGTATTCTATCTGCCCCAGTAGCATTACTACAAACATGTTGAATTGCTTTGTGAGTTTCTTGTTCTGAGATTGGATGAAAATTAAACTGATCAGTTAGAGGTATGTTCAAATTGGTTATCTGGTTATTCAGATTATTAATATGGTTGGTAATAATTGTCTTGTCTCGTTGATTTGAATGTGAGATGAAGTATTCATTGATACGGTCGAGTGGTAAGTCAATTATGGTTTGAGTTTTCATGCATGAATCATTGTATGTTGAAAATTGGAGTTATTGAAGCTAATCGACTTGGATATTTGAGCTGCAAACAGCTGGTTTATCATCAAAATAGTGAGTTTTACAACACTGCGTGATTTTTCCAAAGCTACGCTATCACTTTGAAAATTCAGTGGAATGTGTTTGCGTTAGGAGAAGTTTAAATTTCACGCAAAATGACAACGTAGCTATTTCTTGAGTGGAGGGGGTTTTCGTCAACTTAGATTGCGCCGACTATAGCCCCCCACCGCAGTTTTTCGATCATAACTCCTGAACCATTAGAGCACCTACGATGGGACAGAAAGCACTATCCAGGACTAACAAAGCACTAACGAATGACACCAATTTGAACATTGTATGACATCAGGAAGTCAAGTTATGAGTGGTAAACCCCTCATAACGTTTTTTGGTTATAACTCCTGAGCCATTCAAGCACCTATGATGGGACAAAGAGGAATGTCGAGCACTAATGAAGCACTAACAAATGACACCAATTTGAACCTTGTACCACATTTGGGAGTCGAGATATGAGTGGGGGGAGGGCTAACTACACATTTGATCATAACTACTAAATCATTCGAGCACCTATGATTGGACAAAAAGCAATATCCATCACTAACCAAGCACTAACGAATGGCACCAATTTGAACTTTGTATCACATCTGGGAGTCGAGATATGAGTGGGGGGCTAACTTCACATTTGATCATCAACATTTGCCTGAACCATCAGAGCACCTACAATGGGACAAAGAGAAATGTTGAGCACTAACAAAGCACTAATGAATGACACCAATTTGAACCTTGTATCTGTAACCTTGTATTTGAACCTTGTCTGGGAGTCGAGATAGCATTTATAATAATTTAAATGTGATTGTCAGATTGGCAGATATGAACTAACTTATTAGGCCGTGGCCATATGACATTCATTTCCTTGCATACATTCTATCAACTGACCTCCTGGAAATTCCTAGCCTCAATTCTATCAATTTCTGAAAAGCATAGCACACTTTCAGAAAATGATCCACCTTTTTAGAACTGAATTACACAGTAAATATTTACAATTAAAATTCAAATATAGTAATCAATAACCGTTATAACACTACTAACTAGATTGACACTGAGTAGCTAACACTACTTAGTGTCAATCAAATTAAATGACACTATAATAAAAAAACTACTATTTGCCAGATTTAAAAAATCAATTCCTTGAATAGATGAAAGGCTGTTACCAACGGTTATTATGGATACAATAATCATACTCACCAGAAAAATAATAGTTCACAACACTTTCTGTTCATGTCCCATGGGCCCCAGCCCGCTCATCAACACAAACACAACAACAACTTACTGAGAAATCAATCATTCTATCAATTGTGTATCAATCAAGTAGGCTGACATGATAGGCGCGTATTTTAAAAACTTTTGCACTTCTCAATAATTGAAAAAGTTATTAGTAGAATAAAGCAAATTCTTCAAAATAACAACAAGACAAAATTGATAAAGTATAAAAAGGTATATTAATGAATTTTGTTAATAATTGATTCATTTCTAACAGGAATCTAATATTTTTTCTAGTTAAACCAAAATTTCAACAACTTTGAAGGTTGATAACATAACTTTTCCTTGCTTTAGTGGGATTTTACATTTTGTATAATAAAATGTAAAATATGTATGTTATTTATAACCCAATCATGTTAATTTTTGTGGGAAAGTCCTAATTTGAGGTGCTTTATGAATTGCTGCTGTCAGTTTTGAGAATTTTCAATTCCTACCCCCACTCCAAATATTAATAACCTCATATCTCTCTCATTTTGAATATGATAACAATATATATGGGGATAGATTGGTTATGCTTGAACTTGATGACAAATTTAAAAGCTCAAAATATCAATATTTTTATTATTGAACTTTGTGAAAAACTTGTGTTGAATTTTCACTTATTTTTCACCTTCACGTTTTTCTCATGAATTTTACATTTTAAATTTCACAACTTTTTCACTTTTACATTTTCACGTTTTTTCATGTGAGGAAAATGTTGTGAAGAAATGTGTCCTTTTTACGTTTTCACTTTTTTGTTATTTGGATATGATGTTATTTTTACATTGTGTGCTAACTGGAATTATACAAATCAAGTCTATGAATTGTCATCAACAATGATGGATTTCATATTCATCATTTTAACATATTCATCATTCAACATTCTACTCTTGTGACATCAATAGGAATAATAAGCATTTTAATATGGTAACTTACCCTATATTTTATATATTTGAAGAGATGTATTTAATGCAGTAGGCTATTGATGAATCCATTATTTTTAAAGAACTTCTTAATAATTGACTATTGTAAAATACGTTGATTTGATAATTTCAAGGTTTAAATGAAATGATAAATCAATAACTATTCAACAAAATTATTGTTCTATTCTTATCTACCAGCATAACCTTGAATTGATCTAGCAGCCATCTTGGTTGATATCATCTGATAATGTTCAAACCGCTATCAGTGTTGCCAATATGATTCCAAGAGCATAATAGACTATACTAGCCTGAAATGTTTCACAAAACTGATGTTAAGTTGCAAGTCTGGAGTGCAGAAAAATTTTTTTTCTACAACTACGCATGAAACAAGATTTTACAAGCTGAATTCTCCTTGTAAAGTAGCCCATTTCTGAGGAGAATCTTCATTATGCTCGCTAACCATCTGCGCATGTGCAGTAGAATTACTTTACACTTGCTAAGCAACTGCGCATGAGCAGTAGTTAGATTGTTCAACTTAAGGGCAGGCCACACCAAGCTCGCTACCGCGGCGGTAGCAAAGTAGAAAAACTTGCTTTTCATGTTATTAAATTGAGCAGGCCACACCAAGCTCGCTACCGTGGAGGGAGTACCTTGGCGGTAGTTTCACTTTGCTGTGCCAGGCGAACTTTTCAAACATCTGCTGGTGGTACTACCGCCAAGGTAGCGAGCTCGGTCTGGCCTGCACAATTGAATAACATGGAAGGCGAGTTTTAAAACTTCGCCATCGGTAGCACATGTGCAGAAAGTACTACCTTGTTCTTCAGTATATTTTTTGCTTTAAATTACTACAGACTACAGTCAAATTTAGTATAACATGCTTTTTTTGTAGTTATACTATTCTTTTGTATGTGTATACTATTTGTTTCCTATTTCATGCTGATAAAGTATGCAGGGTTATACCTGACTCATTGTGAATTATCATTATCAACATTGCAGGTCATCATTTTTGTTATCAAAGTGGTATTGTTAACTAAATGCATTCATCTTGTATGTCCAGACACCCAATAATATATCTCCATTTGTTTGGCCTGTATTGCAAAGTAATACAAGAAGTTCTCTATATTCTATTATTATACCATATTCTATTTATCAACAGGTATTTGCAATTGAAAATATTGACATGTTGTAGTTCATATAATTATATCGATTAAAGAATTATAATAAATCTGATAATCATGAACTCTTGTAGTAGGGTATATTCTTCCTATTTTCACATCTTCTAGTTACCGGTATGGACATAATATTATCCTAATATTGCATGAATATAAATACTGATATACATCCTAATATTTTTAGGATGTACTATTATCTTGGGTGACACATATCTCATGTATTATTATTCACATATTACTTGAAGCACATACTTTAATATTATTATTATTATATTCAATCACTGAATACTATATTTATTTCCAAAATTTTCAAATCTTTCAAGTTTTAAAATTATTTAATGACTGATTTATGCCATAGAACTATAATGATATTAGTTTAATAGATTCATTCCTTTGCACTTCGTAGTAATGAATAAAACAATGTAATACAATGTATTGTGATGTATTACAATGTATATTAGTAATAAATATTACTAATCTGAACAATAACAAAACCAAACTACCGCTAGCGGGCGTTTTTTTGTGTGGCCTGAACTACCACCATGGTAGCAAGCTTGCTACCTCTAGCAGACGTTGGTGTGGCCACTGCTCTACAGTCTGAAAATGTGGTGATACATGATGAGGTGAAACCTCTAAAACATAAGAAACTGATGTTTAGAATTATACAAATTGATTTCTAGAAGAAATACTATATTCCTCTCATTGTACAGTAAATGGCTGCATTTTTCCATGTTTGTGACTTATTAAAATTTTTCTGTACCATTGGCTAACCCCACAATAGATGGAGAAGTGACAGAGAGAAAACAAGAGTATTCTCATTTGAAAACCTGTCTTCCAATGACTTAAGAAAGTGAAGATGAAGAATTTTTAATGATCTTCTCCAGTTTTAAATTGGAGACTCAGATTGAAGTTCTACCCCTGTAAGTCTGTGATTTTGCAATCTTTGAGTTGATTTTGCAAAAAATGAGTTGTTAAGCTATTTTATTTTATGATGATAATAATAATAATTTATTTTTATTTTATTTTATGATATTTATTATTCTTCTCATTTAATTCATTTTATTTTTGAACTTATTGAGAAGAAAAAATTTGTCAACTTCTAGGGGGGCCACCATTGCCTTCCATTGCCACCGTACGCCCATGCTGAGAAATCAAAAATTGTTTGAGGCTTATCAATATTTTTCGAATTAGTTAATCTAATACTTAATCACGCTGAATCATCGAATATACTGGATGAAAAATATAAAGATTGGTCGGATGAAGGCGGAACATATGCAACCTGCAGAATACCTACAATTTTGAGAAACCCTGATTACTGACATAATCTCAGGAGGATTTCAAAAATTTCTGAACCCAAAATATCTAGAACTGAGCTGAACCTGTTGTAAAATATTGAAATAAAATAGATTAAGAGTTTGAATATCTAGTGTGTATTTCTCATCGTAACATGTAGGAATGAATAACAAGTCAACAAACTATTAAATATTATTACTGTTTGATATCATGTGTTTTGCACAACATCTGATATCCTACATCTTCCCCTTTCTTCTTAAGTGTCAATCGGCATATCGTAGTTGATCTGCATGACATCTTCTGTTTATTTCTTTTTGATTCGAGTAGCTCATCAACCCACTTGAGATGAGCGTCTTGGGTAGCAAATAAATTGGATGCGATTTGTTCTTCTTTTGTTAGTTTCAACTCTCTTTCCAGGTCTTCTATTCTTGCCAAATGAGCTGTTAAAAGACGAGAATCATTCTTCAGCTTTTCTTCCTTGATATCATTCCATTCACGGTAGACAAGACTATGTTGCTCCTTCAATCGACTGACTTCAAGATTTTTGTGCATAAAGTTTTCTTGAGCGTTGCATATTTTAATTGAGTATCTTTGAGCTTGGCAGCTAGTTGTTTTCTGTTGTCTTCCACTTCCGCAAATAATGAATTACCGTGAACTCCCAAATCAGATGGTGCACTTTTGAGTGTCATTAATTCACTCTCTAGAAGAATGGTCTTTTCTCTCAAGCTCTCTCGGTCTTCTTTGATTTCATTGAGTGTCTCAGTTTTGTATTGCAGCATCTTATCCTTTTCCTCCAACAGACACTGAAGACTTTTATATTTCTCTTTCAACTGTGAATTCTCCTTCTTGACTTCCTTTGCTTGTTCCTTGTACATTTGATTAGATAGAGTGAGATTTTCTATTTCGATCTTTTGACTTTCAATAGTTTCTTCATAATGCATCAAAACAGAATTATCACTGGTGGAATCGGGTGGTGTATTAACGGGTTCAGTTTTAATTGCAGTCTCCTGGTGTGATTCTGATCTCGACCTCTCATCTTCTAATGAATTTCGCAATTTTGAAATCTGCGCCTTGAGTGTTTTGATTTCAATATCTTTCTGCTCTGTTGTTGATTTCTCGTTTTTCAGTAAATCTTCCAATAAATGAATTTCATCTTTCATCTCATTTTCCATATGAACTTTAACATTTAATTTCTTCTGCAAATCATGATTCATTTGTTCCAGTTCCTCTACTTTCTTAATATTGTCCATTTTATGATCTAGGATTTTGAGAATTATCGGAGTATGGAAATCTTCACTTGTAGATACGTTGATGGGGAACGTGCAAGTTAGCTTGATTTTCTTTACTGTGCATATTTCAGCACCGGGTGGCAAAGGTAGATTGAATTTGAGGACCCAATCCAGTCCAAACAATGGTATGTCATTTTTCTTTATAACAATTACCGATAATTTCCTGGAGTCACCGAAAGCATCGACGTTTATTTGTGTTTCTCCAAGTGTTTCAATGTCAATTCCTGTATAAGCCATGAGGTTACTTGTTGGTTTCAGAGTGGGAGATCCGATTACTTTCCATATTTTCTCGCCAATAACGCTGTAAGCAGCGCCTGGATCATACAGCATTTTCACTGTGTTGTTGTTGAGTTTAACATTCACCATTACTTTACAGCCTTTTTCCAGAGCTCTTATATGGTCAATATCGGACAGTGACAGGTTATCGTCTTCTATTGATAAATTGTCCCGAACCTGATTTATCTGTTTGTCTTTTACCATTATAGCGTTCCCAACTTTCAAACAAACTCTTGCAAAATGGTTCTTACCTCCACAAGCTTTGCAAGAAACGTCCTTTGCAGAGCACAAAGCATCATCTGAATGTCGCCGGTTTCACAACGGATACAATGTGCATTTTTGTTCAATTTCAGAATTGATCTCTTTTCATATTGTTTGTTGTACTTTGGAGGGTTAGATTCCATTGCCTGATGTTTTCCAGAAATTTTTACTCTATTCAAATTTGTATTACTGTTCTTAATTTCCTGTTGTTGAAGGTTAACGGTTTCTAGTAATTTTGCTGATTCTACTATCTTTGCAAACGTTGTTTGTGTTGAAACATGCATTCTCAATAACCAATTGCCAACTATCGTTGTTAATACCCAATATGAACTGATCTCTTAAACGTTCATCTAGATTATCGCCGAAATTACAATTTCCGGCAAGAGACTTTAAATCTAGTTCAAATTGAGTTATGGTCTCACCTTCATTCCGGAATCGTCGAGAAAAGCAAACTCTCTGGGATAGAGGTGCTTGTGGTTTCGTGTAGTACTTGTTTAAGACTTCTACAGCATCATTAAATCCAATGTTGTTAATGGGAGTCGGATGTATAGAATCAAAAACTATTTTGAACGGTTGTGGTCCCAGATTTTCAAGTAGTAGGTCTCGCTTTTTGTCCTCGTTTTTGATGTTTCCATTCCTTAGGAAAATCTTGAATCTTTCGTGCCAATAGATCCATTCTTCGGTTGTTCCATCGAATGGTTGGCATTTACAGTGACTTTTATTCACCGACTGCGCCATGTAAAATATTGAAATAAAATAGATTAAGAGTTTGAATATCTAGTGTGTATTTCTCATCGTAACATGTAGGAATGAATAACAAGTCAACAAACTATTAAATATTATTACTGTTTGATATCATGTGTTTTGCACAACATCTGATATCCTACACATGTGTACCAAAATTATAAAAATTTTCTGTTGATTGCTTCTCAAAAAAGTAACGTAAATGCAGAAAATAGTTTAAAAAGTGCAAATATTGGGCATATCCTTGGGAAGTTGAGATATACGAGTACATTCTTAGTGCGCATCTAAAAGTCCAACAGAACATGCCTGTCAAATCAAAACGCATTATTATATGTTCAGTGGATTTTCAGTACTGCTGATGAATCAGTCAGTGCCTTTCCGCTTTCAGATTCAAAGTTGCCTATTGTATAAAAGTGTAATTGATGTTTTTTTTCGTAATATAAAAGTATGAAATGACAGAGGAGACTATAATAATGTTTCAAAATTTGAGCTTAAATGCGACTTTTCACCATCAATGGCATCTCAAGATGGGCGCAATCAAACACAAATGTTAGCATTTTTTCGGTAGCCTACATCAGAATGACCTTAAGGTGATGAGTTTATTCAATTTTGATCAAATTTGACAAATTTGATAATGTAGGTTAGTGAGTATTTTCTACGTATTTGAAATCACTTGATATGGTTTACCATGATTGACCAAAAATAACATATAATATACTGTAATACTTGATTTGCTGGCTGGGACAGTAAGAGATGGAGATGTGATGATGTGATCTCCCAATTAGAATCTTATTCTATTTCGTTTGTACAGGTGTCAGGCTCAGTTCGTTAAATACTTTAGTTTTGAATCTTCAAGGACCCTACAGCTAGTTAGTGTCAAATAGAATTGATCAAAATCTTAGTTTTGATTGTACAAGTGTGAGGCTCAGCTTGTAATTAATTCTTTGTTGAAATTAATTTCAATGTTTCAAAGATAAGTAACAAGAATTTGTCGTAGAACTGAACCGTACTTTATTCTGATTTTCTAATCATATCCAATTTTATCTCAAACTCTGATTTTATGGAAAAAAGATGAAAAGGGCCACGTAATAAACGCATGTCACATGCTAATCTTATCGGGAAAACAGTCGCCATCAGAATGAAAAAATGATATAAATAAATTGCCAAACTTTCACATTGAATTTACTGGATCGCGTGTTTAATATTCTTGTTGATATTAATAATCCAGAAGCATTGATATATCAATGAAAATTAAGGTCTTTCCTGATTCCCTTTTCTGGGTTCATCCAACAAAAAAGTAACGAGGAGGTTTGTCTGAGGGGGGCCAATACCAAAAAGGAGGGGAGGGAGATTTTGACACTGAGCTGAAGAATAAATTTGTATTCTAGCTCAGTGGATTTTGAGCAGTTAAAATGGGGGGGATTTGCCCTTCTGTCCATGGGGGAGGGGTTGGTTACCTCTGAATCAACTGTTACTTATCTTATTAACTTACCTTGAATCTTAATATTATTACGCATCAAACGTATCTTATCTTAATTCAACTTAATTTATTGCTTGATGCATCTGTCTTGACTCATTTGTATTCAATAACGAATTATCCAAGGAATTGTCCGTGCTGTGTGTCAAGATATGCATTTTCTTTCAAGATTGATACTGAAGATTGTGTTTTAGCTACTTGAATGAAGATATAATAATGTCTAAATGATACAAGTATTCGATTGAACAATCAAATTAAAAATTATTGTGTCATATTGAAACGTTGTCATACGGAGTGATTGTAAAGTCACGCAACCCAATTTTTGAAGCAATGTAGGAAAGACAGGTGAATTTGTAGAGTATGAATTTTTTGTCCAGTAGTACAGCAGGTGACAGCACTGCTAGATCACGCCACCAGGCGACAGTCAGCCAGAAATCAGTTTGTTTGTTCAGTTTGAACCGCAATGTCTTTCAAGCAAGAAAAAAGTGTTTCTGCTGTTTTGAGTTATTGTGGATCAAAATCATACACAAAGCGTCAAAAACGTTTCTCCAATGCCTTTCCAGATGCTGAAGTACCAAACAGATCGACCCTATGTCGTTTGTTGCATCGTTTCTGGGATACAAGTAGCGTGGATAACCGTACCGGCCGACCAAGTGTTTTGACTGATGACAGTCTGCAGACAATAAGTGAAGTTCGTTTTGTTCTTCAAAATAGTCTATTCGAGAACTTTCTACCCAGACTGGACTGTATTACGAGTTTAGGAGTTTTTGTAAAGCCACTAAGTAATTGAAATTACATCTCTACCGGATTATTGTAACGCATCAGCTCCAAGAGCCAGATAAGGAGAAACGGTTGAAGTATTGTCATTGGCTTACAAATTTTATTTGAAATGACATATCTCTTCTGAACATAGGTTTTTTTAAGCAATGAAACCTGGTTTCAGCTGAGTGTATTTGTCAAAAGTCAAAATTGCAGGATATGTTCTCACAGAATCCACGTGAATTCCATGAACACTCATTACATTCTCGAAAAATTGAGGTGTGGTGTGGTGTATCTTGTTGGAGAACTGTCGGGCCTATCTTTTCAATGAAGACAATCACACAAGAACGTTATAAAGGAATAATTATTAGTATATCATAAACTTTGAAAGAAAAATCAACAATATTACAGCTTTCTAAGACTGTTTTTATTTTGGGTAGCGCGACTTCACAATCACCCTGTACGTTGTTATCATAATTTTGTACTTGTTATAAATTATACGTTGTTATGCTTATACTTATTTTCTATTTCTATTCTCTTGAATGTATAATACATATATAGGTGGGCTGTTTTTTTTTACTTTTACTTCAAATAATAATTACAGTGTGGTACCCTTTTCAATTATTTTTACTTTCCTTGCCCGATCTACTACCATAGGTAAGGAAAGTATTGCTTTCCAAAAAAAATTGAGGTACCCCAAATTTAGGTTTTCTATTCGTTTCAAGGCCCCCTGAGTCCAAAAAGTAATTTTTGGGTATTGGTCTGTGTGTATGTGTGTGTGTGTGTATGTCTGTAACTCGATCCCTAATTGACCGATTGACTTGAAATTTTAAACTTGAGGTTTCTATACCACGGGGACCCAACTCAAGATATTCAAAACAATTCTAGTCCAGGCATTTTAGACGAAAAAAGGTGAAACCTCCCAATGAGAGCGGCTAAGCTGAAAATTGGCACAATTCACTATAATGCCATTCTAAATAATGATTCAAAAGTCAACACCTGTATCATGTCCGCTAACTTTTTTATTTGAGGTCAAAGATCGAGAAAATCAGTTTTCTGTGAATAACTTGTTTCCTGTTCAAGTTACGTTTTTGATTGTTATTATAAAAATTGTAGAGCTCAAAAACCCCTACAAGATTATATGCATTTTTATCAAAAACCTGAAGGTTTCCAAGATACGCCGCGGAGAGGGGGGAGCGCGCTCTTTATCAAGGGATAATGCCGCATGAACTATGAAGTAGAATGTTCGATTTGCTATATTATGTTGATAGTGCAATCAGATACTATTTTAGTTAAGAAATTGATTATAGAAAACTCTTCTTATACAAATTATCCCAAATAGTTTTATACATTGGAGGTCTTCAATTGAGAAAAAACATGACAGTATGAAAATAAATTTCTCATTTGCTCAATGAATTTATTAGGAAAACCAATCTACTGAGAGCTTGATTATATCTCTATAAAATGAGAACAGAATAATTTTCTCAAGCTTTATAACGCTAGATTGTCAACAAATATATGAAAACATCGTAATAAGCTTAGAAGTGTATAGCCTACTGTAAAATAATCGATAAGCAATAGAAATTTTCCACGACATTGAAAATATGAGTACTATTTCAAAGAATAGCTGAAACCTCCATTTCGTTCCACCCATAACTTGTGAGAAATGGTCAATAGATAGCATTACACCTAGAGAAACTGTTCTGACCGTTTGCAAACTTGTAGAGAGCATAAAAATGGTGTAGTAATTATTGAAAAAGTTTATAAGAGGCCACTGTCCCAAAGTTATTCCGCATGTCACAAAGTAACCCCCACCTACGGTACTGAAAGTTTCAAACTGAAACTGATTGCTTAGTATCTTATAAAATATGCATTCTTCCAACTTACCTGACAAAAATGGTACTGAAGATAAACAAAATCACATAATACTTGAAACGACTTCCATTCTTCATTGTAAATCACACAATTCGAACAAAATGTTTCAGGTTGATCAATATCTTCCACATACACTGAGCTGACAATAATATCAGATACCTCACAATACCTAATATCATCAAGACAAACAGTATTCATGACGCTCTTGTTATTGGCTTTAAAAATACAACAAAGTCAAACTCCAAAGTAGAATTTGCGTTATTTCTTATACAATCCACAAGACAAATTGGTTAATAATTTCGATTGAAACAGCTTGAAGTATTTCGGGGTTGAAAAACATTAATATTGCTTGAAGTAATACTTGGAATAACATGAATGTTATTTTTTAACTGTGAAAAAACTATTGTGTTTGAAATTGGTTACCGAAAATTAACATTATTATAAATTAATCTATTATGGATAACTGATTCTATAATTTTAATGAAAATCATCTTAGGCCTACACATGGCGCACAAGTATTCTTAACCACTCTTTCAACCCTATGCTGAAAGCTATACTACCCTCAAAGTTGAATTCATCAATTTTAAATCACTTTCTGAGGATAGCCAATTTTTAAATGACAAATTCCATTTTCATATTTATCTTATTGAGAGAAGTTTATAAAATTGCTATTTTCTTTGAGAAGATATCATGGAAATCAAATAAATTGAATAGCAAATGAATTAAACAAACAAATTTATTAATCAAAATACAATAGTTTCCACAAGGAAAATTTCTAAATAATATACAATAATTATAGATAATTCGTGAGAGTTGGATTCATAGTTCAGCAATGCTAAACTGTCCAAACCAAGAAGACCCTCTGTCAAGATGAGAAAATGACTTCAGCTAGGCCAATATTGGTTGGAGTAATATTGATTCGGTCTCCAATGAATAATTTTTGAATCAATATTGACCGAGCATGAGTCATTTTCTCATCTTGCCAAAGGATGTTCTTGTCTTGGACAGACTATAGAATTGCCGAAGTATGAATCCAATTCTCATGAGTTATCACGAGTTATGATATATTACGAATATGATGAGTTTCGTGTGTATATTATTTAGAAATTTTGAGAATAAATAACCTTGTTCGCTGATGGATCCATCAGTTTATAATCTCATTCACTATATAATTGTAAGATTATCTATTCCTACTAGAATGAACAAAATATTGACCTCATTTTCACAACAAAAGTGTTTAAAAGTACTCTTTATGACTATATTGAATAAATTAATCTACTAATCTTCTATTAACAGTAATTTGTCAATCAATCAATTACCTTAGCTCTAAACTAATACTATAATAGTTCTAAGCTATGTTCAATTGAAAACTGAATATAGATAGGAATTATAATATATTTTGTATAGAAGCTGTAAATGCCTGTATAAAGCTGTAAATATTTCGGTGTTGTGTATTCATTCTTTTTTCCACTTTAAAATCAAGAACTCAATAAAAATCACTTATAATAATGGAAATAAACTTACTTACATAGTAGTTACTAGTTTCGACCTGTTGTGGTGGTCATCTTCAGACTGAACAGTGAACTCTGTTCAAGGTTATGCCTGTATTTCATATTTCCACTGTTCTAATTTATTTGGTGATTATTCAAATGAAGCTACCAGTTTTGAAGTAAGTTACTGTAAAAGTTATTCCCAAGGAGGTTCAGGTTATTCCTTATCTAATCGACCAAGCTCACAAGTTATTTTTTTGACAAGTTATAATTTTTTGGTTGGGCTATAATTGAACTATTCAATAATTAATGTAGAACTCTTCACGTAGATTTCCAATTTCATGTGTCAATAATGTACAATATATTTCATTATTAATTTTATTGGAATTGATATTTGATTGTGAATTATTAATGACATTAAAACTATTGACACATAATCCAGTAAATTATTATAAATTTACTTTGAAAATTTCATTCCACATGAATGGAAATAAATTGAAGTCATAAATGAACTATTCTCTAGTCCTGGTCTGACAATGTGCAGATTGGAATTTTTGTCGATCA